>CM050323.1:57981523-58048715 GCA_027475135.1 Bactrocera correcta | reverse complement strand
TGGCAACAGTATTTGCGTGACGAGACGCAGGGACCCGGCCAGGCGACAGACTTAAAGTTTAAATACAAAATGTACCAGGCCGTTGAGGAGATGCCTTGTGTATGTATGTATGTGCGGTTATATTATATGGGAGTGGCGGCTGAAAAGCGGAGTAAACGCAATTGGTGTTGGTTACTTGAGGAATTGGATTGGAAATGGTTAAAGTTAAAAATGTGCTGCGCAATGCGATGATGATAAAATGTAATCAAAGTATGGACGTAGGCACGTCGGCAAACAGACTCCAACGGCAGCTGCTAGCAAAGTGGGCGCTTGCGTTGCCCAGCAAACCGCAACGGCTGGCGTCATAAAATCGATATTTCTTTGTGGATCTCTAGATATTTACTACTACCCTTCTTTTGGTATCGGAATTTTCGGACTCCCGGCCTGGTGGAACCATATATGAAGTGAGTTTGAGGGTGAAAAGAGCTCTTTAAGTAGCAGGTCAATTGAAAAGTTCCCGGCCTACCTTAGTAAAACCCCTCACTAGGTTCTTTCTGCGTCGATGCAGCTCTCCTAGCGCGACTTCCAAGCATTGAAGGTGTCACGGAAGGCATTCTCTGGAATAGGCTTGAGAGCCAAGGTGCATGCTGCTTGGATCCCACCTGTCATCTGAAAATGCTTGCCTTTTATCGGCATCTTCAAGCAAGGACATAAAGCGAAGTCCGGGGAGTTCACATCTGGGTTGTATAGCGGTTGCATACGTGTTGAGATGTCGGCCTTGGTTTTGTGGCTGTTCGCAACAAAGGCGGTGGGAGCCGGGGCGTTGTCGTGGTGCAACTTCCAATCGGCTGGGATGTCTTGTCGGATCCGATTGACCCTTAGTTTAAGTCTCTTGAAGACTTCCATGTAAAACTTGACGGTTTGTCCAGGAAGAACAGAAAAGACAATGAGCATCGTTTTCACTTTGGACTTGCTCATCCATCAGCGATCTCTTCCGGCCCTCTAAAAAGGCCTGGTGCCACCAAAACATACAATTCCTTCCTAAAGCAACATCTGGCTAAACCTGAATTATAATTACACAGAATTTAATAGCGTACATTTGTTACTTCCCAGCCGGTTGTTGCGTTTTCCCACGCTTTGGAGCGTGTTCATCGTGTGCAGTCCACTCGGATGACTGTCGATTGGACTTCGGAGTGAAATCATGGAGCCATGCTGCATCCAATGTCACATATCGATGAAAAACTTCGGACTTCGATTCGCTTGCATATCTCCAAACACTGCTGCTCGTCGCTGTTTTTCAGTTGATGTCTTTAGAGTGCCTACTATCTTGAAAGACTTCACTTTACGGTCATCCAAAATTTAATTGTGGGCTCTCTTGATGTTTTTGTCAGTAAAACCTGTTTTTTCATTTCAAAAAATTGTAGTTTCTTCCATACTGTTCTTGACAAATGGGAAATTTCAAAGAGTTTGGCTCATTTGGTTGTTGGACCCGCTGCCTAATACGAGTATCACATTCCTGATTATGCAAAGCCGGCCGAGTGACTGGCGCTTTAGTTTGGCGCTGCGCTCTTTCGCTCGTTGGCTTTTTACAACGTCTGGAGATATACATACTCACAGGCACACAACTTTCGAATGTGAAGTCAAAAAGTGGCAAAGTAACTGCGCATTATGCTGTCGAGGGCTGGGAGAACAGCCAAAATAAAGCTTAATATAAGGACTCTCAAAGCGAAGTTCGTAGGCATGCTTGTAGGCGAGTGTGAGCGTGTGCACGCATACTTTAGCCAACAGGTTTATCTTATCCATCGAAACTGTCAAACCGAGCAACACTCTGTGACACCAAATAAAGCTGCGGCAGTAAGTCGCTTGAAATGGACTAGCACTTCAATGGATTGCGAATCTGTGTCAAGGAGATGCCAGCCAAGCCAACAACTAAACACAAGAACAAAAACACACTCTACAAATAGAAGAGGGAAACCGAAGAAGCGCCGAGCAAGTGGGTGGCCATTAGCTGAAAATAAATTTGAAAAATAAATGTCAAAAAAGCAACCTTGAGCGCATGCTAAATTTAGCGGTTTTGTTATGGATTTGTATGTGCAACTCTGGTTGCATCATCGCCATAGCCGAAACAGTTTCGTGGCGCACGAACCGAGAGGAAAGAGAAAAGTGTAAAATCACCAGGGTTGTGTGAACGCAACGCGGAGTCGGTGGTTAGCGAAAACGCCAAGGTCACAACGAGGGTCGCAATGGGTTTTCCGCACCGAGCTAGTGTGTGGTCCACCGAGTCCGAGTTGAGTGACTGTCAGCTGTTGACTTAATTTTTAGGTATAACTGCTGGGGGAGAGGACGGGCAGGAAGTGCAGTTGTGATGCAAATTGAGCATGCAAAATAATAGTAACAGTAGAAATGAAATACGTTAGAGCGAAAATTGCAGTAATGTATAATTCACAGTTATTTTGGTTAAATATTCATTTCAAAGTTATGTTAATTACTACTTTGTGCAAATATTAATATTTAATGACTCGAAACGTTTCGTGTTTGTTCTGCAAGCCAAACCGAACAGTGATGTGTGTGCACTCACACATACACACACACGGTCATAAATGTAGCGGTAAAGCGGGAGTAAGTTGACATTGTGTTTTGCCCACGAAAGCCGCAGTACACATTTTTGAATTAACTGCACTGTTGTTGTTGTTGGTTGTGTTTATTTTTGCACAGTGTTATGGCAACTAAATCATATAAGGGACATTTAATATCGCTTTTATTACGTACAGTCAAACAATATGCTTAACAAATGTGCGCATAAAATTTCAAGGTGAGCGAGGTTGAGGTTATGTGAATTTTGCAGTTTAAATTATCCGGCAAATATCTCAAATAAAAGTACGTGAGGACAACTTTGCGGCTGACAGGCCACACAAGTGTGAAAAGTGAGTATTTAGTTCTCAACGGGGTCCAGTTAGCAGCTATTTGTTTGCTTATTGTTAAAACCGCTAACTGAACTGTTAGAATAGGGGCCAGATTTCTTGGCGGAGTGAGTTTTCTACAGTCGATAGTTGACGTTTTTAGTACAGTAACTGGAAAAGTCGTCGAAAACACTCCAGCTCTGAAAGTATTCGACGCAGTACTCGTCGGAAGAAGCAGAGCAAGAGGAAGACCTCCACTTCGTTGGAAAGATCAGGCGGAGAAGGATCTGGCTTTGCTTGGAACCAATTGGCGACACCTTGCAAAAAGAAGGAAGGACTGGCGCACTGTGATAAACTCGGCTATAACCGGGTAAGCGTTTTCTACGCCAGTAAAGGAATATTTGGAAGAAGAATGGTTCTGACTGCAGTACTTCGACAACTTATGTTCAACGGCTACGAATCATTTTGTTCTACTCAAAATTCTAGACCTGTCGGGCTTTCATTGATTTTTATACAACATTTTCCAACAAACACACTACCTAAGGTTAGGTTAGGTTAGGTAAGATGTTTGATCGATCATTGTACGTGGACTGGTATATGTAGTCCTTTGTGCGGGCACAGAAAACAAGAACTCCTATGCTCGGAGTTATAGATTAGCAAAAACATTTAGTAGTCAAAACAAATTGGCATAGAAGTTTACTTTCCCGCCAGTTCGATGGGATGTCCGAAGATATGCACTCTCAAGTGTTTGAGTCTTGACAACCTAAACGCGGGAAAGTCCAGAAGGAAGTGCTGAGTTGTTTCCACCTCATCTTCTAAAAAAAAAAACAATTCGAATGGCGTTTGGTAAGATTCTCAATCTTACAACATGGACTCCCTAAGATCTCCTGCGATCAATCTTGGGCCAAAAGGCTTTTGTGAGGGACAAGCTTTTGCGAAGCCCAGCTATCTAATAGTAGAACACAACAGGTTGCGGGAGCACCGACCCGCTCCCACTCTACCGATAGCGGTTCTAGCATGCCTTTCCTTGCCAGCTCATCAGCGTTACAATTTCCTGCGAATCCTCCTTGGCCCGGCATTCATACCAGCCTTATCACAAATATATTGATAACGAGGTTAGGCACTCCTTGACCAATCCTTAATGCGCTGTTTATGGGTTCAAGACTAGTATAGCCGCTTTGATCTCTGAGTGAATGGTCATTTCTCAAAAGGAGGCTGCACTTTCGTTTAAAGCTTTGATCCATCCGTTAGGAAGCTAACTGCTCCTCTCCTCCAACGGTTTGTTCCCACCCATAGCTCCATTGTCGGTATATGAGCTGAGAAGGGGCCGCCAGAGTTCGGTTTTGGCGACTCCATGATCTAGATGAGCCGGTATGAAGTCGAACTGTGTGAGGATCAAACAGTTCGAAGCTTCTTCAGGAAGATTGGTACGCCTCAACACCAAACACGGGCCATTGTTGAGCAATAAAATTATTTCGCCAACCTTTTCTCTCTTGCTGTGAGCGTGAGTTATTGAGAACTTGAATTTAAGGTTATTTATTCCTCAAAGAGTAACTTAAGTGTGCTTCACTTCTAATAAGAGTTGAAGTTTCTGCAAAGCTTCCTGTGCCCTCGCACACGTGGCACGTGGCAGAAGAAGCAAGAAAAAACCGAAAAGAGTTACCAGAGCATAAAAAGTCAGCGAAAAGCTAACGAGCAAGGGTAGAAGAAAAATCTCAAAAGGATAACAACAAGCGGCTTAAAGTTTTATACCGTCAATGTGGTCATCACCACCCCGCACACACACCCAACCATTGACTTCTGCAAGTGACCAAGTCAAAAGTTACGCGCCGCAAAAGCGCCAGCAGCAGAAAATCACATTTAAGAAGCTTAAGTGTGAGAAAGCGGATTTCCAGCGTCGCAAAAGCAACGTGAGCATTATTTAACATATGCAACTGAGCAAACGACAAAGCTATTTACATAACATTTCATTGGCAATATGCTGCAACTTGCTGGCCGTGCGCTTCGCTGTTTCTACACGCGGCAACATGCGGCGGCACGCACACCGTTGACCGGCAACAGATTTGAAAGAGGCACTTCCGCCGCGGCGCAGCGGTGTGAAATGCCGTTTCCGCCGCCAATGGCCGTGCAGTAGCTGCGAAACATGGCAAACAAACGCAACAGCTCAGGTGTGAACTGCGTAAACGTGCCGCGTTGCATAATCCATAGAGCACTTGCCAATAATATTTAAATAAAATCGGCGTGCATGTTTGCTCGCACAAGCGTGAATACAAATTGAAATAAACGCTTTTTTTTTTTTTATTATTTTGATTTATTTGTATACACACACACAGGCGCATTTCCTTTCCCGCAGCGCCGCAAATTGGCACGCATGCGCGCCTTTATGCTTGAAATTGCTCCCATGCCGCGGCCAGCTGCGCGCTGTTTGGTCGAGTTTTTAATTTCGCAAATTTGTTTGCTAATTACTTTCGCATAATAAACACGACAACACAACAACACGACTGTGTATGTAATTTGCATTTATTATTTGCTTTGTTTCGGTGACATTGTTGGCGCTGCAGCGTCGCTTTTGTTTGCATACACGCGTGCGTGTGCGTGTAATTATGGGTATTATATTGCATAATATGAAATAATTACAAATTAATAAAATATGCTGCTCATGTTATGGTTAATTTGGTTTCTAGTGGCTTTTGAACCGCATTGTGATTTCGAATTTGCTGCCCGAATACTTTTATTGGCATTGCGCTGATCTGAAATTGCCAACGAATTTTTGTTTTGATAACCCATTCGAGCTGTGTGTGAGTGTTCAAAATGCGTTTGTTGCAAATTTCTAACTCAATTTAGAGAAAACTCCGCTGAGAATGTTGGTAAGCCAAGCGGAATGTGCGACGGGCTTACAAAGGCTGCGAGCATGACAATTAAATAGAAAATTTAAAATATTGGCTCTGCTCCGCAAATATAAACCATTTTGATTTTAAATAACTAATTAAAATTGATTTAGTTTTAGATTTCCACAGCTTTGTGTGGTGAGTGCAAAAGAAGAGCATGTTGGTGGCGCTGCTCTCGTACAGTTCGGATGCCGTACAATATTCTGAAAGCTTGCTGCGAGCGTTTGAAGTGAATAAAAGAACAAACTAAAGATATATAGTGCTGGCAAATGGAAGTGAACTATAGGTAAGTGAATTTTGAGCTCTCTCTAGTGACTTCACAAGCATGCTGTTAGTCTTTAGGTTAGACTTTAATACATTGGTGGCATTCTAAGCAAACACAAATATTCTTGATTTCGTTGATTTAAGCCAGGAATGTCATATATTTTACATAGAATTCTCAAAAATAAGTAATAACGAGTCAAGGACAACAATGTGTATGTAAACAATAGCAGTGCAATATAAATTATGAGCAAAAAAGTACCCGGAAATTGTAAAGTAAAATATATAATTATTCATCAATATTTATTTTGTCGTCTTCAAAGTAATCCCACCAGGTGTAATACACTTATGCCAACGATTTTTCTACCCCTCGAAGTCTTCAGCTCCTTCAACAATTTTGTTTTATCTCTTCGATGGCCTAAAAATGGGTTCCATTCCGTTGATTGTTGACTTGCTTGCCTGTCAAACTCATAAACCCAAGTGACCATAAACGCTCGGCAGTTATAATGCTCGCCATGAATGTGGGATCGGAATTCGCTCGATTAAGCATGCCAAAAAAAACTTGTTTGCGGTACTCTTTTTGAAAAAAAAAAAAATCAGCTTTATCGGGACTAGTCGAGCAAGAAGGCGTTTCATAATCAAAATATTCACAAAATCATTCGAACGGACTCGCGAGAGTTGTCGAGTTTTCTTGCCCTTTCTCTAACACTTGCCTGACGATATTCAAGTACCTATCCTTCACTTTTTTGAATATTTTCATCACTTAAAGTGGTCGAATGTCATCCAGAACGAAGCATGTTTCAAGGCTTTCTCGACCGTCTTTGAAGGCTTTGTACCACTCGTTGGCTTATGTTTTTGATAAAACTGAATTACTGTAAGCCTTTTCCAACATTCGCAACGATTCCGCACACGAAATTTGGTTAGAAATACAAAATTTGAGATAGTCCACAATAAAATAGAAGCCTTTTCCGTTAAATTTAGTACCCAAACCATCAAGCTATAATAATGAAATTGCAGGCATTTCTTTTTGTATCCCTACTCACCCGTAAAAATGGATGAATTCGGATTGTAACTCCGCACACTCCCCATATAAGGTTTATGCTAAAAATTACTAAAGGGGCGACAAATCTATTATTAAATGCGCTGGAGACATACTATTTTTCCAGAGATGGTACGAATGAGCTTTGTAGGAATCCGTGATATATTTGAAAAATTGTCCAAATCCGACCAAAACACTTCAAGCCCCCAGATGCTGAATATATACATCCCTATTTCTTTCGCAAACTATTTTGGATCGAAAATAAAGATCAATCTGTGGGATATATTTTAGAAATTAGAGGAAAGTCCTTTTATGTATGTAGTGTACGTACATGTTGAAAGTGGGTTGAATCGGTTGTGATAATTATTTTAGCCTTCATATATCTAAGATAAAAGTTTTCGAATTTACAATTTGGACTGAATATATCGGCTAATAATTGAGTTAGCTTTATAAAATTGCTTAAAGTGTATAAACAATCAGGTAAAAAGTGTCTATTGAAATCCACATAAGTATCTAATTCTTAAGCACCTGAAGATAAAATTTCCTGAGCTATGATTTTGGCCAGTAGCAAAAAAAATATAGAAATGGTCGGTTACATCCGAACTTAGCCCTAGCTTACTTTTTTTAAAAAATTGTTGAAAAAAATCCTTAATTGAAGGGAATTTTTTAGATTATGTAGTGGCTACTAAGCTTTCTATAAATTTCTTTCGATATACAGATTTGCATTTATGTGACATATTTGTTCAATTTTACATAAAAGAACTGAAAGAATTAAACTTCCAATTTTAAAAGTTCAAAAAAAACTTTTTCTTCTTATTACTTCCCTTTTTATAAGCAGATCCGATTAGTTTTTTTCTCTTTAAATTTTGACCTTGTTTGTGTGTTAACGCTCTTAAATGGTGGAACATCTGTATGCCTCAGATGAGCCTCTGCATAATTGGGTGAATAAAAACCCATTAGAATTTACATATAAAGAGCACATGCGAAAGAAGGTGTGAAAAATTACATTGTTACGATCCAAAGAATCTGAAAACTTTTGTCATACGTCAGGAGCATTCTTTTAGAAAATGGTAATTGAACCATTAAGATGACTAATATTTTCTAGATTTGGCTTTTCTGACATTTTTTCCCATGAAAATGGTGTTTTTTTCTGTGCACTTATTTCCGAAAAACTCTTGTGCACTTGTTCCGTATTGGCAAGACGGTTAAGCATCTGGGGTCCCCGTGGTATGATATACTAGAAGAGGTATCGATAGTGAGCCACAGAGTGTGTTGAAATTCATGTCAAGCGCAAGCATCGTAAAGGATGACTACTCCTGATGGGCCTAGTAACAGAACTCTATCTCGTATCGCAAAGGACTATAAATGGTCTATGGGTGGCTCATTGGCCTAGCAGAGTAACCTAACCCAACCTAACCTATTTTCAAAAAAAAAAAAATTATCAGCAAATTAATTTCAAGATCGAACGCGTAGATTTAATGATTACCTTTGCAGTAATTTATTTGTTTTTATGACTATTCTGTTCTAAAGCTTTATATTAACAGCCGACATTACTAACTTGCTTTAAGAAGCAACGGTTTAAAGTCCAGACCAAAATCAAACTTGTAATTTTCAGTTATTTTGTCTACGAATAAAAATGGTGTTATACAAAAAATATATTGAAAATGTTTTAGATAAGTTTAAACCCTTATTTGCTTGTGTAAAGTATTATAAAATTTTGAATAATAATTTGCACTTTTTATTTGCTGAAAAAAAAAAATTTTAAATCTGTAATTAAGCGCTAAACGACAAGGCAACTACTCCAATTGGTGAATAAGAAAAAAAAAAACCAAACAAGTTAGTTATTTTATAGAATTTGTGGGGAAAATATTTAACTTTCCTAATTTTTTTCGAGGGTTTTTTGCGGATAACCTAAAAAATAGTGTAATCAGCGAGTGCAATCAGCTCTAAAATTTTATTATATAATATTACCACTTCACATAATGGATTCATCACGACGCGAGCGCGCAAAAAAATTCGTATTGACATTCATTGCGCGAGCTGCGCTCATATTGAGAGTACTCAACGCGCTAATTCGTGTTTAATAGACAACGCAGTAGTTAAACAACGAAAACCACTTCGCATCAATGCAAACACAAACACAAACACACTCGAGTGTGTGTGTGTGGGTGCCAGCGCATGCAATAAAGCAGGAAATCCCACTCATACAGAGCGCCGCATGCAGTGTGTGCAAAAAGTATGCACACACACACACAGTTGGCTTATTGATAAAAAAGAGGCGAATAAGTAGCTGCGTTTTTAGCATGTGGCAACCACAAAACCCACTAAATCAATATGTACACAGTGGTCAAGCATTTCAACGCCGCCGCCAGCAATTGGAGTGAATTTGGCACAACGCGAGTGGCAAGTCGATTTGGTTGCTGAATTTATTTTCATTTTGACTTTTGCATTTTGGCGAAAAAAATTGTAAACATAAGGAACGCAAAAATAATTGCATACTTTCGAGGGCGGCGATGACGAGAGGGCAGGGCTGTGGCTGTGGTTTTGCCACAGCAAAAAAAAGACACACACTCATATAAAATAGCAAAAACAACAAACCGAAGCATAAACAAGAATAAATGGCTGCAATAAGCCGGAAATGACCATATTTCGTGTTTGCTTATTGGGCAGCACTGTTTGCGCTGCGCTTAAAATGCACACAGCTCAATGCAAATTGGCGGGTGTCGGCTAAGTACCCATCAGTCCACACTGTGTTGGCAGGAGTTGCCCACATATCAAATGACCTCGCAAATAATAGCGCAAATAACCGAAACCAACAACAACAACAGCAGTTTTGGAGCGCGCAGTAAAACCAATAAATATGAAATCATAAATAACATTGCGATTGTAATTGAAAACGACCAAATGTTGTAAACAAATTTATGAATTTTAAACGCGCGCTTACAAGCACACATACACATGTACAAATAAATGTGGCGGAATTACAGCAGAATCGTCAACGATTTGGTTGGTTTATTGTGCGCTAGTGTCACACGCCTGCTTGTTAGCTGTTGGGTTTAAAGTAGACACCATAAAAAATCAAAAAATACCCTGCAGGGAAGTGTTGGTTCACCAATAGTGCTCCAAGTACCACCACCAGTTCGGCTTCAGGCTACGGAGCTTACGATATTCAATGCTCTAGGAAGCCACAACTAATATCTTCTACTTATGTACCTTCTCCATAGTTTCGAACTAATACAAAATGATCCAAAATGATTCAGTTGGCAAAAATAAACGAATATTTAAATAACTGTAACCCTAGACCACCACAGGGTGCTGTCCAAATTTCGCTACTCTCCAAACCATAAATAACTAATCACTTCGTTTAGCCCTTCAGGGCTTTACTGCCCCATTCATATATGGACATACATACATAAGCCCACACAAACATCACCCCTCGCCGCACACACCACCATACATTTGTGTGCGCATTTCGAAGGCCGTCCGCTTGGTGCTCTATTATTTCCATGGGCTGCGGTCTGCGGTTGGCTTTACGGAAATAACAATATAAAAGCAATGATTATGATTTGTTGTTGCTGCTGTTGTGCCAATAAACATAGCGTTGAAGCGGTCTAATTGATTTTGACCATACAATCATACTCGCACACGCCCACTTACATACACTCGTGTACGCGCCGCTTATTAGCATGTGGCAACTTGTAGTTGTTGCCGTTGAGTAGCTCAATCATCGCATATTTCGCTAAGCACTTGAAACTGAGGTATTAGAAATAACGCGGATATAAATTGAATAAATTTTATTTAATTTGCAAATAATTTGATAATAATTGAAGTGATTATTTCCATTTTCGATATATTTGCTACTAATTCACAATACTATAGAATTATGTTAGAGTGTGTTTCCGGTGAGTGAATGCTGATTTAATCGGTCTATTGTAATATAATTATATTTTGGTGAATTTGGTACCAGAAGTTAACTAGAATTTTTTAGAGACTGGCCATGGAAACATTATTGAGAGGTCAAACAGTTTCCACTATATTCTATGTTCTATGATTTGAATGTGCGGTTTCGATGTTCATTGTACTTTAGTATATTTTCTATATTGTACTCTTTATACGTACATTCATATCTCTATTCCACATATTTTATATTCTATGTTTTAAACTCTGTATTATATATTCCTTATTCTATCTGTTAGAAGATCAGCTTTTTCAATATTCTATGCTATTTTTTCTATAAACGACACTATGTTCTATATTCTATATTTAATATTCTATGTTCTAAATTATATAATCCATATTTTATATATTATATTCTATTTTTATAATCTATATTTTATTTTCCATATTCTGTATTCAATATTTAATAATTAATATTCTATGTTCTATATTTTTATATTCGATATTCGAGATTCTTTATTCTACATTCTATGTTTTATATTCTATATTCTATGTTCTATATATTATATTCTATATTCTATGCTCTAAATTCTAAATTTTATATTCCATATTCTACAGTTTTATTCTATATTCCATGCTATATATGCTATGTTCTATGTTCTACATTCTATATTCTATATTTTATATTCCATATTCTATTTTTATATTCGATATTGGATATTCTTTATTCAACATTCTATATTTTATATTCTATGTTTTATGTTCTATGTTCTAAATTCTAAACTTTATATTGCATATTCTATATTCTATATTTTATATTTTATACTCTCTATTCCCTGTTCCCTATTCTTTTTAAATTCCGCTACAAAATATGATGGCAGCCATTTCATGAGTTTCGAATCGAATTTGCCATACAACTTCTTTTTAAAAGTTGCTCATACGCCATGCTTAACCACAACGTACTCATTAACGGGCCTATTAGATAAATATCCATATTTATGAGGCACATAAACTAAATCAAAAGACAAACAACAAAACCCTAGACAATTCCCGGCTTGCGGGTCATTAGGGTCCCGTTTTGGCTGCATGTCAATGCAAATTCCGTTATCAAGTATACATATATGTATGTAAGTGGGTATGTAAAGTGCAGCAAACGGACGTTGTTGTCGCAGCCCTTGCATTAAGAATTTAAAGAGTCAGTGAACTTTTGTGTGACCGTTTTTATGGACGCCGCTGTGAGCCATAAAATAAGCATAAACATGTACACGTACACACACACACACATGCACGTCTGCATTCATTACGCTGCTTATATTTTGTTAAGCTGATTCGCCGCAAATTGCCACACTAAAACTTTGTTAGTATCTATCATTTATTTTTAAGTTGCACGTCGCGCCCCAGAGTCGCGTACTGCGGACACAAGACTGCCATTCCGCGTGTCTTTGTGTGTGTGGGCGAGTGTGCATGCAACACTTCAGCTTGTCTGCTGATTTGGTGGCGCTTTTATCTATTTGCATTTGGCGCTGTGGCGTCGTGTACACGCCGGCGATTTGCTTGGCCCACTTGCAACGAGTTGCATGCACCAAAATGTCTGTCTCTGTGTAATGAAAAATTCGCTGAAATGCTTGTGTGGTTGCCTGTGTTTGGCTGGGGTCACACACAGCCAGCGCATAAAGATAAGCGCGCGCGCAATGCCACAATAATAACAGTAAAAATCACTAACAACAGTGGCAACATAAACTAAAGCAACAAAGCAACACTGTGTGCAACATGAAGTTTGAAATGGCGCAATTCCAAGTATTTTCGTTCTTATTGCCACTTCTGGAATTTGCCCCATTTCGCTTTCTTTGCGGCCAACTATCTCGCCAAGTTTGCGTGCCCCTGTGTGTGTGTGGCATATACAATATATAGCTGCAACCAAAACGCAAAATAGTAATTTGTGTTGTTGTTAATGCTTAGATTTCACTATCTGCCCGTTCGCCGCTCTCCGTAATGGCATGCGTCTGTGCCACATTGTGGCAGCTTTCATCTAATCGTCGAGGAAATTAACACATTCAACGCTGCAAACATCAGCGCCGCCAACGATAGCAACCCGTCCAGACAACACACTGCATGCCACTGCCATTACAAACAACAACCGAAGTTCTAATTGTGCAGTGCGCAAACTGACACCCACACACACACACACAGATACAGACTCGCATTGCTTGTGGATATATTTGCGTTCGGACGAGTGGCAGCGGCAGCGCGGTGGTGGCAAGTTTTCCATTTAGGATTTATGAGCTCCAGCGACTTGCCATCGAAAGTTTGCACTTTGCGCACAGCGCAGTCGGCGCTGACCACATAACGGCCCATAAGACTGCTGCCGACTGCTGTTGGCTGTTTACAATTTGTAAATGTACCGTAATGAAACACCACGCTACAACGAAGACTGCCTTGCAATGAACCCACGTTCTCGTTGGCGGAGGAGTGCGTGGGGAAAAGTTGCGCTGATCGCTGAGTTTGCGTCGCTTGTCTAGGTTGCACGGCTGCATGTCTCTGCGCCACGGTACAATGTTGGTTAATTTGCGTTAGCATTTTCATTAGACAAACTTACGACACATACAGGTATATGCGTTTGTGTGTGTGCGCTTGCGTATCGTCGGCCAGTCGCCGGCTGCTCTAATTCAATCGCGGCACGCAAATGATAGTGAAGCATAGTTTTTGGGGCCAACTTCAATTACTCACATTTGTCAGTCAACAATCTGGGTGTTGCGCTGTGAATGTTAAATTGTACGGTGGTTAGGAATGTAATTTGGAAAGCAGCTTTCATATTTGTTTTGAATATTTAAGCATTTCTGGAGTAATGTTGTTCACACGCGGAAAGTTACAAAACCACCGAGAATTTGACGCACTGAAATTGTTTAGGTGAGTATGTACATATATTGGAAGGCTGACAAAAAGCCGTGGACTGAACACTCAGAGGTCCAAAACTAGTTTTTTCAAGCCGCTCATAGCTCTAAACGCTCTTCACTGCTTGAAACGAGCTAACATTGCGCCTCTCTGTTTCTTTTAACACTCAAACGCAGTCTGAGACACCCTTTACAAACATTAGCTATGAAATTCAAAACAGACTACTTTGGACACAATAGGCGACGGAATTGAAAATATATTTGATTGAGTCAAAATCAGCCCCACTTCTCCTTTTATTAATTGAATTCAGTATCGAAACTAGTTTCGCTGAAGTTCCTTGGTCAATCTCCGTTGAATTACTGTAGGTTAAAGTAAAGCTGTGAAATATGGCTATATAAAGATAAGGTCATAATAACTAGTCTGTAACCCTTCAAGATTTGACCTTGGAGAAGAGGTGCAGTTAACTCTTTAATGGATGAGTTGAAACTAGGAGGGAAGGTGGGAGGAGGAGAGTTCTGTAAAGAGCTCTCCGTGTAACTTAGCTTTAGGCTACCGGAACATTGAAGTGTTTTTCAGGCAGAAGTAGCTGGCCTTAAGGAGATGAGCATTAATTCCGATAGGAGGGCGCCAATATTAGCGCTGAGCTCGCTTACTGTGCGCTCAAAGTTATTCAATGATTGTCTGACCTAAATAGAAATCACGTCAAGATACTTCAACATCAGATTCGTTTGTGTGCCTGGCTACAGCGGGATTGCTGGCAATTGCAAAGCCGATGAGCCACCAGACGAGGTTGGTTGGCAGTCTTGCCTCGCTCACATCGGAATGGGACCGAGTTGGGTTTTCATTGGGTCTTGCGTTCTAGCACTGGATCAGTGGGCCTCGCGTGCGCTTAATAGTCGCTGGTTGACGACGAGCTCCTGTGCGACTGTGAGGTCCTTCTGGCCTAGAGTAGAATGAAAAAGATCTACTGCACTGCTTGTCCTGAGCAAAGTTCATCTTTCCGCCATTAGTAGTTCTGTCCAACAGACATTCATGCGGTAAGACGAAAAATCTTTTCAGAGGCTACTTGTTCAATGCATTGTCTATATGACGACCCCGACAGGAAGCATGGCTAAAAGAAAATCAAAACCCAATGGAACGAACTACCAGGCTGCAAAACTGCAAAAGCCTGTGCAAAACGGTAGATCGGAAGTACACAGCATTCTTATTGGCCTCGATAGAGGCTGAAACATCTCGTTAATTTGTACATTCGGCGAACCAGAAGACATAGCTGGAACTGACATCAGCAGTTTCAACAAATTTGTGAAAGGCGTTTTGTCGATTTGTAAGGGTCTTCCGTTCAGTATATAAGATCGATCCATTGTAAAAGGTTGTTAGGTACTACTAAAACCGGGTTCCAATGGTCGAGACTAACAACCATCGTCCCCAAGATCAGCCAGCCTGGAGCAATCATCCAGTATAAAAGAGTTTTTAGGTACCACAATGGACCGGCGTTCCAACTGAGTTACCTGGTAAGATCGAGCACTTAACTTAACCTAACTCTTCAATGGTTCTCCAACTCTCAGTCTAGTCGTCACAACAAAAAGGCTCCCTGAAGCCATATCATGACAGACACAGGTTTCCAATATATGGGTTTGGGATGGAAATATCTATGCTGACTAAAACCTGAAACTTAAACATGGTTCTTCATATGACGAAATTCTCTGAGAAACAATTTTATTCAAAGTCGAAGTTAAAGTTCTTGAACTAAGACATACAAGAGTGGTTTAAAGTAGAACTTCGCACTGCGGCTTTAAATAAAATATAAGTTGTAAATCAGTAGTGGAAGCGATTGAAATGAAAATCCCAACAGTTATTAGGTAAATAAGTAATAAAAAACTGGAAAATTGTAATCAAAATCCGAACAGCAATTCCGACCGCGTTAATGTAGATCTGGAAACCGTTATAAATAGCTTTGCTGTTTGCATTTCATAAAAAGCACGTTCGATGCGATGGCAATTTTCAGTTGTTGTGGCTGTTAGTAAATTCGCGTAAAATCAGTAATGGGGAATCTCGCACATTGCCATATTGCGCAAATAAATTCGAATGTGATTGTCCGATTGCAACGCTGCAGTTGCTTTCGCGCGCATTGTTGGCGCTATTGATGACTGTGTTGCTGATTACTGTTGCTGTTCCCATTACACAGTGCATTGCTGTGGCATTGATGCCAAAAATCACTACTACAGGCAGTGGCCAGCAAACTAGAACTCAGTGATTTTTGATTGAAACTCAACTCGGCTAAACAAAGGCTCAAACGAAGTAATTATTAACTTCAGTTGAGTAATGTAGAAGAACTGCTTTTACATTAAGGCAATTTTGTAAACTTGATTTCAAAACGTTCATGATTCACTGGCCATTACTGTCGCTTATACATTCATGTTCGTACTTATCGTTTGCTGTTTACAATAGAACTAGTTCACATCCGATTTGGCAGTTTGCTTTGCTGTATCATTCCAGCGGAACCAGCAACAGTCTGCACACATACATATGTACTAATATGCACACACACACACATGCATACTTATGTGCGTATCTAGTTGCTTAGTTAGTTGGTCACATGCGCCGTTGCCATTAATATCGCCGGCTGCCAAAGGGAACTGTTGCTTGCGCGCTTTAATGGCGATTGCATTTAGTTTTTGTTTTTGTTGTTGTGCCATGTATATAGTTTTATATATATTTTATTGCCTTTATTGTTACGCTTATCATTATGGTTTCTTGTGCGAATGTCGTGTGTTTGTGGGGGGTGGGTGTGTGTGTGTTCGTAGATTATTGCAATTACAAATGGCAATTGCCAATATCTTCGCACTTCGTAAACACTTCATTGCTTTTGTTGTTGGTTTCTTATTGTTCTTATTAGTGTTAGCTTTGCTGTTGTTGCCCCAGCAATGTGCTCAACATTAGTTTTAAGGAGCAACTAGTTCGATTGTGCTCTGTTTTTTTACGCTGTTGTGCGCTGTTTATATGGGGGAAGGGGGGAATTTGGAGGTTTGAACACCCTCTACTATTTCTTCGGCCATAATCAAAGCGTGTCGATCGCATAAAATGCAATTGCATGGTAAATAAGCGCGTCAATGCATTTAAAAATCCAATTATATGTTTTACAAATAAAGTAGCTTGGAGCCCGATTGGTGAAGGGAGGGAGCGATAGGATTCAATATCAACTGCTGGGGTTTTACTTTAAATAAAAGCACGAGGCTACAGCTACGAAGTGGTTTTTTATTTGGTTGTATAGGGAAGTGAGTCAAATGATCAACGGTCAAAACTCAACATCGATAAAGTTTTTGTGACTTGGCGTAGCTTCGAGATTTGCAATGCGAAGTGCGTCTCTTCGAAAAAAAAAGAAATAACACCCAAGAAAAAACTTTAACTTAGCTTGCAGCGAAGCATATATCCTTCACAAACTCACAGAAGATTCCTTACACAGAGAATATTCACAGTATAAATTTGATTTTGATCCTCCAGTTAGTATGGCAGTTACACAAGTAGGGATTCGATCTGAACAACTTCCTTATAGTTCGTGCCGTTGTCCAAGACAACAACCCATGCCAAATTTCTCGAAGATATCTCGTCAAATGAAAAGCCTTTGACATACAAGCCCTTTATACTGAGCGTTCAGTTTGTATAACAGTTATATACTTTAGTGATCTGTTATCGGCGGTTCTGCCAAATGAGTAATTTCTTGAGGTAAAAGGACGCGTTCAAAATTTCAGTTCGTTATACCAATGTATTTCTTATTTATGAACTGTTTTGACTATCCTATCTTCTAAGTTGCTTCAAACTGTACACAGTGTGCTAAATTTTGCTTAAATCGGTTCAGTAGTTTAGGAGTCCATCGCGGACAAACAACGTGACACGTAATTTCTATACTATATAGTATATAAAGATATTGAAGGTCCCCATCATTACAAACTTCGTGACAAACTTGATGTGCCGTGCTCAGGGTATAAGAAACTTGCTGACATGAAATGCAAACCATTGTCTCTCCTCCTCCATATTTTACCATAACTTTATAAGAAGATAGGCCACATGTAAACTGAATTCCATAGTCTCACAGTTACACCACACCATATTGACCAAACTACCCTACACAATCGCGAAGGCAAAAACAACTGCAAGTTATGTGTTCTTACGCTTGGCCTGAATTTCAATTGTAAACTAATTCTAAGTATTTCGAGGTTTGTTTTCTATTGTGGAGAGGTCTCTCTGCTGTTTGTTGTGAGCATTTCTTGCATGTAACTATTTGCATTAGAATTTAATTGTGAAGTTGGCAGTTACGTGGTTGAGGACGTGAAATTTAATGACGTGTGTATTTCCAGTAACTGGTACTACCTGGTAGTAGACAACCGTTAAATATTTAATTACACTTGCAGTGTATTTGATTACATATGTATTTACAATGCGCCTATGAGTTGGAAAATATGCGCAGTTACGACCGTCTGACACAAACGCTTCTAAAGACTTCTATCAAAGGCTGAGCGCAGAGTGAGAGCTCAAAGAAGCGCTAAGAAAGTCCAATAACAGAAGAACATTTTTTCGTACTACATTCCCTCAGTTGTTTGTTTTTTGGAAGGCTTAACCAAACAAGTAGATCAATAAAATCAAAACACTGATTATCTTATCGGTTACTTATGGGTTACTTATTGATTATTATCGCAGTTTTCGCCACTCAGTGATATGGCTTACTTCTAATGGTCTTATCGGATGTTATCTAATAAAATTAGATCCGTGAATCGATTCTACAGTCTGAAAAGAGAATAAGGGACAGCATCAATGAATGTCCTAAATGCCTAGAATTAAGCCTTAGAAGATACCTGAATGAAGCTACTTGAATGGTTGCTTGAAACCTTGAATATGATTCTCAGAAACTCTCAACGCTAGCTTTGAGCAAGTTCAACAAAGGGGCTCAGGATGGTTGTTAATGAATTGCCATAATTTCTCTATACCTTAAATACTTTTACACTGGCTGGTACATGTCCGTGGAGAATTCTTTAGTTCAGGCATTCTCCATGGCGCCTTTAAGCAGATCATTTCGCAGTAATCAAAGCACCTCTACATCGTTCAACTTGATTTTATTGAATACTGCAACAACCGCGCTGGCACCCGCAACTTTCGCAAGGGCCGAAGGGGAGCACAGCTTATTGAAACTCGTCTGGGTTAAAGTCAAAAAAGCAGCAAACAACCGTGGCTGCACACGCATCGTTTCATTGTTGTAATCGGCGCTTTTGCTCTGCCGTTTGACTGCGGATTTTGTTTGCGAATTCCATTTACGAAATGATTGGAATTTATGTTTTCAGATTACGATTGAACGACGGCATTGGCGGAGGGTAACTAAGTAGCGGTAAATGCGCACGTTGAACGTAAAGCGCTGAATGTTGAGTGCTGGACGACGATGTGCTGCTGAGTTCGCATGTATGTGTGCCGAACGGATGCTGTGTGGTTAGCGGTCGGGCGGGGCGGTGTAGTTAAATGGCGGAAATCGCTGCACATGAAGCGTACAAGCGCTTTGAAAGCGGTGCTGCGGCCACAGTTAAAGACGGAATGAATTGTGGCGAACGGGGATTTGTTGCTGTTGTTCGTGTGTATCGTAATGCTTGGCAGTTTCCAAACGCAGCTGATGTGCGCGCATGTAGCTGCTTATTTACCGCGATTGGCGAGCGTAGAGTTGAATAGTCTCGATAGAAGTTTGGTCGAGAAAGCCGCTTTCTGCGCGTGTGTGTGTATGTGTGCTGCAGCGGCTTAGTAGTGCGTTGCGTTGCCCAATCCGAATTGCTTCAATTTCACAAATGAATTACCGCCGTTTGACACAATCATACAGTTGCCGTAATGTGGCGGCGTTGCATTACAACAAGTTGCATTTTGGAAATGCAATTATTTTCCTCTTCACTGTGTGCGCATTGCATTCGTTGCTTGCTCGACATTACGGAATTGATTTCGTAGATAGTTCTCATAACTTTGCCTTTCAATTCGCGACCTAAGCAGACCGGCAGCAATGAATTTCCTCGCTAACCGTTGACCATCGCAAGTGAAAACTCTGAACTGTAACAGGCAAAATAGCAGCTAGGAAGTTGTATGAGAGTGAAATGGAATGGAATGTCAGTCAACCGCAAATGAAGCATACTGCTTAAAATTACTTGTTCTCGTTCGATGCAATCGCCGTTGGACGGCCAGCGTAGTTTCATTGCCATTGGAGATGCATCGCAAGGGACCTCCGCTGGTCATACTGACTTTACAACATGATATGTTATGTCGAGGTGATGCTTCAATGTAACCATAATCAGTTTATCTTTATTCTATAATATTCTCTTACCGAATGCCCATTTCGGAGATCAATAACCAAGGTTAATAATCCTTAGCTAGTCAATAATCTTCTTCTAGGTTAAGCTAGTGCTCACTTTCTGTATGACCATGTAACCGTATTTATTTTATCCTTATTGTAATATCATTCTTCTCGAGATAAATGCACATTTCTGAGTTCAATAACTGTTAGCGAGGTCAATAACTCCCCCTCGAGGTTCAACTAGTGTTAACTTTCTATGTGACCATGAATACATGGTTCAGTTTATCTTTAATATACAATCATCCTTAACGAGATGAATGCCCATATCCGAGATCAATAATCGTTTAGCGAGGTCAATAACCTTAGCTAGGTCAACAACCCTTCACGAGGTTCAGCTAGTACTCACTTTCTTGTACGACCATGTATTCATGTATGCATGTTTAGTTTATCCTTTTTTGTTTAAAAACATTCCCTTTCCCGAGATGAATGCCCATTTCCGAGGTCAATCACTTTTATCGAGGTCGAAAATCTGAAGTGAAGTCAACAACCCTTTCCTCGAGACCAATATTTTATGATCTGGTTTTATATTTTAACAAAGAAAACTCAAACCGAATTTGAGACTATTCTTGAACCGTATTTCTACTGTGAGCTTACGAATTTCGCTACTTGAATCTCTGATCTCATCACATTTACAGAGCTTACTTTGAACTTCCGGTTATGTCTTCAGACGAAAGCTGACTCTTCAGCGTACGTATACTAACTAGGTATCGAGGTCAACTCTTGAATTCGAAATTCGAGAGAATTCTTCAGATTGGGCCTCTAAAGCAAATATCTGCCATACAAACTGGCCGATCAAAATAGAGTTCTTGTAAGAAACTTTTCTTTCCGATTCTTCATGGCTTTCCTAGAAGTTCAATGTGACCGAGGATTATCACGTACCCAACTATGATTATAGTCTGTCACGTGCTCATAACTCCAGAATTCCTCTATTTTGCGTGCAATCGCTGTAACTGTAAACCGGATGAGAACTACAGAGTCATTTTCGGGGCAGAATAAAATTCGAGAGAAACGATTAAGAATATACGTGAAGAATCCAGAACTTTCTCTGACTACTTTTCCAAATAGCTTGTCCCTAACAAAGGCCTATAGTTTTTGGGAATCTGATTAAGTACTTCTCAAGCTTCACAAACTTCAGTGCCGAAAATTACCTCCATATGGCTGTGGGTATATGTAAATAACTCAACGCACGGCATAGAAATGCTTGTGCATACATGAATTAACATTCAATTTAAGTAATTATCAACAAATACGCCTTTGCGAAGTCGCATTGCGGTTCACACGCCGCACGAACAGAGCATAAGTTGTCTCTTAATTAAATATTTAAATGATTTTCTATGGAAAGTGTTGGGTAATGCCACTGTCTGCCACATATCGCGCGTGCATGTGTGGGTGTGTGTAAGTCTGCGCTGGTGGCTTTCACCTGTTTATTCCCATAATAACTGAACACATGTAATTGTAACGGTGCACTTAAAACTGTACGAGCATATTATTAGTTACGGGGCGTCTCTGTGTAGTTATGCATATTTAGGTGTGTGTGCGTTTGGGCGTATTTGTGTACAGCGCGTTAAGTGATGCCACGGCGCGCCAAGTTTCAATTAACAAGAACACGTGTAATGCCTTGTTGCCACAGCAGTCGCTTAGTTACTCTGCTTCAACCGCCAGCTAGAGTGGATACAAAAAATGGAAATGCGAAAAGAGACGATGAAAGTGCCAAAGATGTCACCGAAAGGAGCACTGCCGCAGGGAATTTAAGTGTCGTGTATTCGATTTGGGGCTATAGCATATCACTACTACATAACATATGCATGAGCTTTAGTGCTGTCTGTGCAACTTAATCCTTTACACAGCGTTAGCGGCTCTCTTGGTGATGGCGCGTGGGTTTGTAGCAAATGCTTGTATTAATTTCGATTTAATTTGCACACCTGTGGCAAGACACTTTGCTGGCAATTAATAGCGCGCACACACACCGGCACAGACACGGGCTCAAAATGCTGCTCGCTGTTCCCTATTCCCTTTTCGCTATTTACTGTTTGCCTTTTGCCATTTCTTGTTTGTTAATCTTTAATTGCAGCACTGTTTGCGGCGGCATTAATGGCATTCAAATGGCGTCTGCGCCGACTGTGGCTCATCAAAGCGCCTGTTGATGATCTAACGAAGCGATGGCTAATTTATGTTGCCAACTCAGTTGATGAGCAGCGAACTAGCATCGTTTGAGACGAGCACAAGTGGGAAAACTGCGTGGCACTTGAAATGGCGAGATTACTTTACAGGCACAGTGACCTTTACTGTTAAAAATATAAAGAAATATGATGCCGCCCTTACATCGTTTCCCACAAAGGGTCATAAAGGCAAATATTGATTTTCTAGGCTTAGATATATCAGAGAACCTGTTGAATCTGAAAGTGATGGTTGGAAGGTTTTCCGCAATTATTCTCAAAGAAGTTTGAAACTTTAAATTGCAGAGCGAGACCCAGACACACCCGCATTTTTGGTTCATTCTGTGGATCAATGTTTCTGTTGTTATTCCTGAGTAGGTCAAAATATACCGCTAAATTGAGGCGAAAGTACTCATGCCTGTGATGGGTATATCTGAGCTTTGGCTTTAGTTTCATCTCAAAACTCTGCTTTTTTAACTGCGCTAACTTTGCAGAGACTTTGAATCTTCTCTTGCGAAAATCCATAAGTTCGAGTCGCTATAGTAAGCTCAGTATTAATCAACTTGTTATTTCCTTTTCGCAGAGGAATTAAATGATCAATTAACCGTCACTTGATTGATTAGATCGGTTTACTACATAAAATACGAATCTTATTTTACCAAATTAATTCTTAATCGAATACAAACCGTGTTGAAACTGGAATGCAACTCGGGTTGTTGTCCAAGCTTTAAATTTCGCTGTGTTTAACTCTGATGGGTTTTGTCCAGGCTGCAGATTTGGTTGTGGTCATAGATAAAATAGAAATTACCTGTTGAATTTTATTCATTAGAAAAAATACAAAGAGAACAATACAAGCAAAGGTAACAGTTGAGTGTTAATCGTGCCTATCGTAAGACAAATAGTCGGTCGTGCGAAAGTCCAAACTGGTTTCTCAATTGTAATCTTAATGTACTACATTTATATAGCTAGGTCAGATTCGGGTCTACTTGGAAATGCAGAAGTCTGTCTTTAAAGCTGCGCGTCGAAAACGAAGAGAGCAGCATTTTTTGCGACTTCTGCCCACAGTGCTGGCGCCTTTTTCCAGCTAATCAACTTCGCCTGTACCGTCAAGCGAAATTGAATTGTCAGCTGCACTCTCGCCTCATTTACGAGCCTATGAAAGATGCTAATGATTTTTAATGTTGCACTTAGTTTTACTATTTGTTTACTTGTTTTCGAGTAAATTTCCACTTTCACTTTGAATGCTTTTCCGCGAATCAAATGAAGATGGCGTAATCTTCAAAGTGTTATACTGAGGTAATACTTTGAAAGGCCACAGGTAATATGGTGAAGGTGATAAGGCGAAAATTCGTTGAAAATCTGTGCCCCAGCGGTTGATGCGCAGTTCAAAGCAAACGCTTCGATTTGCCTAACTGCGCAGTAATATTTTATGATGATGAGAAGGCAGCTTTTGAAATTTCAAACCGTCAAGAAAGTCACTTTATATATTTAGAAATAGGAGGAGTGAGGTGTGTGTCTTCAATAAATCGTGATACGTGCGCTGTTTATTAAAGTATGCGCCTAAATGTAGGCAACGATTAACTTTAAACACCACTACTGCATAATTACGGGCGACGTTGTAGGATGCTGACGTTTAATACTAAAATTGAATTGCTGAAGTTACTTCCTCACTTCCTTAGAGTTCTGTTGCTCTATTTTTGCATGAACAAAAATAAAATTTACCTGCCTTTTTGAACCTACGTGTAGTATAGTCGGCGCCGCAAACGGGGTTTTGTGTGAGTGGAGCAAACAGCTTGAGTGTGTCATTGAAGCTCATTAAATTACCGGCTCCTAATAACCCTACACTTCAGCCATCAAATATTTGCTGTCACACGACTGCGTGACGTGAGCCAGCACACAAAAACACCGGGTGCGGATGGCAGAGCGGTCAGGACAGCAAAGCCAATATCCTTAATCTCGTTCAAATTTTACAAAATGACAGCATCAGCAGATTTTCCACACCGTTTCACCGAAATGCAACTCAGGCAATGCAGCTGCCACAGCAACAACAAAAACCCCACATATTTACAGAGTGTGACACAAAATAGAGAAGCGCAACAACAAAACATGCAGCAGCAGCAGCAATAACCCCTAAGCACAACAGATGACAACCTGTGTTAGGTATTTAGGTAGTTCACATAAAATTTCACACACAATTTTAGCCAAATGGCGCATTACCAGCTTGAATGCTAACATACGCCGCTCACACCGCTGCCGGCAAGCAGACCAAGGGTGCCATGTCGGTCCGTACGGGACTGTAGCCGGGGCGAGGCGACCAAGCGGCACTTGGTTTGAAAGCTGCCACTGCGAGAGCTAACCAGCCATTGAAGCTTCAATTTAAAATCAGATCAGTGCCTTCAATACGGAAAATCCAATACACAGCGCCGGCAAAGCAAGTACGAAAAGCGAAAGAAAACGGAAGCAATGGAAAGAAAATGGGGGCCAATCGAAAGAGTTGTGTTGCAAAGATGAGGCGAGGCGCCAGCAGCAGACGACGTGGCAAACTTGAAAATTGCATTTTAAGCAGCACTGACTACCGTTACCGTTGCGACGCCACCAGCACAAGCGTCACAACCGGTGAAGCGGCGTCAGCGCCGTCACTTCGTTAAGTAGGAAGACACTCATGGCCGCGTTGAGGCGGATGTCGGCGAAAGTTTGGACGAGCTGTCAGCCGGCATCACAGCCAAACAAACACGGGTGTTTTCCCCGTTTGCGACAATTTTGTCGTCCGCAATGCGCGTGTGTGTGTGCGTGTACTATGAGTGTGCGCGACGCAAGAAAGCCAATACAACTCACGCTACATATTATGACCAGGGCGACTGACATTGCTTGCCGAGTTGTGACAGGTGCTTAACATCTTATTTGTTGTTGTTGTTGTCACTTATGTTATTGTGTTGTTATTATTATTCTTGCTGGCGCTGGCATCCAGCGCATTGGCGTCACAATAATATCAACAGAAAATCACATCAGCTACAACAACACCAATAACAGCAGCACAACAACGGCATTAGGTGGCCATAGTGGAAGTGTTAAAGAAGAAGCGAAAATTGATATGACAATGAAGCGAACGTTCTGGTCAATTTGATGGCAATAGATTCGCTGTGTGCTACGGTTTCTTCGATTATGTGTGCTGCAGATGAGTGCGGAAGATTTGCGGTAAGTGCAGACTGTTAAGGCGGATATGGCGATAATGTGATTGCGGTGTTTGCGCAGCAAAGTGTTGAAATAAATCTATGTGCTAGATAACACATACAGGGTGATGCGTTTTGGTTAGTGTTTTTCGAAAGTGTTTTCGAATTAGTTAATTTTGGAAGCAATGAGCGTTCTTTGTTGCTGTGTTGAGGCGATTATGCGTGAAATTTTACTACAATAGTAAAAATTATTGAAAGGGTGAATGTAAATATGTGATGGGTCTTGTCGAAAAATTAGAAATGCATAAATATTAGACAGCTGTTCGAAAATGAGTGAAAATAATGAAGAAATTCGCAATATTTTGAAATGTTTGTATAAAAAAGGGAGATTGCCACGCAAGCACCAATGAAATTTGCGAAGTATAGTCTTCGTATGCTGTATCAGTTCGTATATGGTTCTTCCGTTCTGGAAATTTCGATGTGAAAGATGCACCTCGCTCTGGTCGACCGACCTATCGTTGAAAAACTCGATGAAATTGTGGAAAAGTTTGACCAGGACCGTCACATAAGCAGCCATGTAATCGCTAAGAAACTTAAGATTCATCATCGAACGGTTTTGAATCATTTAAAAAGGCTGGCTACAAAGAGAAGCTCGATGTTTAGATTCCGAATTGATATCTGCGATTCTTTGCTGAAACGAAAGGAAATAGAACCATTTCTGAAGCGAATGGTAACAGGAGAGAAAAGTGATCAAATACGACAATAATATGCGAAAAAGATCATGGTCCAAGCGTGGTGAAGCTCAACAAATGGTCGCAAAGCCAGGATTGACCTCTCGAAAGATTATGCTGAGTGTTTGGTGGGATTGGAAAGGAATCATTCACCATAAGCTGCTCCAACTTGGTCGAACGATTGATTCTACATTTTGCTAACAAAAACTGATGAGATTAAAGCAATCAATTGAAAAAAAAAAACAAAAAACGGCCAGAACTGATCGACAGAAAGGGCTTCGTCTTCCGTCAGGTCAACGCTAGACCAAACACATCTTTGACTCGGCAGAAACTGGGAGAACTTGGCTGGGACATTTTGATGCGTCCACCATATAGCCCTGATTTTGCACTATCGGACTACCAATTGTTTTGGTCAATGCAGGACTCCCTTAATGGAGTAAAGTTTGCTTCAAGAGAAGCATGTGAAAATTACTTGTCGCAGCTTTTCGCCAAGAAACCAGAAAAGTTTCACACTGATGGAATAATGTGTCTAGCGGAAAAATGGCAAAAAGTGGTCGAGCAAAATGGTACATATTTGGTTCATTATAATATATTAAAAAAAATGAGGTTTGATTACAAATACGAAAAAACGTCCTCGACTACCCAATATTTATACACAGAAGATAAAATTCAATGTTAAAAAAATAATAATATTAAAGAATTACAAATTTAAAATCAAAATATTTTTTCCAAAGAACTGTGCTTATTTCATAGAATCTAGTTTGTGGACTATTTTCCTTCTTCTATCAAATTAAGCACTAATACTTGTGATAACGAGACTAATTTCCATCACTTCAGCGTATAACGAAAAATATTCCTTCCACTGAATTAGATTGCACGCAAAAATACTAAAACTACGGGGCCACCCTTCTTGCCAATCTAAGCCACTTACTTGTACGTATGATCACAGTTGCATGGCTGGAGTTTCCACACATTGCATTAAATTAAAGCAACAACGTTGCAAAATATTTACGCTCATAATCGCGGTGACAAGGAAAATGTTGGAAATAAACAAATAAACAACGGCAAAACTAACTAGCGAAGCATTGCATGCAACAACAAATAGATAAATAACTGGTTCGTGGCGGTAACAGGCGGCAACGCCATGGCGATAGAACAGCTGTGGCAGGTAACAACAGCAGTGTGGCAGTGACAAGCAATAAACAGCGCGCTAAAAACAGCAAATACAATGAGTGTAAAGAATTGCAATCGCGCACAACATATGGCAACTCACGACACACCATATTTACAGTTATTTACGCATTGTCACTGTAGTTTGTGTGATTGCTGGCGCTGCACCAAAAGGGAGCAGATCGAAGGTGGAAACAAATAAAAATGTATACTTATGTATGTGCATGGCAGCTAACTGTGAACTGCGCGAAATTAGATGTTAACGCGATTGAGGACTTTGTGCAGTGCACGCTCCACCGTAGTTGCGTGCAGCAGATATAAATTGCAGGATTGCTGAGAACGCGCAGGAAATTATGTTTATTATGCAAATCTATGGACTAATAGCAGACCTGGTGCAAAGGGGAACGAATCAATCATCATAAAAAAGTATAATCGGCACAAAACTATTATCTCGTGCAGCCACTGACACGTTGAGCAAAAATCGTGAGCTATTTGAGCCCTCACGCTTAAGACAGAAAAAAAACGAAGGCACCAGGAGCTACCTTTTCAAGTGGAATACCACAAGGTTCAGTATTAGGCCCTTTTTTATGGAATCTCGTGTATGATGGGGTCTAAGAATTCAACAACAAAAAACCTCAAGCTAATCGCATACGCGGACGACCTTATAGTGGTAGCAGTAGCTAAACAACTTGATGACCTCCAAAATAAATGAAATGAATGGATAATTGAGGAAAAAATTACTCTCATATAGGAGAGTGTGCGATTACTTCACAGCCACAGCTGATGGGTGTAATATTGGACTCCAAACTGAAATTCAAGCAGCACTTGGTAAACACAGCAAATAAAGCAAATATGATTTACAATGCCTTATCAAGAATGTTGGCAAATCTAGGCTGTGAGCGCTCCAGCTGTCGACTTATAATCGAAAAGCGTTGAGCTCAGTTTTACTATATACTGCTCCATTATGCATGCATGCAGGCACTAAACATAAAAGCGTATGAGAGCCCAATAAATGTGGTGCACAGACTCACAGCAATAAGAGTAACAAGTGCTTTCCGAACTATATCCAGCGAAGCAGCTGAAGTACTAGCTGGTGTGGCCATAGACATCCAGGGAGACGAATTCGCGAGATTATACAGAAATTAAAGAAATAGAGGAGAGAAAGAAGAGCATAATTATATGGCAGCAACGGACAGTGGACCCACAAACTTATAGCTAAATCCATATGTGGATAACTAAACAACATGGGGACCTGGATTTCCACCCACCCCAAATATTAAGCGGCCATGTGTGCTTCAGAAGCTATTTACATATACAAATTTCAAACTGATGTCAGTCCATACTGTTCGATGACGGAGTCCATAGAAGACTCTGAACACGTGTTTTCCCATTGTCATCGGTTTCTAAACATAAGGGAAAAGTTAAAAATTTTACTGTAATTATTTGTCAGTCTTCTGAAAAGTAGGAAGCTGTTCGCGAAGCAACAACTTCTCTCACGACTAAATTAAAACAGTTACAGCAAAACAGGCGTCAGTCCGTCCGTGCTATAGAGGAGACGTAAAATGTCTTGTCATTCCCACGGAGTAATACTTTACCTGGGGATTCCTTGTCAAGCGAAATGGAAAACTCTTGTGACAAAGTATTAAGTTGCTATGACACATTATTAGAGTGCATAGCCACCACTCTGAAGAAGGCCGCACTTCGAAGCTGTAGATATACTGTTAATTTTATAGCAGCTACCTCCGCTTGGAAGATGAAGAAGTGCTCAGAAAGCATAAAATTGTATTTGATGGAAACTTTTCGGAAGTTTACTCCTTCATCAACCCTCACCGCAGATGACCCATAAAGAAGACCACCGCTCCTCTCCTCCAGCTGGTCCTATCCTCCTATGTCTCCCTCAAGGTATAGGTAAAGAATACAGAGCTAGATTCGGCGTCTTGTTAATCCAAGTATCTTGGAATGAAATCAAAGTATGCAAGAATTTCAGGGTGCCCAAGCTCACGGTCCAGCTGTTCTGCGTCTGAGGGCAGTTTTAGCAGCCATACAACTTGCGGCTATATCCAGTTGTGCTACATTTATGTAGCAAAGCGTTTGGTGTCTTGGTTGGTGGCGCTACTAATGCTGATGAGAGCAGCCCAATTTTTCGGAGTATAGTCTTTTTTTAGTGCATCCACAAAACAAAAATTCCGTAGAACCATGTGGGCTTAACTATTGTTGTGATAGAGCCAAAGAACTCGATTCTCATTTACCAAAAGGAAAGTTGACATGAGTTGACGCAAAAAATCTTCATGAATCCAGTTTTCATCTTCCAATTGCTGTTCAATCGAAACAAAATCGATTCTTACTGAAGTGTATGGTTTCTGGAACGAATAGTGGCGTCATCGTCAAGTGAAAACGGGCGTGGCTGGCAGACTTTGCTATGTGTTTGGCAAATATCTGCTGTAAACTGCTTCCCTCAGGTCCAGCCTCTAATTCCAACCTGCACTGTCAATAATTGAAACATCTAAAGAAAGCAGAGGCCCTGCTTTTTTAGCATCCTCCTTTTAAAAAAACTTCTCTTTAAGGTAACGGCAATTCACTTCCGCTGTTGCCTGTTGCTGTTGAAAATTTTTGTTTGTCAGCATTGCTATGTTAAAAACCGGACTCAATTATGCGTGAAGCACTTACACCAACTCTTACAAGGCCACATACAACCACACATACGACTACGACATGCTTTAAAGCTAACGCAAGCCAAAATTGCAAAAACCCTACCAACAACAAAAATAGAGCCGGCATTTTACATATTTAGTTTATATGAGCGTATGGTTGGACTAATCGACGCCAAATTCTAATTACACTTGATAATTTTTCAAAGTCGTTGCTGTTGCTGTCATCTGCATACACGGCTCCACAACACGAATATAGGCATGAACAGTTACCCATGTGAGTTGCTTTGTGTGTGTGTTGCGAAAAGAGCGCTCTTTGTCGCCTAAAAGCAGGCAAATTTCAGAGAAGAAATTTTCAGAGAAGAAATTTTCATTAGAAAACTTTTTGCATTAAGCCGCAAACGAAAGGGCAAAAAACTGACGCAACAAACAAAATAGAAAACAAACAAAAAGCAAAGCAACGAGAATGAAACAAAAGCCGGAAGGGACGCGCTAAGCGGGGAGGGGCGCGGCTTATTTGAATATGCTGCTGCCGTTGCATAATACTCGAAATGAGCTGAAGCCAACGGTTACATTTCGGCCTAATTCGGTTGGAAGGGTGGCCTTGGCCGTGGCTGCTGGCAGGTGGGTTAGCGCGGCCGAACCGGTAATGCTGTCACTAAGGTTCATGAAAACTTTGGGAATGTTAGTGCCGCAGCCGACAAGAGCTGAAATCTAAGCGCGTGTGTGTGCTTGTAAATAACGGTAAGCGTGTGTAAGTGAAAGTAGTACGACAGAAACGGAGTCTAAAATGAGATGGCACTCGGCTACAAGCTTACATGTACGTGTGTGTGTGTTGGTAGCCGGATTAAATTTTTTGCAACCGTTACTTGTTACTTTTCGAAACTCTCACTGTTGGCTTGTACGGCTTGTTGTTGTCTGTGGCAGAATAGGCGTAAAAGGGATTTGTCACAAATACTTTGGCAAGTTGGCTCTTTAAACTTTTTCCCAAACGCGCTGAGCAAGCGGTAAGCCAACAGCTTCAACAGATTTTGTGTGTGTGTGTGCTTATTGTGTTTGTGTGTGTGTAATTTTCGATGTATTGTATGCGTGTGTTGTGCTTGCTTTGTTACTATAACACAAAGCAGTACGCGCCAGTGCTTCCCTTTCGCTTTGTTCGGCTTTTGTCTTTGCCTTTGCTTTTGCTTTTGCCGCCAACGTTGCCTTTAACTGTTAAAGTTTTCTACTTTCAGTTTTAAATTAACTCAATTTGCAATTAAGTGTAATTTTTTGGTACCTTGGCTTATTTGGCATGCGACTTTTATAGTTGCAAGTTAACTAGAAATGTAGTTAAGATTTATGAGCTTAAATTTACTTACCGAAATGAGGATTAGACGGCCTCTAAGTGCCCGCGTTTTTTAAGTACAGTTACGGGCTGCTGAATGTGTATGGCCTTGGGAGGTGTTGCTGTGGTGGCTGCTTAGATAAATGCTTGAAGACTAGCAATATTACCGTTGAATACCTGGACCAGTGAAATAGCAAAGTATAAGAAGCTTGAAAAGTCTGTTTGAGATATGTAGTTCGCTGGCTCAAGAGTTTTATGAATATGAGTGAAAAAGCCGGCGAGCTTAGCAATACACTTAGCATGAAGCCACCTGATGAGTTGTAATTGATGCAAGTGATGAATTCTTAAGTGAAATAAAGCTCCAAATTTTTATTTTTTACTACTACGCATAGACCATGCATGGACCTAGGACCCTACGAGACATTTCTAAGAAAGACGAAGATATTTTTTGTATACAAGATTGAAACTGAAAGAGAAGTTATAGTATGGAGAGAAGGTAAAAACAGCTGCAAAAATAGGGAAAAAAAGAAGAAGAACTAAAGAAGTGAGACCTCAGAAGCATCGTTTTCTGTTAAGCTAACAGAATGAATAAGTGGAATTTCTCTTACATTGTATTGAGTAGTCGAAAAAGTCTTTTCGTATTTCTAATCAAATTTCAATTTATTTTTCTATATTTATAATGAACTTTAATTAACCAAATATGTACCTTTTTGGTCGACCACTTTTTGCCATTTTTCCGCTAGAGACATTATTCCATCAGTGTGAAACTTGTCTGATTTCTCGGCGAAAAACTACGACAAGCAATTTTCACAGGCTTCTCTTGAAGCCGACTTTACTCCAATAAGAGTGTTTTGCATTGACCGAAACAAATGGCAGTCTGGTAGTGCAAAGTCAGTTCTATATGGTGGATGCATTAAAATGTCCTGCGAAGCTCTCCCAGTATTTGCCGAGTCATCAAGATGTGTGTGGTCTAGCGTTGTCCTGATGGAAGACGAAGCTCTTTCTGTTGATCAGTTCTGGCCGTTTTTTCGATTGCTTGCTCCAATCTCATCAGTTGTTGACTGTAAAATGTATAATCAATTGTTCGACCAGGCTGGAGCAGCTCTTAGTGGATATTTCTTTCATCCACCAAAACTCAGAATAACCTTTCGAGGTGTCAATCCTGGCTGTGAGACCATTTATTGCGCTTCACAGCTTGACCATGATCTTTTTCGCATATTTTTGTGTATTTGATCCACTTTTCATCCCTGTTACCATTCACTCCAGAATGGCTCCATTTCATTTGTTTCAGCAAAGAATCGCAGATGTTAATCATGTGGTACCAAACATCGAGCTTCTTTTTGTAGCCAGCCTTTTTTAAATGGTTCAAAACCGTTTGATGATGAATGTTAAGTTTCTTAGCGATGTCATGGCTGCTCATGTGATGGTCCTGGTAAATCTTTTCCATAATTCATCGACTTTTTCAACGAAAGGTCGACCAGACGAAGTCATCTTTCACAATGAAATTTCCAGAACGGAATCAACCGAACCATTGTTGTGCTACACGAATTGTTACAGCATCGTCTCTTTAAACTTTATAAATTTCATTGTAGGAGTGACTTCTAGTTTTAAGCCCAGTTTTTTGAAGAAATACTCTAACCTCGGACCTCGACCGCGGATTTAATTGCATGAAATGACGCTTAAAAACTGCGTTGCTATTAAGAAATGTATTAAAATATAACTCTTTCCTCACTTGAAGTGCTCTTAGTGTGGCCCACAGAGATTTTTAAGCCATAAAATAAATAGTTTTTCATCCTTCCCAACTTCTGTTATAAACGCTAATTAAGTACCTTACCTTTTGTAGCACACTACACAAAGCCTTCAAGTAGTAGTTGTGAGCCTCGGCGAAACTTGCGTCACTCATACGCACCGTCAACCGTAAGGCCAATCAAAAATATCTGCAAATAATGGTGAAGTGGCGCAGCCTGTGGTCACGTCAAAGGCGAGAAAATTTGCGGAAAATTGAAAAAGTGATTACGCAAGCACGCTTTTGTGTCTGAAGTGGGCTTGAGCACCTGTATGCCTTTGACTTTGCCTTGCTAAGGTGCTTCAGTGCTTCGGTGCTTAGAAGTAAATAGTGTTGCCAGGCATAACAACTACTTAATAAACACCATAGTGTTGCCAAGATACAACCGACAATCGAGCGAAAAGAAAGCGTTTTTAAAACGCCATGAGAATGTGTCAATATGTGCGCGTGTGTGCGCCAAAGGCAATTTAATTACACTACTTATGCAATTAGTTTATTTCATACGCCTTTGCACACGGCTGGCGCTATTTGCTTTTTTAATTTGCCGACATAAATCGTGAATGCATAAAGCGTATAAAATTGTTGCTTACCTCTCGACAACCTCTCAGCAGAGCCTTTCAACTTTTCAATATTTACCCGCATAAGAAGGTCCATGCGAGTTTCGGTGTGTTCGGTGTGTGTGTTGGTGAGTGCAACGGTGTGTGCGCTGCAGCTGTCGAGCTCGCCCGCTGTCAGTAAGGTGAGGTTAAAGGTGAGCTGCGAAACAAGAAGAAAAACACAAATAAAAATGATTGAAGGAAATGCTGAAAGTATAAACGAAGCTGCGGGCGCCGTCAACCGAGTTCTATGGTCATTTTTTTCTAAAGGAAAAATAAAATAAAATAAATGCGAAAAAAATAATAATAATTGAAAGAAAAATTAAACTTGCCTGCATACATACTGTACCATATTTGCTGTAACTATATTTTTCATTTCAACATTTTCTGTTACGAGCTTTTTCCGGCATAAATGCGTGCGTGTATTGCATTTTGTGCGCTCGCGTCGGACGTGAGGTAATTTCTGCCTTCGTTCGGGTCCTTTTTTGTAGCTATTTTCGTTTTTAAATTTTTCATCAATTTTACAGGTCAGTGCTTAACAAGGGCACTAATTGGCACCAGCGGCAGCAACAAGGGACCAACGTTGCACTGCTGCAATGCCGTGCTGCAGCTGCCGTAACGGCATGTAAGACAAGAGGCGCGCCGTCGGCCAAAATGACGGCAAACAAGTCTGAGCTTTCGAGCAATAGTGTGCATTTCACATGCAAATTCACTTACTGGCATGTGTGTCGCTACACTCGTGTGCAAAGTGTGAACATGTGATGGAAAATTTTACCGCAGAAGGAGAGAGATGAAGTGGAGTGGCAAAATATTGTTTTATTAGAGTTTTAGTTTGCCGATTTAGCCCCACAAAAGTTAGGTGATTCTAATAATGGGTATTTTGGTCTATACTTCTAAATTTTTAGTTTTTTTCTAACCAAAAACACTTTTAAAATCAATTTTTTTATATGATTTTTTATTGATATTTAACGAACAAAGAAAAATAAATTAAAGAAAAAAGTCAAAAAAATGTTCGAAATACTGTCACAAATCCGGGGAAGGCACGACACAAAGATGTATAAAAAATATTTTTTTTTAATCACATTTCAAAGGAATCGGTTAAGCAGGATTTGAGATATCTTGCTAACCATCGAAAAAAGTAGTTTGGGGGAAAGCAGGCTCATGATGGACTCGCTTTGCTCGGCTGTGAGGCTTCTGTCATATAATCCGCTGTTTCTGGTTCAAAAATGTGGATTTCTAAAAATTCTTTAAGAGAGAATTTTGAAGGTCCAAAGTTTGAAAACATGCGAAAACTTGTTTTTTCTAATTTTCAGACCAGAACACCCTAAAGTGCGATTTGTACAAGAAGAGAATAGGAAAGAAAGGAAGGAGAAAGGACTTCAAAATGTATAATCTGATGGCTTGAGCCCTGCGTCCTGCCAGCCTGAGCACTTGCGCCAACAGTTTGACCCAACAATTGAAGTGTCTTTTATATACTTTTCACTTTCGTTTGTAGGCTGAAGTCTTTCATTGGAAAAGCACACATATTTTACCAAAAAAAAAATAATTCTTGCCTTAAGCTAATGACACTTTGAGTAGTCTCTACCAAAATTTATGACAGAGCTATATCTCAGCCGCCGCAGTTATAACATTCGTGAGCGAGTAATTACAATGTGTGGCAAGGTGCCCCAATCGGCGGCCTTTCAGCGCACTTTCGTGTGTGTGTGTTTGCGCTTATGCATGTGTGTGTGCGAATTTTTGATATGCTAAATAATATTCAGCTAGTTATGTGGTAGGTAAGCGAAAGCACATGGACACCTGACTGTGTGTGTGGTGAGGGTTTTCAACTCTTGCATTTTTTGTTAAGCCTCAAAGAGAATGTCAATATTTGCATAACCTCTGCGGCTGCCGGTTTGCTGCGTACAGCGCCGCCACCAGTCCAAGCCACCTGTCCTTCGCTGTGTGTGTGTGTGTGTGGCTTTTTACTGTCTTTTTTTTACTGTTTTGTATTTGCACATTTACTTGCACAGTGTTTTTTCTCCAGTATGGGCCGTAAATTTGTAGGCTGCTTATGTCGGTTTTATGTAAATTCATTAAATTTTGTGTGAAATTAAAGTGAAAAGGCGCGTAAAAATGTATTTTTAAATACTTTTTAAATAATTTGCATATCATCGTTGCTTTTTCTCGCCGCATTTACGTGGAATTTCTCCTTCAGCGTACATGGCGTATACGTAATATTTGAATTCGTTGCGCGCGCCTGAAAGCATGCTAAATACAATTTGCATTACATGTCGTTTGGGCGCTGAAAGTTTATTTATAAATGTAAATGGCGCTGCAGCGCTATGTGTGTGTGGTGGTGTGCGTGTCAGTGTGTGTGCTTGTTAGAGAGTGTGTGTGTGTGGTCCATTAAAACGGCAACTTTTCGCATTGCTCGTGCATATACTTCGTGGCTTTTATGAGGTCATAATTAACACGTTTCTCAACGTGCGCGCTTGCATTGGTACGCTTTTTTTGCGCTGCAACATGTTGCAACATTCCATTTGCGTATACGTTGCACGCGAAGTAAAGGGGCAAAATCAAGTTTTCTACTTAAGTGCGGCAGCATATGCATATGCCTTCGTGTATTCCGGATGGTGGATAATTGCCATCGATTTTTAAAGCTTGCTTTGTGTGAAAAATGTTTCTGTGGTCCTTCTACTACTATTTAGCAGCAAAGAGCGCAAGTCCAGCGACCAAAACAGTCAGTGGATGGAAAAAATGATTTTCTCAGGTCAATAATGTCGTTCAATGTCTTAAAATTCAAATAAAATTTAGCGTACAGTCAAGTAGCAGTTGAAATCTCATATGTTAGATTATATTTGAGCTGGCGCTTCAGTTGCTTCGCTTGATATGTTGGCATGCCACATTTCGTGCACTTAATTTCGTTGAATGCCAACACAAATGCGATGTAATAAGTTGGGGCTTTTGCCAAGTGTGCTAGTTAAGGCACTGCGTTACCGAATTAACAGTATTCGGTTGCATGCAACTTCAATGCGCAATTTTCTAAATGCCAAGCGGCAAATGTCCAAATGCTGTTATCAACGAAAATGCTTTGCTGCAATTCAGCGCAAGTATATTTGCGTGCAACTTGGCGTCACCCGAAATTTGTTATGGACTATAAAGCCTAGGCGTCGCGCTTAATTGGCAATGAAACAATAAATGCTGTGCTTTGTTTAATTGCCTGTGAAATTGGCTTTAAAGATTATTTAGCAGTTGCAGGATAATAATTAACAAGCGGCTTTAATGTAAAATAAGTAAATGTTGATTTTAAGCTTGAAAGATAATTTAGAAAATAAATTTCAAAAGTAAAGTAAAAATTTTCCAACTCAAAAAAAAAAAAAAAAATCTCTTCGCCAGTAGCCACACTTAATATGCACAACCAAGAGCTGTTTTTTAGCGCCACATAATTCGCATAGTTTCGACGAAAGTTATTTGTTTGCACATAAACATACCCCTAAACTATGCCCGGCGCCATGGCGTATACGTAACAATTATTTTCGCTCATTTTTTAGCGTGCGAAAAAACTCAAATTGACTGACACTTACACTGGTTGCACTAATAGCTGCAACAATGCAAGTAATGACAGCTCCAACAACAACCAAGTGTGTGGCGTAACTTTGCTATCAACAGCAGTGTTTTACACAGTAGTTGACAACCAACCAAAATTAATTACATACAACTAACTAAAATGTGCTTTAGTAACTCGTTGCAAGGCCACACAAAAAATAGAATAACGTGGTAGCTAGAATGAATAATAGCAACTCTATACAACAATAGCAACAGACACTTCAACACAGCCAGCGACATGACAGTTTGACATTTAGATTGACAAGCCGCATGATGTTGCCGGGCGAGCGGCCACGCATGGCACGGCGCGGAGCGGGCGGGCAGCCAGTCAGGCTTCATTAACACAACAAAGCACAAGCATGTGTGTGTTTATAAATATATACCACCAGCAAATCTAAATGTTTGCGGTCTTTTTTGCGTTACATGTGTGCGTGCAACGCAGATATGATGATTTGTGTAAGCAACAAACTGTTAAAATGAGTTGCCAGCAACGCGTCGCGTTGTTCAGTGTGTGTCCTTTTTGGCCACCCCGAAGGAGTTAAGTACTCGCCACAGTTGTTATGCTCATTTGACGTTTTACTCGCTGTTTAGAGTTGGTGGCATCATATGCGGCATGAACATGTCCAACATAATGTGGATGAGAAAAATTTTATTTATGGAAATTCGTTTCCGAAATGTTAACAGAAAATATTATTTTATAAAAATCCAATGCAAAATTGTTGAAAATGTATCTTTCTTTGCTTTTATTGACTTCAAGTGGCTTCAGACAGCCACCAGAAATTGGCTAATAAAATATGTAATGTACATGACGCGTTCTTGAACTGCTATTTAATATGCCTTTCGAAGGATAAACATTAGCTACGGAGGCTTCAGCTATATTAACACGGATAGTGCCTTGTTTGAGTTCAGAAAAAAATTTTAAAATTATAAATATGTTTGTACTAAATTAATTATAAACTAAAAAAAAAATAGAAATTGAATAAAATAAGTAAGGAAGGGCTATATTCGAATGCAACCGAATATTTTATACTCTTGGAACTTGCTAGAATCAATGTCGGGGAAATACCTTGAGATGTAAAAGTCAACAAGAGGATCGGAATCCGAATTTCATACACATACATGGGTATAAACCATATACTTACCAATATAAAAAAAGACTGATAGGGACACAAACGACATGATATTCTTTCCCACTCTTTTGAAATTTCTTTTCAGTAAGGTTTGCTATTTCATCATGAAATAATAGAATATAATAGAACTAAGAGACGAAATTATTAAAATTTACTACCGAAATTCGGAGTCAGTGACATCAACTTTAAGAGCGCTACGTCCAATTTATGGTTGCCATAAGCATCCTGTCAGATCAATGAGCGTCTAGTGGAAAAATTTGAATCCCCAAGCACAATACAAAATGTTTCCGTGCCAGTGAGACAAAGAAGCGCCCGTAGTGTCGAGAATATTGCCGCCGCTGGCGCATCAATTGAGGAAGGCCCAAATCAGTTTCTAATGTCGTTGTCGTTCTCAATCGTTGGTCATTTCTGTGATGTCGTTGTGGCAAATTTTGCGAAAAGATTTTAGCCTATATTTTTACAAGATCAATTTGACACAAGAACGGAAGCCACCTGACCACCAGAATCGTCGTATGTTCGCGAATTGGGCTGAGCAACAACTTGAAAATAATCGTGATTTTCATCGAAAGATCATTTTCAGTGTTGATGCTCATTTCTGGCTTCGTCAATAAGCAAACTATGCATTACTGGTCAGACAGAAATCTACACCTACTCCATGAATCATCATTGCATCCCGAAAAATTTACGATTTGGTGCGGTTCCGTACTCTTCCGTGGTGATCAAGACCGGCTCGTTGCTGTGATGGGAAGCGCTACCGCGCAATGAGAACCGATTTTTATTTTTGGCCGGAATTGATTAATCGTCTTGGACAATGTGTGGTTTCAACAGGACAACACCACAAGCCACATAGCGAATGTTTCAATCGATTTAAGTTGGGTGAACGTGTTATCTCACGAAATGGCCCAGTCAATTGGTCAGCTCGGTCATGCGATTTGATGCCATTAGACTATTTCCTGTGAGGCTACGTCAAGCCTATGGGCCATACCAATAAGCCAGCGGCGATTAATAAACTTCGTACGAATATCGAACGTTAAATTGCAGCAGTATCGACCGACTTATGCTTGAAAATCGTCGAAAATTGGGTTCAGCGTCTGGACTTCTGCAAACGTGCCAAAAAATATCGAATGTTCCATAATCGGAGAATGTATTTTTGACTTTGGTTATTCAATGAAAATTAGGTGTAGAAACTTAAAGATATACGCCATATAATGTCAAAGGCCCAGACAATGCTACGGTATTGGAAGTGGGGTCACCACTTATAGTCAAAATTGAATATCATATAGAACGACGATAAAGGGTTTGTGATCAAAATATATTGATCTTTGATACTTAATAAAGATCATAACTGTATAATGGTAGAAATACACAGTCATAATGCGTTTGCCTAGGTCGTTACTCGATGAACATCATAATATTGTTCTGAATGTAGAAACAATTACGTTATAGCTATTTTTGCTTCAACGATCTTTTTCGGTGGGGCTTCTGGCACAGAGTGTCCCTTACGCCATATCTTAGAATATTAGGGTTGCCATTATGGGTTGTCGCAACTTGATCGCATAAACATTATTGTCGTATTGTATAATGTATCTGGTAATTTTCCAATTGAAAAATTATATTTGTTACTGTAAATGCATAACGATACAAAAGTGTGCACTTTTTGTCGATAAATGATTTATTTCAATTCAATTCAAAAAGATAGACAGAACCCCCGCCTTTAGAAACTTTTGCGCTATTCCCAATGATAAAAAGGGTTTCCCCCTGTCTGCGCTGCATACATTTGGGCGTTTAACACCAAATGAGCTTTCACCGCATTATGAGCAAATTAAAAAGGAATTCACTGAACCCAAAAACACAAATTTCGCTACTCGCAAGCGTGCTTTGTAAATTGTACGAATCAAAATGGAATTACAATTCTTTTAAATGCGCATTTTTCACGCAGCTGACAGCGATAAATCATTCCAATTAGACGAGCTGCGCGTATTTATGTGAAAAATGGCGCTAATTCCATTTGCTGGCGCCACAAGTACGCCAAGCGCATGCAAATACGAATACATGCATGTGTAAACACGCACAAACACACACACACAGGCATGTGTGTGAGAAATCAAATTGTGGCTGTGGAGTCTTAAATGGCGAAAGTTACTAAAAGCGCATAAAATGAAACGAGAATGAAGTGTGCGGGGAAAGCGGGGTGGGGGGGCGGCGGTGCTGAAGAAGCGCGAAAGTTGGGAAAATACCCTAATTTGCATATTTTAAATATAACAATAAACTCAATGAATTGTGTCGTAATCAAGTCAAATCGAATAATATGACACGCTGGAAATATTTGTGGAGGCTGCGGCGTGAACGTTGGCAAAAGCAACGAAGCGAGCAAATACGCCCAATCGAACGCTGATGGAAAAGAGCGAAGAACAGCAAGAAGCGCCGAAAGCAGAGCGCCAACGTTGTATTAGCACACACACACACACATAGCAGCAATAAAGTAAATAATTTACGGTGGAACAACGTACAACGAAGGGGACGCAATGCATAAAATTGAAAATGATCATCAGCTGGCGTGACAGGGGTCGTGGCACATGCGTCCCGAGCGTGCATCGACCCCCGGTGCGGCAAGCGGACAATGGCAGTGCGCACTTGCTGCCCCATTCATTCATTCATTTGCTCGCAAATTCATTGCTGTGTTGAGTGACTTCATTCGTCATGGCCGAAAAGGCTGTCAATGCGTGTGAGCAGGGGCCCTGCTTCTACGTGGCGACCCTGCTAACCACACACACATACGCGCAGAAAGGAGTCTGCAGCGCTTAGGCAGCTGTATGCGTGTGTGTTTGCGGGTGTATGGGTGTGTGGCTGCGAGTTCATTTATGCATTCATCAATCAGTTAACAAAGTGTAAATTTTGTATTTTTCACACTCGTAAAAAGCTAAATGAAATGTGCGAGTGTGGGTACTTGGTGGTGAAGTTGAGCTGGGCTTGAGGAAGTGTGTACTTTTCGGCAGCTGTGGCGAAGGCAAGTTGCGGCGTCGGCTGCCATGTGTGGCTGAAATGGGTCGGGACTCCACAATCGGTGTGCGAAATCAAACATTTTATGCTCGTGAATGGTGAATGTGCTTCGGATGCCCGCAAAGGCAGACGCAACGCCACTGAAAACAGCGCGCGCCGGCAGTTGGTTGCCAAAAGTATTCAAACAGTAAATAAAAATGCCAAGGAATCAAACGCATATAAACACAACAAGCGGTGTGCGCGCGCTCACATTGCACGTCTGCCGCCTGGGGCTAAATGTGGCAGCCTTTCCAATACCCGACGGTATTAAGAAATATTTCGCCTAATACCCCAAAGGGACGCGTCGGCTGTGCGGCTGCCGTGGTGGGCTGCGGCAAGTGCGGGTTGCCTTGTAGCAACTTTGATAACGGTACCATCAGCATTTGCCCACGCTGGCGCGCAGTGAGGCGTGCTAACACACTCACACCAAGCAACTGACAAACACACACACGCGCGCACTCCAGCTTGCCGTTCAACGGCACCAACAAGTGTGGTGTGCTCCGTTGCTCCCCATTTATTTTATTGAAAAATATAAATTGCACCTAAAAGTATGCTATGAACTGTGATTCATGAGTGAAAGTTGCCGCTTTGGCCACTGCCGTTACCATTGTTGTTGCTATTTCGTTTGTGATTTCATGCTGCCGATACTTTTTGTGATTTTTGTTTGTACTTTGTTTTACATTTTCGTTTTATCGCTGCGCTGGGGTTAATTCTTTTACTGACAGCGGGTGCTTGACGCTTCGCTGCCCTCACCGGGTCTAAGACGACAGCAGCGCCACGCTGGCTCCGCTATGATCTGCTGCGTCTCTTGTTTAGTTGGCCATTGTTGTTTTTATAACCATTTTCGGTTATTTTGGCACTTGTGATTTTTGTTGTTTTTGTTGCTTTTGTGGCGTTTGGCTTTGAAGGATTCTATTCGTTTCGGTTCAACAATCAGGCCAACCAACGTTGATGGGGTCTTGCGGCTCCGTGTGGGAATGCGCTAAAATATTATTTTGCAACAGCAGCAACGTTCAAGGGTGCGCGCCAAGCGCACTGAGTGTGTGGGTGTATTTGTGTGCTAGTGAAATATATGTGCTGTCTCGTTTGCGAATTTTATTTAAAAATTCCATCATATTGGAATGCTGTCCCAGCAGCTGGCGGGGCCAACTGATTGAGTGACTGGATCAGCAACTGCTTAGCCGAGTGACTCGCTTCGGTTGGCCCTTGCAGGGCATCGGTTCATTGCTTCAGCCACAGCGAAGCATCGAAATCCATTTTACCCTTGAGATTTATGTCGTTGCTCGATAGTTGTTTTTGATCATCACTGCTTGTAGCCTTGTGACTGCGGACTGACAGCTAAAGAGGGTTTGGCAAGTGCAAATGGCACACGCTTCTGCCGCTGCACCCGAACTGTTGATGGTTGACCAGTACTCAACGAACGGTCCTCGGTCAGTGGTGCGCTCAAGTCATTGTTGTAGGTGTAAGTACTGTTGTAGGTGTAAGCATTGTTGTAAATGTGTGCGGCACTTTTCCTCCTAATCAATTGTTATGAATGAAAAATTTGCTGAAAATTACCTAATGCTTGAAATATGTTTTCGCAAATGTTTTGTATAATGAAATATCCATTGTGCATGGCCCCTAGTGCCTGACGGCTTTTTGACGGCCGTTGCTCTGTGCGAAAATGCCAAATATATGTGGGCGAATTCATTTGTTTAAGGCTTCGATGCTCCGGATAAATTGCTCTGAAACGGCCTTTGAATTTATGAAGTGCGTTTTTCATTTGCATACTTTCAGGCGTGTGTTGGTGTGCATTGCTGCCGCAATTGTTGCTGTGCTTATGTATGTGTGCATTGTTTTTGCACAGTAATAACGGGTACCGCTGCCAAATAGAGTCGTTGGAATTTCGCTATTGCTTTGAGCGATTCGAATGAATTATTGGCAAAATGTGGAGAATAATTTTGGGAAGTGTACAGCATAATGAGAGAATTCGGAGAAGGAAATGTGAGCGTTTGTTTCGTAAAAGTAAATGAGGATTAATTTATTAAAATTTTTGTGAAATTTTAAAGCTTTTTAAAATGTTTAGCTAAAACTGGTTGCGAAATTCTGAAAAGCAATTTTTTCCTGATGGAAAGATTACGCAGACGACGCTGTGTCAGTTCGTGTAGCACAACAATGGTTCGCTCGCTTTAAAGTTGTACCTCACTCTGGTCGACGTATCGTTGAAAAAGTTGATAAAAATATAAAAGAGATTGACTAGGACCGCCACATGAGCAACTATGTAATCGCTAAGGAACTCAACATTCATCATCAAATGCTTTTGAACCATATAAAAAAGGCTGGCTACAAAAAGAAGCCCGATGTTCGGGTACCACAAGAATAACATCTGTGATTCTTGCTGAATCGAAAAGAAATCGAACCATTTCTGAAGCGAGTGGTAGAAGGAGATGAAAAATGCATCAAATGCGACAATAATGTGTGAAAAAGATCGTGGTCCAAGCGTGGTGAAACTCAACAAATGGTTGCGAAGCCAGGATGGACACCTCGAAAGGTTATGCTGAGTGTTTGGTGGGATTAGAAAGGAGTCATCCACTAAGAGCTGCTCCAGCTTGGTCGAACGATTGATTCTACATTTTTCGGTCAACAACTGATGAAATTGAGGCAAGAAATCGAAAAAACATGGCCAGAATTGATCAACAGAAAGGTCTTCGTCTTTCATCAGGACTACGCTAGACCACACACATCTTTGATGACTCGGTAAAAATTGGGAGAACTTGGCTGGGAAGCTTTGATGTATCCACCATATAACCCTGACCTTGCGACATCGGACTACCATTTGTTTCGATCAATGTAGAACTCCCTTAATAGAGTAAGGTTGGCTTTAAGAGAAGCCTGTAGAAATTACTAGAATAGAAAACAGAAACGTTTGACACTGATGAAGTAATGTCTCTAGCGGAAAAATGACGAAAGATGGTCGACCAAAATGGTACATATGTATTTGGTCCATTTAAGTTCATTATGAATAAAAAAAAAATAAGTTGGTTTGATTAGAAATACAAAAAGACTTTTTCGACTACCCAGTATTCCGATTAGAATTATATTTGTATGGCAACCATGGACTTTGTCGGTAGATGCATTGCTGTGAAAGTTGCTACAGACTCCAGGGAACATGAAGGGTCCTAGAGCGCATTCTGAAATTTCCTCTCATTTCGTACTGCATCACTGATAACTGGGATCAATGGGGCATGGAACCTACTCCTATTGCAACTTCTTCGCTCAAATACTCTGAGATACATGGGGTAGGGCGAAATCCCAGAAAACAGCTGCAGTGAGCATGTTCGCGTATGATTCGAAGCTCATGGGTATTCTAGGGCATCACAATGGACAATCATTTATAGCAATCTAAGTCTGTTCGTTCGTGATCTCACAGTAATCAGCAATTTACATTATAATCGGCGTCTCGTTTTGCTTGCAGTTTCATGAATTCTGTATCCTTAACCAAAAAATGGCATTGGGTGCATACCATATTTACCCGTTCCTAAAAATACAATTTATTTTTAGTCATCGCCCACTTTCCGTAGCAGTAATAGCTTAATTTGGCTGAAAGTCATTGCACTCATAATCCACATTTCACCCAAGTACAATAACAAATGACGCTTAAACCAACACCAGGTGCAACCCAGTCGATTCATACAATTTTACGGTAGCAATGCGTTAATTTACCACAGTTGTGTGGCACTCAAAAAGTCACCAAAGCTGTGCGTGGGCGCTCAGGACAAGGCGCGAGGGCAAAGACGAACTGAAGAGCTCGGCATTTCGGTATAAATACATAATTTATGTGCGCTGCAGCCAATTAGTCTTAGTTACATTTTCGCACGCAAATCAACACCCGAGTAAACGGAATGGATTGCGCTGAATTAATGCGGAATTGAATGGAAGGGAAGGAACAATTGTAAGAATGAAGAAGTGCCGCAAAGTGAAGTGTAGTGAGTCGAAAGCCAGAGTCCGGGGCCGCCACAGCCGCCCACACAGCAATCAACGCGGCGCTACATGCGAAAGTGCTGCCAAATGAGGCGCAGAAAAGCGCGCAGAAAAAAGCGAGAAAAGCGAGAAGAGACCGTGAATAATAATTGAGGCTTTTATGCATATAAATTGCTAAAGAATTTGTGACATAAGTGCCTTCATGACGCGCAAAGTGCCTACTAACTTGCAGCCAAGGAATGTAGTAATAGAAAAGGGCGTGCCACAAAGTAAAGCAGGAAAAAATGTTCAAAAGAATGTTTGGATGTATGTGTGTGTGTGTGTGTTATATAAAAGGAAGTCGACAAAGTGGAAGCCAAAAGAAAATAATGCAAAGCAACTGACAATTTGTCATATTGTGGGGGTGTGTGTGTGCCGGGGGCAAGCGAGCCATATTTCATAAAGCCGCACACACATACATTTGAACATATGTATGCGCGCATTTGCGGCTTTTCATTTGTGTTGAGCGCTTCCCTTTGTTTTTAGTTTAGCATTATGCTTTCACCAACTTTTTGCTCGGCAGTTTATGCTGTGCGGCTTGTTTGTCTGCGTGGCTGCGCTGATTGCTGAGCACACAAAGCTCGTCAAGCACCCAAATGTAGCGGCGTCTGTCTGTAATTTAAGTAGACGACCGAAATTTATTTGTGCGCCACAGCGCCAGATTTTATTTGGCTTATTAAGCATACACTGGAGAGCGGCGGCGAAGGCGTTCAAGTGCGCAAACGTTGGCAAGCACTTATTTATGAAAGCGAGTGTGTGTGTGTAATCATATGCGCGCATAATAAGTGCTCGCGCGGCGCATACACTAGCGGGGGCGTCTGTTTGGGTGTGCGCAAAAAGCTTTGAAATGCACAATCCGCGCCCCGCATACTGCGCGCGGCACGCAGACATGCCACGGCGAAGACCACTTCTGTCAAGGACATGTCGGCGACAAGCAAAATTATGAGTTGGCAATGCGAGATGAGCGCGAAAAAAGTAAACGCCATAAATGGATGCCAAACGACAAAAAGGAGGAGACTGAACGCTGCAGCGCGCGCACCAAATACAACCGCGCGAACTTAAGAAATTGTGTAAGCAACAGAAAAATGAGACGCGGGCAAACTTAAAAAGAAAACTGTCAAAGCAAAAGAAAAAAAAAATTAAGTAAAACTAAAAAATAAAGATTTGGAAAGGCGCTCACGAAATCAGCGCTGCTAGCGAACGCGCTGCACCGCGGCACCTTAAACGCGCACAAAAAGTTTGCGCTTTCTACAACATACATAACGCGTTGTGTTCCGAACTTGTGAAGGACGTAAAAGAATTCCACAATGACACGCAAACACACATACATATGCATAAGCATTATTAGACTCGACGCCGTTGAACTCCAAAGTATGGAGCAAAAGGCGACGGCGGCGTGCGGACGAAATGCCAACCAAAATTTACCGTACACTCTGTACGCCCACCGCGCTGCATGCGGTTAATAATAATCCCCTGTTGAAAAATTATAAGTTTCCCCATTTGATGTGGCCGATAAGTGCCAAGGGCGTGGGGGCGTGGTTAGCTACACTTAACAGGCAACACACACCCATACACGCTCAGTAGCAGCTGTCACTGCTGGACTGCATATTTGTCCTTTGGCTCTGCCCACGCTTAAGCGACATGTTTGTTTTGCGCGTATTTTGTTGTTGTTGTCCATACAGAACTGCGCTGCATATCCGCCTGCTGTGTGTTTATAAAAAGAAAACGCTGCGGTCTCAAGGTGGCATTTTTTGTTGTTGTTATGTGTTTGCTTGCGACTGAAAGTCTTTAGCTGACAGCATTGTGGTTGTGGTGGGGTTTATGCGTGTGTGTGTGTTAAAACTCATTTGTTTATCTATTTCTTTGCCGGTTTCCGTTTATTCACTCACACATACATATAGATATGCTGAACTGAAATTTTGCACACATACATGCACATATGCGCACTCATACACTTCGCTTTTTACACCTGTGCGGTGGCTTGTTTGCCTGGCACTCCTGCAAAATGAATGAATCCGTTTTGTAAACACTTGCGGTTTTTACTGTAAATATGTGTACGTCATCGTCAACGCAAGGCTGTACGCGGCAGCCGCCGTCAATAAGCGAAATAGGCGTCTTGAGTCAACAACGAAATTTATGTACTCCTGCTTTTGGCGCCGTTCGTTGGTCTCTAGCGCGCAGGCCGAACAGGAAACGGATATTTTTGCCAATATTTCTGCTGTATAAGCGCGCATATTATTAGCTGGCAATAAAGGTAAAGGCTAAATATATCCGACAGTGAGCCAATTTTTCCTGGTTTTAAGAAATGTGCTTAAATTTGACTAATTGAACTGGAAACGGAAAAAATGACTCTACTTTGGGTCTTACAAGGAGTAGTAATGTAGCTAAGGGATATTTTTATGCTTGTAAATATAGAGAGCTGTAATGAGACACGCGACATTTGATCGACGAAATTTGAGATGATAGATAAGTTGCCTGAAGCTGTTAGTTTGGCCAACAGGATAATGATGTTCCATCCAGACTAGGTCATGTCATACATATCCGTGGTGGCTTGACGAAGGCATGGTTGAAAATTTCCAAATATCTACCTTATAGTTCGGACCACCATGTCATTACTACCTGCTCATCTCTAGGACGATCGATATTGCGGTTGAACTATTGCCTCAAAAAAATTTGTGAAAATTAACGGTGCCATTTTTTTTCCCATAGAAATGAGGATTCCTTTGAGAGCGTAATTTTCAAATTACCCTCAATGGCAATAAGTTCTCAAAGGATAAGGTGCATATTTGAACTAAATCGGGTTAGGTCTTCTAACTATGCTGAATGAAACCTTAAATTTAATATAAAAATAAGTGATTTCAGTTTAATGGAACTTATGAATTGAGACAAAAAGCACCCAGAAATTGTAATTAAATTCCCAGGTAATTGATATTTTAAGAAACTAAGTTGTTAGTACCGTCCTTAATAATTATGTCAAATATAGCGCGATCTGTCAACCAGTTTGTTTACAGTATCTGCTTAAGTCGGTATACCTCAGTAAAGCGTAGCGATTTTTACAGTGGATAAAAATATCGAACAAAGAATTTGTCTTATTTTTTGTATTCTTAATCAGAAGTGGCTTACAGTTTTAGTTTTATCAAAAACACAAGCCTACGAGTAGTACAAAGCCTTCAAAGGCGGTCGAGAGGTCGTTGAAGATGTGACTCGTTCTGGACGACCTTCGACCACCAAAGTGAAGGATATGGTGTGAGGCAAATGTTAGAGCAAATGGCAAAGAGGCTCGTCATGGCAGGGATGTTATTGGAGATTTTCGGTATGACGGTTTTGCTCAACTCGTTCCCGATAAAGCTGATTTTTTTTTTTTTCAAAAATAGTACTCAAGAAGTAAACAAGTCTTCTTTTGGTCCATGCTTGATCGTGCGAATTCGATCCCTCATTCATGGAGAGCATTATGAACTGTCGACGAGACAAAGGCTTATTAGTTTGACATGCAAATAAATCAATAATCATCGGGTGGAGGGAAAAAATGGAGCCAAAACCTAGAAACCACGTCAAAGTCCTTCAAAAATCAAGGTGTTGCCTTGTTTTTTTTTGATGTTTGGTGGAAAATAAACTTATTCCGGAGGGTCAACGGTCAATAAGGAGTTCTATTTGGTCGTATTGAAATTCATGAGAAAATCAGTCGAAAACGGTCGAATTGTGGAAGAATAATTCATGCGATAAGATCATTCATGTGTTATCAACCACCGAATTCACCAGATTTGGCTCCGTGTGATTGTATTTGTCATCCAATGAAAAGTCTATAATTCCTTGTATAAAGATATTCCTTTGGGCTAAAAATCAGCGTTTAGAAATAAACAGATTACGGATTGAACTAGCTCGCTTTCAATGTTCAAAATAATTCGAATTTAACAAAATGCGCCGCTTCTTTTTAATTTTAATCCAACAACTTAGCCGTGACAATTAAAAACGATTAACGTTCCATGTGTGGGTGCCAAACACCATTGGTCTCGACTAAGGTTTAATATATAATATCCTTTTTTCGTCCTTTTCTATACGATATCCTTGAATTTTTTTCTGAATTCTATAGACAATAAAATTCTAGAAGCTATCTGGAAGCACAAGTCATTTGCTACACTCTAAATATATTTAAATAACTTTTAAAAACAAAATATGCCCTTGGCTCAAGATTAGCGCTAAATCCGTATATCTACGAGACTATCATCTTTTCTTCCCAAGAAGTTGCTGTTTGTTAGTACCGAAGAAATCAGCTCACTATATATGATACAGCTGCCTTACAAACTGATCGATCAAAATCAAAATCAAGATATGCTGCTAAAAAATGCTCCTGGGACGTTAACGTTTTTCGTTTGTCATATTCACTTTAATTTATGCCGGTAGACATTTAAAGATAATCTTAACTGTGTTCCACTCTCTGCGGCCACATTAAGAATATTCACTTTATTACTACGAGTACCATTTGATACTTTTTAAATGAGATGACTTCGGGTGCTTGACATTAATTTCATTCTTAATTTACCGCATTTTTACCAATTTACGACCACGAGAAGGCCCACTCTCATATACATGCGCTCGCCGTGGCTGATATATCATGCCATTTCATATCGCACAAATCAAATTAAGTGCTTTTAATGTCAAACACATTAAACGGCGGCCGCTCGCCGAGTGTCAGATTGGCTTACCAATAGCCCTTCATTTACTTTTAATTTGCTGGCCAACGCCAAGACAATGCAGCGCTCATTTTAATTACCCACAGGATAAGGACACAATAAAAGTGGACACTTGAACGGCTTGTTTAAGGTTGTTTGTGCGCCACACGCCGACGTCATATTTAAATAACAGTAAAATGATAAAATGGCTCGTAATCGTAATGATTTTGTGGCCTAAGCATTCACATAAATTTAATTTATTGCCCGCACAGATTTCTAATAACCGATGCGCGCGCGCCGCTCGTGCGCCGGAGAGATAATTCATGGCGAAACGAAAATTGAAAGAAAATTAAACAGAAATAAAAAAAGATAAAAAATGCAATAAAATGACAAATGAAAATAAATAATAGAAGAATAATTGGTATAAAGAATCGTGTCTCCTGAAGCTCGGTGATAAAAAAGAAGGAATAACAACAATTTGCTGCTTGATTATTTGTTGCTTTGAACTAAGTATTAGTAGTTAAACATCTGAATGGATTTTTTGCTGATGTTGCTTCTAGTGACAAAATGTTTCCATATAATTGAAAAAATTCTGTCGAGCTTATCGTCCTTGGTTAGGTTGGAATCCTCCTTAGTCTCTCTAACATACACCTAACTATTGCAGTATCCGTATGTCCTCCGACTTGTTCTTCTTCGCTACTCCATGGTTTTATGTATCGGATCGATCGGGTATGAGTTCCCTTTTTCCGTCTCTTAGTAACTTTTGACGATAACTGGAGTCCAACTGCTAATTTTTGGGTCGACGTAACCTTCATATATGGGTAGTCAAAAAAGTCTTTCCGCATTTCTTTAATGAAACAAATATGTACCATTTTGGTCGACCACTTATCCGCTAAAGATTATTCCATCAGTGTAAAACTTTTCGGGTTTCTCGGCGAAAAACTGCGACAAGTAATTTTCACATGCTTCTCTTAAAGCCAACTTTGCTCTATTAAGGAAGTTCTGCATTGACTCAAACAAATGGTAGTCCGATGCTGCAAGGTCAGTGCTATATGGTGGATGCTTCAAAGCTTCCCAGCCAAGCTCTCCCAGTTTTTGCCGAGTCATCAAAGATGAGTGTGGTCTAGTGTTGTCCTGATGGAAGACGAAGCCTTTCTGTTGATCAGTTCTGGCTGTTTTTTTCGATTGCTTGCTTCAATCTCATCAGTTGTTGACAGCAAAATGTAGAATAATTGTTCGACCAGACTGGAGCAGCTCATTGCGGATGATTCCTTTCCAATCCCACCAAACACTCGGCATAACTTTCGAGGTGTCAATCCTGGCTTTGCGACCACTTGTTGAGCTTCAACACGCTTGGACCACGACCTTTTTCGCACATTATTATCGTATTTGATCCACTTTTCATCTCCTGTTATCATTCGCTCCAGAAAAGGTTCGATTTCATTTCATTTTAGCAAAGAATCGCAGATGTTAATTCGGTCCATTAAATTTTTCACAGACAGTTCTGTGGTACCCAAACATCGAGCTTTTTTTTGTAGCCAGCCTTTTTTAAATGGTTCAAAACCGTTTGATGATGAATGTTAAGTTCCTTAGCGAAGTCATGGCTGCTTATGGGACGGTTCTGGTCAATCTTTCCATAATTTCTTTGACTTTTTCAACGATAGCTCGACCAGAACACATCGAAATTTCCAGAACGGAAGCGAGCAAACATTGTTGTGCTACACAAACTGATACAGCAACGGCAAAATACGAAATGCAAATACGAAAATACTTTTTCGACTACCCAATATTAATAAAGTTTCTCAATTTGGAATTTGATTTTTCAGAAAACAGCAGAAATTTTGGGCAAGATTCTGACCTTTAAAGGCATGCGGTACGCTTTCATATGAACTATATTCCTATTTTTGCATACAAAATTTAAATACGGCCCATGAATGTGCCTTTATGCAGTCCATTACTGCCATGGCAAAGCGCTTTGGGTGAAAGTGCGGCCTTACCGCTTATTAACCGCGAGGAAAAAAATTGTTGCATGAGCATGCGAAGCCGCAACTACTGAAAACTTTCCAACCAACTGCCACACCTACACTCACCACACTCGCACGTTACTCTATCGTTCTATCGTGCCGCTGTAGCAAACACCACACTCTGCGCAATCACTGCCAGCAAAAGTTGGCAAAGCCAAGGGTGTCAGAAATTCCGTCGCTGGCGGGCGTGGGGGCTACGGGTGCGGCAGCATAATTTTGTAATTAATTTGCCAACACGAATGCTGAGCACGACATTTGAGCATGTATAGCACCCCCGACCTTCGCATTCTAGACTGTTTGGAAGGGAGTAAGTAAAAGCTCGTCCGCCAGAGCGCCTAAAAGTAGGCAACAACACTCTATCGGAAAGTAATAGAACACCCATACAATTTGGGGCGCACATTTAGTTCGCACGAACTCAACCATTCACACACACACATGCGCGCCGCTGCTCGCTTCTCGGTAAAGTATAGTATTTGCATTTAGGGATTTACATGCGCCCGTTCATATCTCCAATTTGCACTGTGGCGCAAACAAAACTCTGAACCTGCTGTATGTTCCTTGTGTTTGTTTGTGTTGCTGTTTGGTTTTTGGTCGAAAAAAGTACGGGGCTTATCAGGCGGTCGCAGGAAAAAAGGCTGAAATATTAAAACAATCAAGTAATTTATGCACTCTGTTTGCTTTCGGAAGCAAACAACGCTTGCCAACACTCCGGCCGCCGCGTTGTAAAAATGGCAAATTTGTGTTGTTCGCGCGGAATTCAGATACGTGTGTACCGAGGCACACATAAGCCACTAGGCGGCAAAAGCGCCAAAATGACTAAATGAATGAGTGGAACCAACAGTTCATTGCTGTTAGTTTGCTGCCGACTTTTAGGCGCGCTAATTGAGTTTTCATGAGTTTACGTAATTTCTGCATGGCCTTTGCCTAGTTTGGGGTAAGGGCTTGATTTTGGTAATTCCATGTTTGCCTATTTAATGTGGCTATGTTTCTTTTTGTCTTTTTTATGGGAACTTTTTACGAAAGCCTCTGTTTAGTCAGCTGTAGTGGCTTCATGGGCCGAAGGCGTATTTGTGATAGGCCGAAATTCTCATGTTACTCCACTTGTTACCTGTTGAAAATGAGAGCACAAATATTTTTTGATATGCTAATAGCTTGTCGCACTGTTGGAGCTTGAGACTTTGTATGGTTGTTGTGAATCCGATTTATCATAATGAGCTTTTAGTGAAAGCTCGAATGATTTTGGACTTTGTGAGACCGAGAGGAGCAATTTTATTTCATTCCCCCTGTCTTCTGTTGAAAGTGGGGAATAAATATTTTTTGATATAAACTTGTAAAAATTTTTGCAAGTGGTATAGTGAGTTCCAAGCCGGCCGTGAACGTGTCGAAGACGAAGAGCTCCAGGGCGACCATCAACCTCAACCGACGAAGCTCACATTCAACAAATCAAAGATTTGGTGTTGAAAAACGATCGATTAACAATTAGTGACCTTGCTGATGAAGTTGGCATATCGAAGGGCTCAGCCAATACCATTTTGAAGGATGTTTTGGCCCTCAAGCGCGTCAAATCTCGACTGGTACCGAAAACATTAAATTTTTTGGAAAAAAGGCGTCGCGTTGAAGTGTGTGAAATGATGCTTTCCGACTATCAGGGTGTCATGAAATGCATTATAATGGCATGAGACTTGGATATATGCTTACGACCCCGAAACAACCGATCAATCGAGCGAATATCGTGCCAAAAGAGAGCCGAGACCAAAAAAATCGCACCAAAGTCGCTAAAAAATCAAGGTCATGTTGACTGTTTTCTTCGATTATCGTGGTGTTGTGCATTATGAATTCCTTCCAACCGGTCAAACAGTCAAAAGGAATATTATTTGAACGTTATGCGTCTTTGCGTAACGCTATCCGCCAAAAAGCCGGAATTGGGAAAGAAATTCTTGGTTTTTACACCACGATAATGCACCATCCCAGACTGCCCTCGTAATTCGTGATCATTTCGCCAAAAACTCAACCCATCTCATTCTGCAACCACCATATTCACCTGATCTGGCGCCGTGCGACTTCTGGCTGTTCACCAAGCTCAAATGACCGCTCCAGGGACACCACAGCGAAGACGGAACTGAAGCCGTCCCACTATTTCGAAGGTTGGAAAATGCATCGGGAGGGGATTACTTTGAAGGGGATGAAATTGATTTGGAAGAATAAATAAAGAATTCTCAAAATAAATATAATTTCACCTTATTTTTTTTGGGCACAGTAGTATGTTCTATTAGAGGATATATTTCGGCGAAAATTTTTATATCATTATACCATGATTTATTCCAATACAGTTTATGATTTTTTTTATTTCAGATGCAATGTAAAATGAAAGCTTTCATGGAAGCCTGCAAAGCACTTACAGAGCTTACAGAACATGAAAAACTACTTGTTTATCATCACCAACAAGTTTGCAAATTTTTCAGTGTTAAAGATATGAAAAAGCGGAGGCTCAACATCTGAAGCATTTTCGATTAAATCCTCGAAGCCTTTTCCGGCAAAAAGCATTCCAGTTTTCTGCTATTGCATGGCACCTAAGGTGAGCTAAGTTTCGCAGAAAATTTCTCTACTATATTTAGTTCATAATACGAGGAATATAAGAGGGGGTACATGTATATACGCGGATCGATTGTCCGTTCCTCTCTTCCTTGAATGGAAGTTTTAAAACGTCAGTTTTCTTTTAATTTTTAGAGCGGGCGAAGCAGTTATCAAAAAGACTTTTCTTTCAGTTAATCCTAAGAAATCGTGGACTAACACTGGCTTACATTAGAGAACTGGTTTCTATTTTAGCAATTACAGAACTTTGTGTCTGAAATCTGACCATTTAAAACTTTTGAGAGCTTCAGAGCTTACATGTACAGGGTGGTGTCAAAATCATTTTTTTTTTTACTAAACTCACTGCTTTCAAGAAGCTTCGCATGTGTAGACATAACTCATACTACTCCGTGTGACTTTCATTTCGCTTTCATCTACAAACAACCGTTATGCGAACAAAACTGTAATACCTTGTGTGCTACGAATACCACTCGGGTAAAGAAAAATGAGTGAAGCGAAAAGCAAAAAACGCTCTGAGCTGCTATGCGGGCATGAAAACAGTTCTGGCTGCGAAAAAAAGCAAGGCAAAAGGCGATTGTGTCAACGCTGACCTGAGTAGTTGCAGCTGATGTTGCTTGTTTATGAAAGGATAAGTCCAGTGTCCTTCGGCGATTACAAATTTCTGCACTAGAGCTTACGTGGGCACTGCTGGTGAAAAGGTGGGCTGCTATTGGCCGCGGGGAAATAAAGTGCAAAGCGCAATGCGTGAAATATGAACGGAAGGGAAACTGCAGACTCAGCAACAATCAATTGGAGCTAGCTAGGAGCTTTCTTGAAACCAAAAAAAAAAAAAATTATAAAATTACGGTGAAAAGGATTAGCGCTGAGCGTGAGGCTTACGGCAATCTGTTTTTAAAGGAATTTCATTAACGCGTTTTTCGTTGGACTTTCGGCTTAACAACGCTATTTGCTATTTGCTAATTGCATAATTTGTTGTTGTAGGTGACATTTGTGTTGCTCTTGTGTTGCACTTGACATTCTACCACATATTTACTGACAAGGCTGGGTACCTGTTGCTGTTGCTTGTTATTTATTCATTCATTTCGTTTTTCTTACGGCTCACACGTCAAAGCTGTCAGTCGCTGCGGTTATGCTTGCGGCTGCATATGCCGCGCTCATTGTCAGAGAGCGTGGGTTGCAGCGAGTTTTCCGCTGAAGCTGGAGGTTGCTCAGGCGCGCTTTTGCATAGCAAAGGCGTTGGGTTTAAGCTACTCTTTCGCAGATGGAGGGGTGTAGGTGTGTCATGCCACATTGTGCATTTCTGCTGCTAGCAACTAATCTAAATGTTTACCTACAATTTGTAATCAACAAAATGTCATCGCTAATCCCTTTTTAATTACGGCACTTTGTGCATAAAGCCAAACAAAATGAAGCGAGAAAAGAAGTTAATTTGAATGCAAAATAATTATATTGAAATTTCCGCTGCGAGCGCAGCGATCGTCATCAAATATCAATTAGGCTTTGCTATAATCACGTTTCGATTTAATTTCCTTGAATGACATGTCGCTGCGCAGCGCAGCCAGCGACGCCCACTCGGTGCTAATGACGGCGGCACAAAGTGCTTTTGCATTTGATTAGCAGCTTCCTGCCGGCTGGCTGGCGCTCTGTTGCGGGCTTGGGCTTATGCTGGTGCGCGCGCCGTTAGCTGCAGATATCTGCCAGCTCGAGCGCCTGCATTTATCCTTTCATGCTGCTCTGCGTTCGATTGAGTCAATAGACACTCAATAAAAGTCATTAGAAGCTCTTCTGCATCGGGGCCAGCGGTCGCAGGTGCAAAGGTGGCAAGCGCACGTGTGCGTGTGTGTGTGCCAGCATGCATGGATCTAAGTGCGCTAGGCGAGGTGTAAATGTTTTTGTGTGCTTTTGCTACCAATTATCCAGCCATAGAAAACCATTTCCTCCATTTCCCTTGACGATTTGCATTTTGCGCTGTGTCAATGCTTGCGAAATCGTGCAAATGTTCTTGGCAAAAAATAAAACAAAAAACGTCGCAGACATGGTTGCTCCGTTGCGTTGCTTCCACCAGATCTCTTTTACTATAAAAAGCGTTTCTGTGCCACGCTTTTCGAGTGTCGATAAATTTTTATCGGAAACTGATTTGAAAGTCAATTGTCCATTGTCAGAGTCGCCTTAGAGCCACCACACACACATTTCTTTTGGTCGCACTGCAGTTTCCTTTCGCCTTTCACCTCGGCTTTGCCCCTTCGTTGTTCGCTGCGCCTCTTTCGAATGTAAACGAGGCCATTTATTGCAGATTTCAAGCTCTGCACTTTGTTCTTCTTATACCAGCCGGCATTTAGCCTAGCTGATGACGCGCTTATGCCAGGTAATCATTTGGGCATAAAATGCCTCAAATTTCCACATTGTGTAGGTTTCAATAGAATTTTAGCTTGTAGTTGTGTAATTGGGTGCCTGCGCTTTTTTGTGTTTATTATATTCTGACAGTCATTTTGAAGTCTATAATAGTTAATAGCAACACTCAGCTTATTCCTAATATTTAGATTTTCGCTTCCGAGATTGCTAGGGTTTGCTAAAAGAACTAGTCAAGCGAATCTAACTTCAAAACCTGGGAAGTAAAGCAGGTTCGGCTACACACGGTTCTTGTAACGCCAAATGATCTGCGGCATTCACGGACTGGTAAAACTCCTATGGACTATTGATCTCTGACCAACACGGACTAATCTTAGGATGGTGCGTTGGATTTGATTGTAACCTGAGCTGGTAGCCGTGGTATTAGACCATCCTAATATGTGGAGGTCAAACTGTGGTGGGCTATTAGCAAGGCTGCCTCTGTCACGTTAAAACCATGGAAGGTCTCAGAATACGTTCCCCTCCGGGCGAAATTTCTCACTGAGGAAACGTTCAACAATATGCGGCCGGAAGCAGGTATTAGTGCTATGGATATGTTTAAGGTGGAAAGGAATCTCAAGTACCCCATATATTGTTTTCTATTTGGCAGAACTGTCGGCTGCTTGCTCTATGAACGGTCAATGGAGGAATTTCGCGGGGTGGTATTTTGTTTCATTTACCCTGAACCTTAGTAGCGAATGACCTATTGAAAGAACTTGAAGCGAGAGACTGTCGGGTGATAGGCTATGTAGATGTAACAACAGCTCTCATGGTCAAAGGAAACATTTCTGGATATCGTCTATTAGTAAGCAAAGGTACCTCAATGTGGTAGGTAGTTGGGTGGAAAGAGGTGGCTTGGCTGTCAATACAAATAAAACTGAACTGGTTTTAATTACGTGGAGATATAAAAGCGGGAAGCATCCCTTTTTCATGGGGGCTCTCGGCTTAATCCCGTAGATAAGGTGAAGTATTTGGACCTCATCCTTGATATAAAGTTATCTTGAAAGCCCAATGTTGAGGAAAAGAATAAGAAAGCGGTGTTTGCTTTACATTGTTCTGCAGGAGCTATTGGGAAGCAGTGCGGTCATCAAAAGTTATGCTTTGGCTTTAGGAAACCGAACCAATACTGTTCTATGTTGGATTTGTTTAGTGGAAGGCGCTCAACTCTCATTGCATGACTTCACTACAGTATTATCCAGATACTTCCATATCAAACTTGTCTGGATGCCGGCTGCGCTGGTTAGGTCATGTCGTCCGGATGAAAGAAAACACTCGAGCTTTGCAGGTTTTCAATTCAGTACTCTTTGGTGAAAGCAGAGGAAGAGGAAGACCTTCACTCCGTTGGAAGGATCAGTTGGAGAAGGATCTGGCGTCAAATAACGAAACGTCAGAACGACTGGCGCGCTGTTGTTAACTCGGCTATAGCCGAAGTAGAAGAGGGATTTCCGGCCATAACGGAATCGTCGGAATTGGAAAGCCGATGAGATTGCAAGAAAAGGCAGCGATATTCAAATCCATCAGAATGATAACGAGAAAGGACGCTGGATCTATGGATTTTGCGAAAGATCTGTAAGCCTTGGATAGCAAGTAACAATGAGGAAGGTGAGGGCAACATTTAAACAGTTTCTCCTCCAGTATCCACCTTTCGTCAGACTAAGGCTAAAAAGGGTTGCCATAATATTTACGAACCGTCTTAATAAATTTGTGGCAAGCTCTAGGCATTTTGGGGATGTGTGACGGTCTTCTTGATCCATATCCCAGGTTTTCTGGGCATCACAATGGACAAGCATCTATCGCAGCCCAAGAAATAACCCAAGAAACACATTGCTAAATTTTGTGGAATCGTTGGAAGTTTGTGTGTTCACTCAGAAATTCGGTTTCTATATTTACAAAGACAAAAGTAAATTAAAGAAATCCACCAATGGACTTAAAGGCGCCTGTTGGTCTGAAATACGATATTTTACATCCTCCTTGCTAGCGCTTACTTTCTCACCTATATATTTTACCGTTATTGTTGAGTCAAATCACCAAGCGTTACGGCTAATAAAACACTTGTATCTAAATTTTCCTTAATTATGGTCGCTGATACGCAGGTACAAATATACATTTACACACACAGATATACATGCATGTATGTGTCTGTGCGTGAACACAATAATAATTGAGCATGGACAATAAACATTTAGAGATACGGTAATTGCCCGCAACTGACCAGGTAGACAACATTTGAAATGTGCTTTGCTGGGTCGATGGGCGTCCACAGCGCGGAACCAATGCCCAAACACATACACACTCACTAACACTTGGTTTATTTGCGCTGATCGAAGGTGAGTTTGGACATAAATCTCTTGAAACATTTTTGGTTTAAATTTAATTTGCTTTAATAACAACTTTGCTTTGGCTGAAACGGCTGCCGGAAAGCGCCAAACAAGCCTCTCTCTCTACTACTCTTTAAAATATTGTTATTCAATTCAAATTCTTGTACCTCAAATTAAGCTTAGACGGCAAATCTAGGGGCTTGTCTCCACTGAGTGCTGCTGAGCAACTTTTCTGCTGACGTCGGCATTTGCTACTTCGCTTTGTTGTTGTTGTATTACTGTGTCATAAATCTCGATTCTTTTTCTTCGCCGCTACTTATGTCCTCATTATGTGTGCTATGTGTATTTTGGCTTTGTGCAAGTGCTGGTTGTTGCCGTTGTTGTTGCTGTGATTGTCTGCATTGTGTTTTATTACGCGGTTGATTTATTGTAATGTCGCGTATAGTTTTAGGCGCACAATTGTGATTACGTTGACATTATTGCTGACATTCATCAAGTGGCGCAATTGTGCCGGCTGCGCTAGACGGCCACGTGGACAGGTAGACGGCGGTGGGGAGGGTAGTCGGGCAGCACGACAAGTCGGTGCACGCATCCACATTTCTACACATCTAAGCGGGCACGCAAACAAACACGCTTGTAGGCTTTTGCCCGCACTTGAGGGAGCGATAAAATTAAATTAAACTTGAGATGGTTTCATTAGGCAGGCGGCATGGACGCACAATCAAGGCGGCCCAATGGCCCAGTAGTGCCTTCGGCTGACGAGACAACGCTGCTGTGGTGGTGTGCGGGAGTGCGCGCGTGTTGGCTGGCTGGTAAGCGGTGGTGGAGGGGGGCAGAGAGCGTGTAATGGCAGGTAAAATTGCCACAACTGCAATTCGACAGCGATTCGAATAGATAATAGCCGTCAGTTAACTGTAATTTATCGCTTTTTATTAGGAATTAAAGAATTCGAGGCTTTAATTTGGAAATTTTCACAGTCAACCAGCAGCATAGCGAGCGAGTATTTCGGAGCTCGGCTAGATGGCAGTCAATATGTACTGAAGCAGTTAGTACACCTGAGATTATTATTATTTAAATTAGCTGTAAGTTGTAAAATAAGTCATGAGATTCGGCAAAAATACGATTGATGCCTGGTTGCTTCCTCATTATTTCCAGTGATCAACAGAAATTTGTGAATCCATATTTACTTTTTTAGTTGATAGAAGCGTTAGTTAGAGTCTGTAGTAATAATTTGCAATGGAATGCGGTTAAAATATGATTCACCCCTCATATTAATAATGAAATGTATTTTTGGAATCTTTCCCATGAAAAGTTAAAGTTAACAGGAATTTCATTAGTTCGCCTAGAGGTATGCTTGTTTAAGAGATCCATATCTCGATTTTTGGTTTTCGGAGAACTTTCCTCGAAGCATAGATACAATAAGCACGCTATCGAAAAAGTAGCCTACAAAGCTAATTAAAATCCAAAAAATAAAAAAATTAGGTATATATTTGAAAATTTGTGGAGTTTTAGTATCACCTTAGGCTGATGTTAATAATAACCTTAAACCTTTCTTTTAGTAATTCAAAACTACTTCTTCTATGACTCTAGTAGGCCCACCCATTTGTCTTTAACAAATTCATTGGATTTTTGCGCTTAACTCTATGCGTGTTGCCGTAAAGCTTTTACAGTTCGTGGTTCCATCTTCTTCGAACTGCTCGCTCACGCAGACGCCTCCAAAGATGTGGCGAAGAACAGTTCTCTCGAATAGCTCTAAGTGATTTCTTATCTCGGGTCCTTATCGTCCATGTTTCTCGCCGTATAATAGGACAGGAATAGGAGAGGCTCATAGAGCATAATTTTCGTTCGACGGGTGCTTACTGTTGATTTTCAATCACATTCTCTCCTCCTTCTCTTTAGTGTTCTCCTTAAGTGTATTAAGTTGCTAATAAGTCCATAGTATTCGGTATATTCTCAATCAGCTTGTGTGTTTGTTTATATTGCAGCTAGAAACAAATAGTCTACTATTTTTCTAAATGGCAGTGTAAATCGTTTTTAATTAAAACCAAAGACTTGTGCACCTGTGGCATCCAACACATGGAAATGGCAAAATTAAATTGTTACAAAAAGCTTACATGTCTCCGGTGTGAGCTCGAATAAACACACAAGGAAGACAAGGGCATACAAACAACATTGTATATATATGTATGTATAATACATATATATAGAATATATATGTATGTATAATGCATATATATAGAAATACTAAATAAGAATAATACAGCAAAGACTACCTACAGGAAATCGGGTTAGAAGGAGATTAAAAGCGGACTTTAATGGATAGTTTTATATAATAAAAGCTTTTGAGTTTAGTAGAGGAAAGTGTAGTGTGCTAAATCCTATAGGGTGGGTAGGTGGAGTGGCTCTCTAACGATGTTCCTCGGTCTTTAGGAGCCTATTGGGTGGAACCACTGGGACCAAAGTCCCATTACTCAATTGGCTCCCCTCTGAGCCACTCGTGGTTCTGATGAAGTTCATCTGTGTGAAAAGTTGGATCTGCGCTAACTCCGAGACGTTGGCTATTCTTCTACTTTATCCTATTGATGTATATATATATATATATATATAGTAGAGCCTTAAAATCGCATAAAAGATGTTTAATTGTCTTCTTCTGTCCTCCTGACAGCTTTTCCAATAGTCGCTATATGACGTTCCTAGTCTACTGACATGTCTGCCTGTTGGGTAGTTACCTGCTAAGATTCTTACCAGAGTTCTTATATCATTCTTTTAAATTTTAATAGTCGGCATATGGAAAACCTGCAGTAGTCTGGTAGGCGGAAGGCGATTTTGGTATCTAGCTTTGCATAACTGCTTATCTTCGCGCCTTTATCCAGCTCGGCTCTTTCCCAACCTTCTCTGTAAGGGAAGACAATATTGGGGACGGAATTTAGATTATACTCTATGAGATTTTGAAAATCCGTGGTGATTGAAAGAAACGGGACTTTTTAATTATTATAAAATGCTCCTTGCTACTGGCGGAGGATTACCTCAGCATAATAGCAGACTTGGTTGACATTTTTTTACAAAACAAGTCTGTTAGTAGTAAGTGTAAAATCAACTTAAGTAACTGGCCTGGCGTTGTTATGAGAGCTCTACTGATGCAAATACTGGCTGTTCCATAGCAGTATACTATAAGTCCTAATCAGCGCTCTACAACTGCTGTATAGAGCAGGTGAGCTACTTGAGACATTAATGTCCATTTAGACCCCACCATTCTTGTACTTTATAAGTGTAAAACGCTGTAGCTGTAGTTTCTTTACCCTAGGGTCCAATTTTGCTTTCCATAAAAGCTTCCTGTCCCAAGTAGTTTGTTTTATCTCCAATTGCTAACCTGGCACTCTGTTTAGTCTATGATGAAGTTTTGGAAATGAATATATCCGGCAATTTCAACTAATTCTTGATTGTTCCTTTTCACCTTAAGTCCCACAGCTAGTTCTTAGTTTATCTCTTCCTATTCATTTTAAACACATCGAAGTTATGACATGAAAAATATTGGAGTACATATATTATCTGATTTGATCATTTTATTTCAGCGCCATCTAGCGGCGTAGTTCTAGTTCTCATGTCAAAAGACAGTTCCATTATGACCTCGATCGTACAATAAAGCTTGCTTTTGGTCATATTTGACTATAGCGACATCTAGCTTAGCTTTAACACGACTATAATATTTTCATTCTTTCAAGTTCTGACAATCTGACAAAATTTCGATTGTATGCCACATGAAGTGATCTAATAAATGACGAAAAAACCAAAAACAATAGGAAAATGGTGAAGAGCTGAGGTTAAATGAAAAAACTTTACGTTTTAACCTAGCATTATCTGACCCTTTGTATGGAAACGACTGAAAAATATCGCCTTCGGCTTATCCATCTTTAACTGCACACTTCTACTCAAGCCTATGGCAAGGTTTTGCCGCAGGGGTCTCACTATGAGGTTGTAACTGCAATATGAATGGTTATACGAGAATGTGGCGCATAAATGTGGTGAACTGATACAGAACACAATGGACTTGCACAACAACAATAAACAAGAATAACAAGCGTGGGAGTAAAATGGACACAGAGTTGCCGCATGGCAAAAAAGAGAGTAGTTCAGCACACACACACACACGTGTATGATCTACGAATGCATGTATGTGTGTGGCTCTCTGTATTAATGTTACGATTGTAGCGGCTGTTAATATTGGAAATTGAATAGCCTACTCGTAGGAAGTGCTATACGCTACCACACACACACAGATGTACATGTGGCAGCAGTGGATAAGGCGCGCTCCAAGCAGATGCTGCGCCCATAAAGCAAACTATAATGGGAAAATACTAATATTAACACACACACACACATATGTGTGGGTGGGTGCAGAGCTGTTGCAATCAATAAGTTTTCCAGCAAATGAACACACACAAAGGCAACAGTGCGCGCGGCGGCGCAGGAAGCAAGAGAGCAGACAAAGAAGAAGCGTGCATGTACTTGGAAAATTGCAGAAGCAAGGTAGGAAGAAGAAGATGAAATAAATGAATGCGCGTGGCCATGTTGTTTGCTTTGAGAGAAACAACAAAGCAACTGTGAAACAATGAAGCAAATGGAATGCGAAGCGAAGCGGAAGGATGCAGAAGGGCTGCCGAATGGCCGAAGGTGTGCCTACCGCCCGCCGCTGTAACGTCAGCTGCAATTCCAAAGTGAGCAAGAAGTATGCTCCAACAGCGCAAATACACTTGTGTGCGTTTAGTCGAGCGCTAGCTCCTGCCGGCAGCCAAATACCTGCAGATGAGCAGCATCTTCACTTGAACCACACACACACACACATATGCACACGTGCGCAAGTGCACGTTCATAAATTGCACCGCACAGATATTGTGCGGTCCATTGAAGGTTTAAGGCATCGGTGGCGCAAATGGCTGCCATAAAGGCAAAGGCGTTGTGGCAAGCAGCCGAGAGTTAGTGAAAGGGCATATTGCAAGTTATTTGGGCATCAGCTGCCTGCCTGTGCTGTGCGGTCTCGGCGGCGGTAACTGGAACATTTCACATTGCGTGCATGCCACAAACACTATGCCGACAACTTGTGCTTGAAGTTGTTAAGCAGCACAGCAACAACAACAACAACAGCGTGTAATATTGCATGCGGGAAGGCGTAGCAGTGCAGTGCTGTGCTTAAGTGTGTGTGTGTGTTATATTCTATGCCTCGCCTTGCAGCCGCACAACAACCACACATCGTCAATCTCTGCCTACTTAGGGATATATTGCAGGCGATTTCTTACCACTCTTCTTCCACACACACACACACATACACAGGCCACACGACTGCCAAGGCGCAAAATCTGAATTCACTCAATATATTCTCAACTGTTTATGGTTTATTCGAGCAGTTGCTGCGGTTTACTGGCTGGTGGCCATATTTGCGAGCATTATTTCAATTTTCCATTTAAACGTCTTGTGGCGTTAATTAAGTGTTGCTGCAGTGATTTACTGCTTTACTTTGTTGCATATGTTTAAGTTCTATTTTAGCACGAGCGTTAATAGCTCAATCGCTTTTATGTACATATGTATGTGTGCGAAGTTGCAAATGCCATGTTTTATAAGAAAGTATCGGAAGTCTTTGACTAGCCACTTTTGGCGACAGATTTCGCTTTTTTGGCTTTTTATTGTTCTTAAATTGAAAGCTCCAGAAAACCGGAAAGCACCGATTGTGGTCCCAAAATAAGAGCAAAATAGAAAATAAAATTAAAAAGTATCCCTTCAGAGGCCTTAAAGGTGTTTAGCCAATAGGACTAGCCTTTGGCGTTCATCTTCACAAAATTAGTATTTGGCACAAAAAACTTCATCAGTTGCGTCTATCCTTTGTGAGGCCACTCCAGATGTACATCCTTTGGGATGCCCCCCCAGGGCCTGATCTTGCTTCCGTTGTTCACCCATGGGTCCCATCTTTGCGCTGAAACATCGTTTTTCATGCCTATGACTTTTCCAAACCAGAGTATTTGTTGGCTTCGAACAGTTCGTGGTTCTGTCTTCTTCGGTAGCCATCTCTTACGTGGATGGTTCCATGGTTCTTGCGCAGTACAGTATTCTTGAATGCTCCAAGTGTTTTCTCGTCTCTGTTCGTCATTGTCCATGTCTCTGCGCCAAATAATGAGACGGGAATAATATGATACTAAATAGCTACTTTTTGTTCGTAAGAAAGTTTCATGCTTCCTTCAATTGTTAGCAGGGGTTATTCTGATCTTGATTTCCAGGCTTAAATAATTGGTGCAATTTTTGCTAGTTCTGAGATATACGAAGTCTCTAACTTTGTCAAATTTACAGCTGCAAACAGTGACGTGGTTCCCAAGACGTGAGAAATCGTTATGTCTGGTCTACAGGTACTTTGGCGTTCACCCATTGGCACAAAAAGAATGCTGCCAACTTATGTTGTTGCAGAAGGTTGCTATGTCGAAATATTTTTGACGAATTTAAATGAGGAACATTCACTCGATAACCTCAGGTCAACCCCCCCATGATCCATTACTCTTATGACTTGGTAAGCTCAGCATTTTTCTGCATTTAGCAGCATCGCTTGTCGCCTTCTTATGGTGAAACCGTTCTAGGCAATAATAAGGTCACCCAGAGTCAAGATCTACCGGCAAAAAATATTAACAAATTATTATTATTTAAATTTTAATATAAATATTCATATTTTTTTCTTCATACACTACTGTGACCAAAAAGTAAGGTGAAATTGTCATTATAAATCAAAACACTCAGACATTAGGATATCAGGCTTTGCTCTTTAGGTTGGTAGGACATTTGTTAAGCATCTGTTTGCGAAAAAATTTAATTTTGAAGTTGAAATTTTAAATTTTTACAACTTAATATTTTTCTTGAGTAAACAACTTGCATCATGTACGGAACCTATATCCTTGTGTGAATACGTGGAAAACTGTTACGAAAGGCCTTTGGCAACCAAACTATGGAACAAATATCATTTTTATGCGATACAACGAGTTCAAAGCGAGCCAAGAACGCGTTAGAAACAAACCGCAACCTTTACCGTCCAAAAAAATGAATGGATGGATAATTATAGACCTCACTGATGGTGTTAAAATATCATTTGGCTCAGCCGAAACCATTTTGAAGAATGTTTGGTGTTTCAAACGCTTCAAGTCTCGATGTGTTCCTTTATCACGATAAAGTATAATGTCATACTATATTGTTCTTCGCGATATTTTTGCTAAAAACTTGACTCATATGGTTCTACAAGCACCGTATTTGCTTGATTTGCCTCCGCGGGTCCTCGGGCTATTAAGCAAACTCAAAAGGCCAATGCGGGGAACCCATTTTGACACGATTAAGAAGATACAAACCGAATCGAAGAAGGTCCTGAGAGCTGTATCGGAAAAATATTACTACGACTATTTCGTGGACTGCAAAAAGTGTAATAATGTGCTTTATTGGATGGGATTTTGTTTGAAGGTGACGAAATAGAATTGGAAGAATGAATAAAAAATTTATATTTTGAAGAAATTCATTTTATTTTTTAGTCACAGCAGTATTTGAAAAAATTGCGTCTGCGTAAGTTTTTGACTGAAGGCCTGAGATCGTTCTAAGGCATAGCGTTTGGTATA
>CM050323.1:57964025-57980523 GCA_027475135.1 Bactrocera correcta | reverse complement strand
AAGTAGCTGCTCATTTAACGGACTTGCCGATATCGGACCACTGTAGCGTATAGTTGCCATACAAACTGAAAAATCAGAAGCAAGTGCTTGTATGGAAACTTTTTCATTCGTCGAGATATCTTCACGATATTTGTAGTGTGTATCTAAGCCAATACTGCTGTCCCCCAAAAAATTTTGCAGATCGGTCTACTAGAGTGTATAGCTGCCACAGAAACTAATCTATCAAACTCCAGTACTTGTATGGAAAACTAAGTAAGACAGCGATACAATATCTGAAGAAATTATTGAGATCGGGCTACTATAGCTTATGGCTGCCATACAAACTGATTGATCAAACTCAAGTCCTTCTATGGAAAACTTTCTCATTTTGTAAAGTATCTTCACGAAACTTTGTAGAAATTACTTTTTAGAGCATTTCTATAATCTCCGTAGAAACTGTTCAGATCGGACTACTATAGCATATATGTAGCTGTCATACAAACAAAAAAGAGTGCTTTCATAATTTCTTACACGCCTATCATTCTAAAACTAATCGGTTTGCTTAATCCACACTAATTTTTCGATTTATTGATTTTTTTTGCATTTTTTACAGCTATTTTTATTTCAAAAACCACTCAGCTTAGGAAATTATGTTGAACTAAAAAAATATAGAAAAATTTTGAAATGTACTAAAAAACGCACATTCGCCTGCCATTTGCTAAACTAAAAATAAATCTTAAGCAAACATACACTAATCAATCATGACACTGTGTCACGACTTGATAGCGAGAGAATTTTTTGAAAAAATAAAAGGAAAAAAAACCTAACTAAAATAATAGTCAGCCAGCAAATACAAATAGTAGAGAAAAAATCTGAGGAAAATTCAATTTCTGTATTTTCAACAAAACACTTACCCGGAACAGCAACGTCGCGCCGCGTCCCGCCAGCGTACGTGATACGTAAGAATGTTTACCCAAACAAATCGCCAAGCCTTGCCACACAACACAACGCGTCACGCGCCTCTGTCTGCCCTGCCGCTGGCGTTGACTTTGCCCCTTGACGGCGTTGGGCAGCGCTCCACAGCGCACTGCTGCTAACCATTTAACTGATCGTGAAGCGCGGCGCACATGTGCCCATGTGTGTGCATGTGCGTGCCGAGTGTGTTTGTGTTTACGAATTCAACGGCTGAATGAATGCAAAAGTAGCGCTAGCGACTCGCTATTTGTATGGCACTGCTATTGTGTTGTTGTTGTAAGTATTCATACATTTGACGCGATCGCTGTTGAATTGCTAGCTTGTTGGCGCAGCTACTGGTGGTGTTGTTGTTGCTCTTTTGTTGTTTTTGGTTTTGTGGTTTTTGTTGTAGTCATCATTGTTGTTGTTGCTGCTATTGTTTGATTTTATTGTTGTTGTTGTTTCTCGTCTTGTTACGTTCAGTGTTCACGACTTATCAGCACCTGACCTTTCAACACTGCACAGCAACAACAACTATGCGGTTTTTACTTTGCTGTTTTCGAAAAAAAAACTATCGACGTGCTGTTGTTGTTGTAGAGTTTATTGTTGTTTTTTGCTTCATCATGCGGCAGTTCGCTGGCTTTTATAAATATTTACATGGCTCGGCATGAATAGCGAGTACGTTGGAGCGCGAGGAGCGCCAGTGATCCGACTAGGCTGAAGTTTCAAGAACAACTGACGTTTCGAGGCGTAAAAAGTCTGCATAAAAATTGTAGATTTTTAGAAATGCACATACAAATGCTTGTACACATACATATGTATGTACATGTACATATATACATGTGTCTGTGTATGTGTTAACGTTAATGAGCATTACATAGAATGCGCTTATCGGCAGACAGACATAGCAAATAACGTATGTACAAACCTATTTACAAAACGAGCTCTGCAGTTAAATACATATATAGTATTGTATGCAACATGTGCTCAGTGCAGCGCACAGATATTTAGCAGCAAAAAAATAAATTTAGTTCAAATTTCAGCGGATCTCGCAGCGGCAAAGCTAATATTTGTGCGCGGCGCGAGTGTGAAAACATTGAAACTTGCCGCACGATCGTAACTTCTTGTGTAAATACATACATACATATGTATATGTCGATCTATGAGCCTACACAAAAATGTCTACGGCATGCCTTTATGGTCGTATTTCGATAAGCTTGTAAATATTTGCACATGTTGCCTACGAATTCGGCGATAATAATGACACATGAGTGAGAAACTTGATTGGAGCAGATATTTGTATGTAAAATATACGCCAATTGGCACATAACTACATTAGGGGTGTGTTTAAAGAAAGAGCATACTGAGTTTGCCACGAAGTTCGTAACACCCACAAAGAAAACTTCTGCGAACTTTTAAAGTATATAGAAGTATGTAAAAGGTTAGCTGAGTTGAGCTACATTCGTCTCCCCCAGCATATACGCGAACTAGTTGCTCAGTTTTTGAGATATCGACCTGAAAATTTGCACACCTTCTTTCTTCCACAACAAACTGACTATTTTATGAAAACACCGACATTATACTACTATAGCATATGTATGTATGTACATATATGTAGGTGTCATACAAACTGATGCCTCAAAATGAAGCCCTTATATGGAAACCTTTTTTGTATGACCAGATGTTTTCCTGATATGTTGCATGGGTTATTGTCCGAAGTATCGCTACAATCTCGGAACATATTGCTCAGATCGGACCACTAAAGCATAAAGCTGCCATACAAACTGTTCGGTCAAGATCAAGTCAATGGAAAACTCAATTAAGCAAGGAAAGCTTTTTTCTTTACCAATAAATCTTTTCGAAATTAGTTCCAAACTAGTTGTAACTGATTACGGACGGCTAAAGACTCAACTTAAATTTGGCGGCGTTGCAAAATGGATTCCCATGTATTTTGAAATAAGTATTCTGCAGAAATTTCAGTTTAAATTTCCAATAAAAAGCAAACAGTTTTTAAATGGTCTCTGTTCTGGAACTAGTTTGTAACTTGTTCAAAAGTTACTATTTCATCAGAAAAAAAATATTTTTCTTAATTTTAGAGCTAAGAATATTTTTCTTAATTTTTGAAAAAAAATAATAATGTTCCGTTTTTCATATAATTTGAAACTAGTTCAAAAGTAACTACTCCATCCGAAAAAAATATTTTTCTTAATTTTAGAGCTAAGAATATTTTTCTTAATTTTTGAAAAAAAAAAAATAATGTTGAGTTTCATATAATTTGAAACTAGTTCAAAAGTAACTACTCCAACTAAAAAAAAAAATTTCTTAATTTTAGCGCTAAGAATTGAACTATCTTCTATTCTATGTTTAAATTTTTGAATCTCTTTTGGAACTAGTTTGCAACTAGTTCAAAAGTTACTACTCCAGTAGAAAAAACATTTCCTTAATTTCAGAGCTAAAAATAGAGCTCTGTTCTATTTTATAATGAATCATAATGATTCCATAAGGCTTTTGTTGTGGAAAAATGTAACTGCTACAGCTGAAAAAAATATATACATACTTATAATAAATTTCAATTGTTTTTAATTTTAAAGCTAAAAATAAAACTCTATTCTGCTCTTTTAATGATTAAAATTAAAAAAACTATTTTGACGGTCTCAGTTCTATGTTTGACTATATGGTTTCTGCCTTGAAACTAGTTGGAATGTAACTAGTCCAGCTGGAAAAAATAAACTTCCTAATTTTAAAGCTAAAAATTAAACTCTTTTTTTGTTCTATGTTCAACTATATGGTTTTTGTTTTGGAACTAGTTGAAATGTAACTAGTCCAGCTGAAAAAAAAAAAATAAATTTCCTAATTTTAAAGCTAAAAATAAAACTCTTTTTTTATTTCATGTTTAACTATATGGTTTCTGTTTTGGAACTAGTTTGTAACTAGTTGAAATGTAACTACACCAGCTGGAAAAAAATATATCTTTCTTAATTTTAGAGCTAAAAATTAAACTCTGTAGTGCTCTTCATTTAACCATGTGGCTCCACATGCAAAAAAGCAGGATTAAAATTGTATGTAATTTCATATTTAAATAATATTATTAATAGTGAACAACCCTAATGTGCGCATAAACTTTACACATTGCATACATATACATTCATGCAAGCATTTGTATGAACGTTATTTAACTCATGGCACATTGTACATATGTATGCATTTAAGTACAAGATATACATATACATATGTGATAGATATACTTGTACATATTTACATACATGCAAGTTAACGATAGCCTCCGCATAGAAACCTTACCATAACTGTAAACAAAATTGTATCTTTGCACTCTGCAATTACACTATTAACGTTTTTGATGATTTAAGAATTCAATATGCTTTTTCCGTCCTGATTCCAATAATCCATTTTTATCAAAGCAATATCGCTCGCCCTCACAAGAAGGCATAACAATAACATTTGTAAAGAAAACAGAACGCTTAACGTTCTGCTGGAAATTGCTGTCATAGCTAAAAATGTAACTTCAGCTTTAACCTTAAGTCAATAAAACAAAATTGTATAAATACTAGTATTTTAAAAATAAAGATAGATTTGTATCTGGCAATCCACGCGAACTACAAGCGTTTTCTTTAATCCGCGCGTTCGCGGATATAAAAATATATTTTTTTATAAATTCCCTCGTTACGGGAATTAATTGGCGCCCAACGTGGGGCATGAATTCAAAAAAAAGTGCTTACCACAAATAAAAAGTTAAAATAACGGATCGTTTTGCTTGTTTATCTCAGTTAAAAATTGATGAATTATAAAGCCAGATTTTAAGTGAAAATCAAAACATAATTAAAGTGATAACACGCCCCAACAAATACAAAAAGAGGGTCAATTAAAAGAATTAATACCAGATAAAGCAAGAACTCTAAAACAACTAAGTAACGGAAGCAACAACAGTAGCAGAAATAATTATAAAAACAACAAGAACAAAGCAAGTGCTTAAGAACACTAACAACAAAAACAAAGCAAGAACTCAAAAACAACTAAGTAACAGAGGCAACAACAGTAGCAGAAATAATTACAAAACAACAAGAACAATAAATAGCGGCAACAAAAGCAACAGAAGCAGAGAACAGCAAGAAAATAAAGGGATTTTGGAGGGAGACCACTCATCGTCAAATATACATATGACCCCCCTTAGCTTCAACAACAAGCCTAGTGCGATTTTTCATGGAATTGACCAGCTTACTGTATCTAAAGCAACTATTATCAGCATCATCAGCGGGAATTTATTGACAGCGACGGAATATATATTAGTAAGTTAAAATTAAAATAAATATGTTAAAATTATAAATTATATATATATATATATATGTATTTATGGGGAACACCCAAACTAAACCTAAGTATATTAGATTATACTATTGTAAAAATTGCGGTGGGGATCACGAAGAGAAAAAGTGCCCCAGAAAAAAAATAAAACATAATTTCTAGTTTGTGCAACCAATAATAAAATAAATTAAAGCTGCGATTCACCACCTTCGGGGGGACCCTCCAGCTTAAAATAAAAAAACTCTGCGATTAACTGCGATAAAATACAAATATAAATTAAGGCTCGACCAGCCACATAACAAAATAAAAAGACCTCCATAACTTAGCTCAATTCTGCGAATCCTACATAAAAGGACCCTCCAGAATAGAAGAGCATCTCTTCCTAGAAGAGATTATACAAATATAAATTAGGGCTCGACCAGCCGCATAACAAAATAAAAAGACCTCCATAACTTAGCTCAATTCTGCGAATCCTACATAAAAGGACCCTCCAGAATAGAAGAGCATCTCTTCCTAGAAGAGATTATACAAATATAAATTAAGGCTCGACCAGCCGCATAACAAAATAAAAAGACCCCCATAACTTAGCTCAATTCTGCGAATCCTACATAATAGGACCCTCCAGAGTAGAAGAGCATCTCTTCCTAGAAGAGATTATACAAGTATAAATAATAAGAAAGTTCTTTCTCTAAACTAAAAAAATAATAATAATTAATCATGACTAATGAGGCAGGATTAACGGTAGATTTAATTACGCGCCTAATTGCGGAAAGCAATATTACATTAAGGCAAGAAATTGACAGATTAAAAAATCAAGTTGAAATTGAAACACACAGAGTAATAGATTTTCAGACGGAAATAATAAATGACAACATTCAATGTCATGAGTCACTAGATGTTATAAAATCCTTACCGGAATTCTCAGGAAGGATAAACGCTTATGTTAGCTGGCGCGAAGCCGCACATAACGTTATGAGCTTATATGTAAGAGGTAGCCGAAAGTACTTCGCAGCCCTTACGATTTTGCGTAACAAAATTACACTAGAAGCAAATGACACATTAACCAACCATGGTACTGTGTTAAATTTTGACGCGATAATTGCGCGTCTCGATTTTGCGTATTCGGACAAACGTCCGATACATATCATAGAACAAGAAATGAGTGTTCTACGACAAGGCTCAATGACGGTCATTGAATATTATAATTTAGTTAACAAAAAACTAACGTTGATGATTAATAAAACCATTATGACTTATGGAGGGGCCGCACCAATAACAAAAGAATTGAATAAAAAGAATAGAGACCAGGCTCTTAGAATATTTATAACTGGGCTTAACGCTCCATTAAGAGATATTATATTTTCCCTCTGTCCGGAAGATTTGCCCGACGCATTGGCCAAAGCTCAGGAATTAGAGTCCAATAATCAGAGAGCTCGATTTGCACAAAATTTTGCAAATGATAGGACAAGAGTTAAACAGTTTTATCCAAGTAATAATTTACGATTTCATCAGAGGAGCAACATGCCAAAACCAGAACCAATGGACATAGATCCATCTATGTCTAGATCATACCGAAGGGAAAATTACCCAAAGCCCCAACTAAACAATAGCCATAAATACCAAAATTTTGGAAAACCATTGGCCACTACAAGCCATCAAGCCAATATGGACCAACCAAATAGGTATATTCCAAATAGAAACATCCAAGGAATAAAACGACCAAGGGAAAGCAATTATAGCTTTCGCCCACAGGAGAAAACCCAGAAGATAAACAACATGAATGAAAGTCATTTTTTAGACAAAGAGGGGATGAACTCCCCTATCTAAAGCTCTACGACTCAAAAATAAAGAAAAGTTTAAAGGCTCTAATTGATACAGGAGCAACCTCTTGCTACATTAAGCCTGAGGTTTATAATAACAAAAAGGAACTAGCCATTTATAAACGGATAAAAACCGTGAACGGCTATTCCATAATAAAGCATTACCATATAATAACCATATTTGGGGTCGAGGAAATTTTCTACGAAATAGAAGGTATAGAATCGGATCTCCTATTAGGATATAATTTCCTTAAAAAAATTGAGGCACTTATCGACGTGCCCAATAGGAAAATAAATTATATGGAAAAAAATAATAATAAAAATGAAGCAAACAGTATGAACATTTATTTCGAAAATAAAAAAGGAGAAAACTTAGAAATCGAGGAACAAAAAGATTCTGCACATTTAACCGAGGTAAATATCGGTATAAATAAAAAAATTAAGGAACATAAAGATTCCGTAAAACCAGCCGAAGTAACTACCGGCAATATTATATTAAAAAAATTTATTGTGGAACAAAGAAGTTCTACAACGCCAGCCGATGATAATACCGGCATATTAAATAAAAAATATATTGTGGAACAAAAAAGTTCTACAACGCCAGCCGATGATAATACCGGCATATTAAATAAAAAATATATTGTGGAACAAAAAAGTTCTACAACGCCAGCCGATGATAATACCGGCATATTAAATAAAAAATATATTGTGGAACGAAAAAGTTCTACAACGCCAGCCGATGAATTTACCGGCAACATGAACGATAACTATTCAATATTGGGTGAAAGCGGCTCAGAAACGAATGGTGATAATGATAGTTATTATTCGGTAAAGAATTCCGAAAGTTCAAACAATGAAAATCAGGATGAAGAATTGCAGGATCTTAAAACACATATAAAAGAAAAAATTGCTCAAATGCATTCAAGCATCAATACAAACTTTCCATTCATGACAAAAGTAAAAGCAGAAATAAGAATGAAAAGTGAGGATCCGATATGGAGCAGACAATATCCATATCCCTTATCTGTAAATTCGTTTATTAATGAAGAAATAAAAAAATTGATTAATGAAAATATCATAAGACCGAGTAAAAGTCCGTATAATTCACCTATTTGGGTGGTACCAAAAAAAGGTACAAATGAGAATGGAACACCAAAACTTAGAATGGTAATTGATTACAAAAAGCTAAACGAGCATACAATTTCCGATCGTTACCCTATTCCAGATACTAACGTAATATTGTCTAATTTAGGCAAGGCAGAATATTTTTCAAGCATCGATCTAGAATCAGGATTTCATCAAATTATAATGTCAAAGAATGATATTGAGAAAACAGCTTTTTCCGTTAATAATGGGAAATATGAATTTTTGAGGATGCCTTTTGGTTTAAAAAATGCTCCTAGAATTTTTCAGAGGGCAATGGATGACATATTGCGAGAACATATTGGAAAAATTTGTCACGTTTATATGGATGATATAATTGTTTTTTCGGAAAATGTAACTCAACACTTAAAGGATTTGGAAACAATTACGCAAATTTTAAAAGAAGCTAATATGAAAATTTCATTAGAAAAATCAAAATTTTTCGAGAAAGAAATAGAGTTTTTAGGTTATGTGGTAGCTCAGAATGTTATCAAAACTGACCCAAATAAAATAAAATTAATATTAAATTATCCAATACCAAGAAGTTTGCGCGAATTAAGAGGTTTCTTAGGGCTTGCAGGATATTATCGTAAATTTGTTAAAGACTATGCAGCGATAGCTAAACCTCTGACAAAATACCTATCAGGAGAAAATGGTAGGATTTCTAAAAATAAATCAAAAAAATTTGAAATAACTCTAAATGAGGAAGGAATATCTGCATTAAATAAATTAAAGAATCATTTGGCTTCAGAAATGGAATTAACACAACCCGATTACTCAAAAATATTTGTATTAACTACCGATGCATCTAACTTTGCAATGGGTGCGGTACTATCACAAGGAGGTAAACCAATTACTTTCATTTCAAAAACTCTTAATAAAACTGAAAGAAATTACGCAACTAATGAGAAGGAGCTTTATGCCATTGTTTGGGCACTAAAAAATCTACGAAATTATCTCTACGGTGTAACCAATTTGGAAATACATACTGATCATCAACCATTAACATTTGCTTTATCACCCCGTAACCCGAATCCAAAAATGAAAAGATGGCACGCAATTATAGAAGAATTCTCTCCTAAATTTGTGTACCAACCCGGTAAAACCAATATAGTAGCAGACGCACTTTCCCGTCTTCAGTTAAATCATTTATCAAACGAATCGGAAGATTCAGAGCACTCGGCACAAAGTAGCGAAAGCGTTCAAATACAAGAAACAAAAAAACCATTAAATCAGTTTAAACAGCAAATTATACTAAGTAAAAATAGGTTCACGATTCATGAGGTAATCGAAACCTTTGGGAATAAAAGGCATTTAATAGAGTATGACACAGTAGAAAATTTAATGACTATTTTGAAAGAATATATTCAACCAAAGTTAGTGACAGCGATTCACTGCACTATTGAAGACTTGCACGAAATCCAAGAAGCTCTGAAACAAACTTTTCAAAACAAATTTGTATTTACCAAACTTTTTCCAATGGATATTATTAATAGAGAGGATCAGTCCGAATTAATAGAACAAACCCATAATAGAGCTCATCGAAGCTATAATGAAAATCTTAAACAAATAGAGAAATTGTATTATTGGCCCGAAATGAGGAAAAGAATGAAAGAATACATTCGAAATTGTATAATATGCAATAAAAATAAATATGATCGCCATCCTAAGAAAATACCAATAGGTAAAGCCCCAATTCCAGAGAAAGAAGGAGAGCAGCTCCATTTAGACATTTTTTACGCACAGAAACTAAAATTTATCACATGTGTAGACGCTTATTCAAAATTTTTAATATTAAAACATATAGAAGACAAGTCAAATATCGAAGAAAAGGTTTTAGAATTACTTCAAACCTTCACAGATGTAAAACAAATTACTTTAGATAATGAACCAAGCTTTACCACACCAACATTTAAATCCTTAATGCAAAGGTTAAATATTGAAATTTACTTTTGTGATCCACGTCATAGCACAACTAATGGACAAGTTGAAAGAGTTCATTCAACGATAATCGAAATAGCCAGATGTATAAAAGAGGAATACAATATTGTCAGTAATTTAGAAACAGTACTTAGAGCAGCGCAACAATACAATACAACAATTCATTCAGTAACGAATTTTAAACCAAATGAAGTACTTTATAATAGGGTAAACCATGAAAACTTACTAACCACTTTAAAGCAAGCACAGGAGAAAATGCTAAAATTTCATAATAAACATAGAACAGATAAGCAATATCATCCTGGACAAATTATTTATGAAAAAATAATAGGAGAGAGAAATAAATTACAACCTAGGTATAAGAAACAACAAGTTAAAGAAAACTTGGGGAATAACATAATAATTAATAATAGAAACAGAATTATTCATAAAGATAATATAAAATCATAATTTTATAGGTTTCCAATATGATCATTTTAATTTTGACTGCACTAATCAGCTCAGCAACCGCTGATGTTATAGACTATACTCGACAAGACTACGTACTTATCGAAAATGGAGATGTTTCCATTTATGAAGAATACGGGGACCTATTCCACATTACTAATTTATCTTATTTTGAAAATATAATAGCAGACGAAAATAGAAATTTTTACAGTATTAATGAACAAAATCACGATAGCTTAGGAGTTATTACACAGGAAACAGAATCTGAAATTTTGATAATAAAAACTTTATTAGAACAATTAAAACAAACTAATTTTCGGCAAAAAAGGGGTATAAATGAATTAGGAACTCTTTGGAAATGGATAGCTGGTACACCAGACCATGACGACATTGTAAAAATTAATAATAAATTGGACGAACTGATAATAAATAATAATAAGCAATTTACAACCAATTCAGAAATTTTTAAAATAATAACAGAATTAACTGAAACAATAAATAATATTAAAGGCGATACCATAAACAGGAAAATAATAAGAAAACGAAACCAATATATTACACATGAACTGCAAAATTTAATAAATACAATAACTTTTGGTAAAATTGGGATTTTAAATCCAACAATTTTACATTATGATGAATTGAAAAACATAACATATTACCAACACGGTATTATGACTATAACAGATTTAATGGACATCTCTAAATTTAAAATAGCCCAAAAAGAAAACATAATAATAATTTATATTAAATATCCTAAAATAGAACTAACATGTAAGTACTACGATGTAAGAGCCATAGCTCAATTAGATGGTAAGCTTATAATTGATCAAAACATAACATATTGTAATAATAATTTTTTTAATATACAAAATTGTAAAACTGAAATTACAAAAACATATTGCAAATTAAATAAAGAAAGTACATGTTTGTCAGAAATATTAAATAAAAAACAAGGAAAATGTAAAAAACTAAAAGAGAAAAACTTGAAAATTGAAGAAATAAAACCAGGAGCAATATTAATTTCAGGAAAAAATATTGTAAACAATCAAACACTAACTGGAACATATTTAATTACATTTGAAAATAATACAGTAATTAATAATCAAACTTATGAAAATATAGAAACAAAAATCTGGAATTATCTGAAAAATAACCATATCAATAATTTTGAAATTTTAGAATATATTGAAACAACTAATAAACTGTTGAAATTAGATAATATAAACATTTTAGCAGAACGGAATAAGCATATCACAGTCCATTCATATTTTTGGTACATAATTTTAATCTTGGGAATACTTTTCTTATCTTACATAATATTAAAATTAAAAAAATCTCGCGAAATTCCCAAACCAATAGAAAATGTGCAATTGCAAGAAGTCACATATAATGCTCTTTTAAATCAAATACATAAATTAACTCAAAATAATAGTGAATCGGGGACGATTCATCTTAGGAAGGGGGGAGTTAACGATAGCCTCCGCATAGAAACCTTACCATAACTGTAAACAAAATTGTATCTTTGCACTCTGCAATTACACTATTAACGTTTTTGATGATTTAAGAATTCAATATGCTTTTTCCGTCCTGATTCCAATAATCCATTTTTATCAAAGCAATATCGCTCGCCCTCACAAGAAGGCATAACAATAACATTTGTAAAGAAAACAGAACGCTTAACGTTCTGCTGGAAATTGCTGTCATAGCTAAAAATGTAACTTCAGCTTTAACCTTAAGTCAATAAAACAAAATTGTATAAATACTAGTATTTTAAAAATAAAGATAGATTTGTATCTGGCAATCCACGCGAACTACAAGCGTTTTCTTTAATCCGCGCGTTCGCGGATATAAAAATATATTTTTTTATAAATTCCCTCGTTACGGGAATTAATTTGCATGCCAAACCAAATGTGCACTTGCACGTAGCGACACACAAACCAAACCGACAAGAAAAATTTGTGCAATCGTGTAACAGATTTTTATATGCAATGTTTAATTCTATGAATAAGATTAATAGCGGGATTCTGTAACCAGTCTCTAGTCTCTATTTGAGACATTTTGAGACAAAGTATCAATTTGATACTAGTTACTATTCACTAAACCGTCTCTAGCGTTAGTCTCAAAATATTGAGACCTAGTAGTTAGCTGGTCACAAAACTAAAAAGAACTCTTGCTGCCATTTTCAATGTACTGAATAGAGATCATCATAGATATTAATCGATTGTCGTTTTTTTACATTTTGTAAGCAATTCAAACACGAAAAGGTTAAAAATAAATAAATTTTACATAAATTTCGTAAATATTATGAAACAAAGTCAACATATATTTTGATTTTTATTGATAATTATGTTTATTGACTATGTTATAGAAAAGTTAATATTTGTTATCGACATATTTATTATCATTCAAGTGTAAAAACATCTCTGAATAATGAAATGTAATAGATTTTGAGACTGTCACTTACAGAATAGCAAAATCGTCTCAAGTCTCAAAAATTGTCTCTAACTCAAAATCTCAAATTTAGAGACTTGATACTGTCTCACGTTACAGAATCGCACGGTAATTGTATATTGCATGCAATGCATGTAGTCATACATACACACAAAAGCACAAAAAGTAGCTCCATAAAGTGGCAATAGATAAGCATGTCATGTGGTCGGTACTCAATTGACACACATAACAGCGCAATGATATACTCGTGTGACTGTCTACATATTTCTATATAAAAATGTCTATTAGACATAAATACCTATGTATATAGTAAGTATACATCTATAACTATATGTATACATATATATATAGCGCAATCACAGATAAAAAGTGAGCTCATAAATTCCATACGAAATATGTGTGGTAATTTCGGATTTCAGAAAATATTAAATACTTAAGTGAAAACTATAGATCAGTTAAAGGCCACTGCAGTTAAATGCTTTGGTTGGAGATAGCGGTTTTGTATAATTCTATAGACACTTAAATTGAGCTAGTAGAGATGGCATACATATATGTACATACATACATACATAAAAATAATCAGAAGCCAGTAGATGCTATAGTAACTAAAGTGGATCCAAGCCAAAGTCAGACAGCACCGCTCGAGTATTCAGTTATGTACATACATATATCGGATGAAAATTATCTTAAAACTGATGTTTTCAGTACTAAAGTACTTTCCGAATAGCTCAAAAGACAAGTAACGAATAGTGTTCGTAATAACTAACCTAAACCTAACGTAATCGCCATTGACTGTTACGTTCTCACCGGCATCATTGTTGAAGAAATCTATAACGTTTATTCCACCGACCCTCAAACCACTTCAAACCATAATTTTTTTCTGGCTGAAATAACAACTCTTGAATCTCTTCAAGTTGTTCTTCAATTCCTTCCTAATCTGGCAATTGTGCTTATTTACATAACCATTGAGCCAGAATAGGCTTCATAGCTGACAAACATTTTTCTTAGAAATTTTCAAGAGGCCATAGAGGCCAAAAAATTGAAAAAAAGTGTCTTTACTTTGATCACCCTTTATTTTAGCGCAATGTAATATTTTTCGAAAAATAACTGTGATTTTAATCAACATTGATTTCTTGTGAATTTTCCAATACGAAAAAATATATACATACATATTTTGCTAAACCTTAGACTTTATTCCAAGAACCCAGAAGACTAGCATTGTATGCGAGCAATCAATTGACAATTGCTGTCCAATTAATTTTTCAAAGATTCGCAAAAATAGCAACAATGGCTGAAAATACATGCGAGCATTTATGCTATGCCACATATGTATATGTCTACAGTATATATGTGTTTGTATGTATATTACTGAAAGGGTATTTTTGAAAGCCATTCAAGTAATAGAAAAGCACAACAATTTATTTATTGGCAACAATTCATGCAAAAAGGAATATTTCGAAAGCAATAAAAAAGTAACCGAAAATAGAAAATAAGAAACATTTTGCAATTTATAACCCGTACAAAGTAACTAACGGTTATACTCGTTGTAGTGGGTGCATGACAACCAGAAAAGGGCAAGGTGCACGAAAAGGTTGACAGTCGCTTTGAATTTTGTCTAATTGACAGAAGACAAGCGAGCACACACAAGCCGAGTGGACCAATGAAATGAATTGTCCATGCAGCTAGACAAAATTCTATACAAAATAGAGAATAGCAATAAATAAGCTCGTCAAACGAACAATGAAAACACAACGTGAATGTTTGTGAAGAAGCTGTCAGACATACACACTTAAGAGGTCAAGTGAAAAGTCTCCGGCCTGACAATAAGATGGCGCTACCAACGAGAGATCCATTTCGAGGTTCCCTCCTTTTCTACAGAAAAAAACATAGAGATCTTCAAATTTAACTGCAAGTGTTTATTCTCATACGAAATAATATTCTTTGACATTTATTTTCTGAAGATTATCTCTTTCAAATGTTGACCGTGGCTACGTCTCAGATGATCCATCCCTTCAGTCCAATTTTCGAAGACTTCTTCGAGCATTTCGACTGATAAATGTCGAATTACATGCTTTATATTTCGCTCCAAGGCTGGATCGCAGCGGCAGTGTCCGCATAGGCTTTGGACTTTACATATCTCCGCAGAAAAATGTCTAACGGTGTGATTTCAGACGATCTTGGTGGCCAATCGACTGGCCCAAAAAGGTGAAATTATCTGCTCAACGAAGTCCTCTTTCAATAAATCCACTGATTGATGCGACGTGTGCGAAGTGGCTCCGTCTTGTTAGAACCAGATGCCGCCGAGATCACGAGCTTCAATTTCAGGCATCCAATAGTCGGTTATTATGACATGATAACAGTCGAAATTTGGACCGATGATGCTATCGAGCCTATAGATCAAAAAGATGTCTCTTGAGAAGGTCGAGTGGCTTCAACTCTTGCCTAAGCTGAAAGAAAATAAGGGCAAAAACCCATGAACTGAGCTTCGCATAGCTTTCTCTTCCACCATATTCTCCAGATCTGACCCGCAACGACTATATCCCGTTCTCAGATATCAAAAGAACGCTTGCTGATAAGAAATTCTACTCGAATGAAGAGGTTATGGTCGAGATTGAGGCCTATTTTGAAGCAAAGGACAAATTGTACCACCAAAAAAGTGCCGAAAAGTTGAAAGGTCGTTAAATCAGTGTATCACCCTTGAAGGGAACTATGTTAAAGGAAAAAACCGAATTTTGCCAAAAATATGTCTTGCTATGGTAGGCCGGAGACTTTTCAATTGACCTGTTATATATGAGCATCTATCCGTATGTGTTGTTATACTTGTATGCTGCCAAAAATTTGCCGAAAAAATTCAATAATAAATTTAAATTTACCAACTCCTTCTGCATGTGAAAATGTGTGTGTGTGTGTGTGTGTGTGTGTATATGTGCCTTGGCGTTTAACGAAGTGCTCCGTGGGTGTAATATTTATTTATTATCCTCAAGATACAATTTAAGATAAAATAGTTGAATTCAATTGTGTGCTTCAAGCGAAAGCAAATACCGGCGAATCGCATAAGCAACTAACTTGGCTGAAATGCGAAAATGTTTTATTGATTTTGAAATCGCAAGAAAATTGTTTGCAAATCCCGCACTGCAAAGACATTGCACACAATCGCACATTTCGGGTTTCAAAAGTTCATGAAAACTGGCGAAAAGAAACAAAAATAACAAAAAGTAGCAAAAGTAGAGAAAACCGCCTGCACACGCCCGCAGCGAGCGACCCGCATGCAACATTTTATTTTCACTTTGCTAACTTTTGGCCTCCACCATTGAGGCGGTCCAATTTTGGTGAATCTTTTTTTCGAAAAAAAAAAAAAAAAATTGTTACTTTCATTCGACATTCCTTCGCCGCTACTTTTTGAATAAATGCATTTGTAGCTGTGTGCGTGCAAATGAAGT
>CM050323.1:57933814-57963025 GCA_027475135.1 Bactrocera correcta | reverse complement strand
AAGCGACTCAAACGAAGGGTCAATCGGATCCGACCAGACATCGCAGCCGATTGGAAGTTGCACCACGAGAATGCCCCGATCACACCGCCTTTCTTGTGAAGAGCTACTTATCCAACGCCGGCTTCCCAATGCTTCCGCAGCCGCCCTAGAGCCCAGATGTGGCCCCGGACTCTTTTGTTTCCTTGTCTGAAAAGGCAGATGAAAGGCAAGAATTTTGAAACAACATAGGGGATCCAAGCAGCATGCACCTCGGCTCTCAAGGCTCGAAATGCTCGAATGAGTCACCAAAAGTTGGGCTTAACGGATGGACCATCTGCGGCGTAGCCGCAACCAACATTTGAAAGAGAAAATTTTCACAAAATAAATGCCAAATAATGTTCTTTCGAATGATAATACACATTCTCTATTAAATTTGAAGTTTCTATGTTTTTTCTTTAAAAGAGTAGAGTAACTCGAAATAGATCAAACTTTAAAAGAAAAATATCAACGATGGAGCATTTGATCAGCTGGTATACATATGTATATAATAAAGATTTCTGTAACTGTAAGTACATGGATGAGTCTCTGGAACCAAAAATAATTATTTCTGCACAATGCGTTATCGATTCCGCTAAGTTTGAACTGAAAAAAAGGAGCCACATTGTGTGTGAGCCTGGTGAGCCACTGTGATACTAAAAACCTTCATATCTTTTAATTGCGCCCTTAAAAGTTTAAACGACTTGTTTGTTAAGCGGGAGCTTCAAAATCATGTCTCTATGAATGTGAGAATAATTATTAAAAAATTTGGGATTATGAAAATATGACAGCCGAGTCGCCCACAACACAAAGATTATTTATCGAGTATGTTGAATCTTTTAATAAAAACATATTTTTTCGTAGATTGCCGTGGTCTTCGCGAACTCACAAAACAAGCCTTTCACGATAGAGTCGAAAATATAAGAACCAAGAGCCTCCATATTAAAGTAAATTCTATTAAAACTGGAATATTTAGTTATTTTTTCGCTTTGGAATTCTTGGTCTGGCATTTTCGTAAAGGTCAACGCGGCTTATGGCAATGCCGTTGCTGCAACATCGAGTAAACACACACTCGCATGAGTCAAAAGAGCAATAAAAAAGTAGAAACAATTAAAATAAGTAAACATTTAATTTGGAGAAACCAAACAAACGAGCGCATCCAACTTGGCAAACTGGCTCGCAATAAAATGCGCGCAACAAAGTTCAAACTCAAGTGTGTTAAGCAAACAGAAACCAGCTTAAATATAAACAAAGCATTACAGCGAACAAAAACAACAATAAAAATCGCCAAAAATTGGCAAGAAGACGCAACAACTTCTAGCACTGAAGGAAAAAAAAGCGAAACAAACACTTTGCCACTTAAGTGCGAGTTGTACGGAACCAGCTGAGCGGCATCATTGCGCTTGCGGGGCACGGCTAGCGTGTGGAAGCCGTCAACAAACATTAAATGTTGCACTCGTCGTCATTGGCGCGATCAACGCTTGCATGCTGAATGCTGAAGAAGAAGAAGCCAGTGATGCTGCAGTTGTTGTTTTTATATTGGGGCGACGAGTATTTTCAATCATTGAACACTTCACGGTTACCTAGTGTTGTTGCCACTTATGGCATGCGCTGACCCGCCACAGCAGCCGCAGTAGCAGCAGCAGCGGCGCGCAAATGTTGATGACGGCGGGAAATGAATTTTCCACTTTGGACTCAACTCAAGTGCGTGTGACTGTGCGTATGCGCGCGAGTTGTGGTTATTGAACCGTGTTTTTAAGGCTCGGTCAATAACGATGAATATTGAACTTTAGTTCAAATATTCTTGTTAACACTAAACTTCGGTTTGGTGTATCGCTAAAAGAAAATCACGACTTGTCGGATTAACCGTCAGAATTCTTCTGTTCATTTATTTCCAATATTTTCTTAAGCTAAGTTCTATTTTCTGATACAAAATACATTATTTCTTTTCTTATTATTATTTTGGCGCAACCACTTGTAGTTGCGACAATATTTGTCAAGTGGCCTACTTCTCACATTACATCAATTGCATTCCCTCAAATATTTATGTTGCACTATTTATTGTGACGTTAATTGCTATCGCAATATTCGTTTGAACATATTAAATGTGCAGCGGAAATGCAATGTGATCCAATGTAAGTGCCCTGGTTTGTTTCGAAATATGATATGCATATTTCGTGTGGTCGCAATATTGTTGCGGTAACAAAAAAGGGAAAATATTTAAGTAGACCAATTAATTCTAAGTGTTTTGGGGTAGGTTGTTAACGTTGACGTCGGCATTATTTCTTTGTTGCAGTTCTTATGAATTGCAGTTGCATTCATATCGGTCATGCCGATAGTGGTTGGCATCGACGTCGACGTAACTCCTCCCCCCCTTGATTGAGCTCTCTCCTGGGAGATCACATTAGTAATTTTGAAATTCTTTCTCTTGTTTTTACAATAAATGATTATCGAAAGACTGACTATAATTACAATTGATATTGTATATATGCTTATATGTATGTATTGTTGTCGTTTTTGATATTTAACTTCATCTATAAAGTTTATATTTTCTATTTGTTGTAATATAATATCATCAAATATAAGTTTCTTATTTATATCTTTAATGTTGTCTATATCGCTTGCTAATACAATGCTACTTTTAATTATTTTACTTTTTGTTGAAAATGTTTTATTATTAATTGTTATGCTACAATTGTAAAAATGTATTAAATAGTTTCCGCTTAAGGGAGAGCTGTTGTTTATAATGCAGTCACTTTCTACACTAGTATTTTTAGTATTTTTTACAAATATAATTCCTTCGTTAATGTTTATAATTTCGGAGGCGTTATTAAAAATTTTCATACAGTTTCTTTTTATCAAACAATTATTAATTGGCTTAAGACGTTGTAAATCTATATTATCATTAAATTCGTACAATTCATTGTTATATCTTAGTGCATATACTTGTTGAAACATTAACTCAAAGTTGCTTATATCTCCTAACGGCAATATTATAGATGTGTGTAGTGTTATTATTTCTGTTGGAATTTTGATAGCGAAAATAATGTTATGGTTTTTGTCTGTAAGGGATCCTAATTTTATTTTTTTCAATTTTTGTGAGTCTAAGTTGTATTTTGTTATTTCTTGGTCGGTTATCATGTTGCTATGTAAAATTCCTAAACCACTTGCTGCTATATTGTCTTGTATGTGTTCTACATTGTCCTGTAATATTTTCAGTTTTAGAGAAAAGTCGAGGTATAAAATTTCGTCTTGGGTCCTTTTACTTATGCTCCCTATGGAGTTTAGTTTTGCAGATATCATATCCCTATCGTTATGCATAAGTCTTTTTAATTCAAGAAACGTTTTATTGAAATTAGTATTAATATCTATTTGTTTGTTTATTGTTTCGATAGCCTTGTGGTTGTTTGTGTCGATGATGTTGAGGTGTTGTTCAAGGTCTTGTCTATCATTGTCGTCCATGGTACCGTAAAGCCATTTTTGTACAGTTCCTACAGCATTTAGTAGGCCTCTTTTTTGTCTGTGGGGTGTGATAGTATTTATCTTGCTTCTAATAAATTTAATTTGCATGTTTAGTATTGCTTGTCCTACTTGCAGATTTGCCGATTTTATATTAGATTCTATTTCATTAAGTAAATTTGATATTTCTAGTGGATTTATAACGTGTAGTATTGTTACATATGACTTAACTATATCTGCATCGCCTGTTTGTATTTCTATATATCCTTTGTTGCTTTCTATTTTATCTATTGTTACTTGTCCCAGCCCCAGGGTCCAAATTGCTGTCAGGATCAAAAGTTTCAGGATCCATTGCCCCTGCAAATTTGTATTTCCGTTTAACGTTGTTTAAATGTATATCGTTTAGATTTGTTTTTATAAACTTCGGTTGTTCCTTATGCCTAACGCTTTTGTAATTCTTTACGTAACCTATATTTCTTTCTTCTACATAGTGTTCTCTGTTTTCGTTACTCTTATTTATTCGCTTAGATTTTTCTTTGAATATTCTGTCATAAATTGTGCTCTTGTTACACTTACCTTCCTCAATATTTATGGGTTTTTCTTTTGTAACTGAGTGGTAGCTGTTATTATACCATTCTATAGCTTTGCTCATTTTATTTGTTATACTGGAGTTTTTATTTTCTATACCTAATACTCTAATTTTTTCTCCTAGTGTATTGTGTAGGCGTTCTACATCAGAATTGCCGGTATGGTTATTTGGTTTAACGAGATGTAGTTCAATATTTTCGTTTCTGAGGAAATCTTTAATATTAATGCTTTTAAATTCGTTATCAGCAATAATTTTTTTAAAATGTCCTCTTTGCGACTTATATTGGTTTATTTTTTCGATTATAGTTTGGCTGGTCCTATCTTCAAGAAAAAATGCTGTGGCGAATTTAGAAAACCTGTCTATAAAAGTTAGAAAATTCGCTTTTGAATTAGTGTAGCAGTCCATGTGAATTATTTCTTTGCAATCTTTCGGTGTTTCCGTTAAATTAAATTTTGCTCTTATAGGTCGCCTATCATATTTGACTCTGTTGCATGTATCGCAGTTGTTTACGAATTTGTGTACCAGTTTTTTCAAATTTGGGAAGTAGATATGTCTTTTAACTCCTTCGTAGTTCTCCGATATTCCTGTGTGTCCTGTTTCAAACTTGTGATAATTTTGGATATGTCTGTAGGCTTCTTCTTCGCTATTTATATCTTTAGCGTGATATGAACATTTAACAAATTTAATGTTGTCGAATCCATCAAATAACTCGATGATTTTTTGTTGTAATTTATTATATTCATGGTCGTTAACTTCGCTGTATATGCCAATTTTGCCTGAAGTGATATGTCTTCTGAGGATATCAGAAATATTGTTGTCGAGATCTACTGGTGTTACGTATATTTTTTTATTGTTGTGTTTTATTTCGAACTCCAATTGTTTGCTATCTGTTAAAATTATCTGAATTTTAAACCGATTGACTATGGTGTCCAAAATGGGTATATGGTTGTTCAATTGCTCCTCCTGAGAGTGTATTGTATTTACATCGTTTTCGTCTAAATTATTTTCTAAAGATAGATTGCTACCTGTTTCCATAAAATTTATTAAATTGGTGTTATTATTGATTCTGCTAAGGAAATCTGCTACTTTGTTTTCCTTTCCTTTTATATAATTTACGTTCATGTTGTATTCTCCTAATTTTATTATCCATCTTTGTAGTCTAGGATTTATATCTTTACAATGAGCCTTCGTGTATAGCCATTTTAATGGTTGATGATCTGTTAATAAATCAAATTGGACGCCATATAAGTAAGGCCGGAAGTAGTTTGTGGCCCAAACGATTGCTAACAACTCCCTTTTTTGTTGTAGAATATCTACGTTCGTGGTCGTTGAGTGTTCTACTCGCATAACATACAGGATGTTCATTTTGTTGTAATACGGCACCGATTGCGAAATTGCTTGCATCAGTAGTTAATGTAAATTTCTTTTTGAAATCTGGATAACTTAGTACTGGAGCTTCTGTCATTATTTGTTTTAATTTTTGAAATGAGTTTATATATGTAGAGTCGTTAATATTAATTTTGACATTTTTCTTTAGAAAATTTGTCATAGGTTGTGCTACTTTCGCGTAGTCTTTTATAAATTTCCGATAGTATCCCGTAGCTCCTAGAAAAGACTTTATTTGTCTTGTTGTTTTTGGTAATTTTAAATCTTGTATTTTATTTATTTTCTCGAAATTCGGTTTAACTCCTTCAGGTGTTAAAACGTGGCCTAGAAATTGTGTTTCTTTGGCACAAAAATTGCACTTGTCAAATTGTACCTTAAGGTTATGCTTCTTTAGTGCATTGAAAATTTTTGTTAGGCTTTGTATATGCTCTTCTAATGTTGTACTGAAAACGAGAATGTCATCCATGTATACTACGCATATTTTATTTATGTATTCTCTAAGAACACAATTCATCAGCCTTTGGAAGGTTGATGGAGCGTTTTTGAGGCCGAATGGCATTCTAACGTATTCGTAATGACCAAAAGGGGTGGAAAACGCGGTTTTCTTTCTATCCTATTCCTCTTTTACTAAGATTTGGTGGAATCCTTTTGCGAGATCGAGTGTCGTAAAGTATACAGCTCTTCCTAATTTATCTAATATATTATCAATGTTTGGGATTGGGAATTTGTCATCGATTGTGATATCATTTAGTTTTCTGTAGTCTATCACGATCCGCCATTTCTTTGTTTGGGAGTTATCTGATTTTTTTTGGCACTATCCATAAAGGACTATTGTAAGGGGAATTACTATTTCTTATGATTCCTTGTTTTAACATTTCTTTAATTTGTTTAGTTATCTCTTCTTCGTGTATCTGTGGGTATCTGTAAATTTTTGAATATACTGGAGTGTCTGTCGTGGTCACTATCTCGTGTTCAATAGCTGATGTACTAGTAAGGTCATCTCCTTCTTTATAAAATAGGTTTTTGTAATTTTTTATTAACTTACTAACTAAGAATTTCTCTTCTTTATTTAGATTTGTTGTAAATTGCTCAATTGGTAAGTCCCTATTTTCCGTACTTTCTAATTGATAAATTTCATTAAAATTATATGGGCAAGAATTCATAAATTTTATCACTTCGTTATTAATTGTTAAGGTATCGTTTCTCATATCAATAACTGCTTGTAATGGTTTTAGTATGTTTTGCCCGAGGATTGCATCGAATCCTTTATTATGTAAATCAGTTAATTTCCATGACATATTTGCGTCAAAATTAAATTCGAGGGGGAAACTTGTTATTATTTCCCATTTGATTAGTGCTTCACTATTAAATGACCGGATTTTTATTGAGTTATTTAATAGTATTCTGTTATACTTCATTAATTTTCTATTGTCGATAAGGGACGTAGTAGAGCCTGAGTCGATTAGACATGTAATCTTTTCATTTTTTATTGTTAATTCTACTAACGGAAGGTAGTTTTGGTATGGTCCAAGGGAAAATTTACTTCTTGGTTTATATGGTCTACTTCCATTGGAATTTCATTCCTATAGTTGGTACTTCTTTCACCGTTATAATTGTTATGGTTTTGGTAAGTCCGTCTGAATGAGCTTGCTGTGTTATTACTTTGGTTTTGATTATTGAAACGATTACTGTTTAATCGTGTTTGTTCTGTATTTCCTTGTCTAGGATTCGTCCTTGTTCTTTCGTTGTTGAATTTATTATTAGAATTGTTAAAATTATAAAACCTATTATTTGTTTGGTTATGGTCCCCAGGTCTTTGATTGTTTATTTTATTTCCTACTTGACCATAATAGCTTCTATTAGTAAGTCCTGTTTCTTCTAATACGTAAAATGCTTCCCTTAATGAGTTAATGTTCCTACCGTAAATTATTGCCGATAAATGAGGCGGAATATTATTTAAAAATGTTTTTAATATTAATGACTCGTTAGTCTTAGGAGAAAATTCTGTCGGCTTATTTTCGTCTAAATTATATTTTGAGTTAAGCTTATCTAATATGTTTTTTAAGTTGTAATAATAATGACTTACATTATACTGCCTGGTTGTGATGGCCTGGTGAAAGAGTTGGTGGTAGCTTTCCCTTATTCCGAAGTTCCGTATCAGTTCTGTCTTCACTTCGTCCCACGATGAGTCTCTGTTTAGTGTCCGTATTGTCTGGGGCGCCTCTCCTTGGATCTTGGTCTTTATGTGTCTCTCCCATACATAATTTTTGACCGCTTGGTTCTCGTCGAACAAGGGCAGGATCAGTTCCACCTCTCCAATGAATGAAGATATGTCGTAGCTCCCGTCGCCTCTGAACTCTTTGATTTTCGCAGCTTCCTTAAGGAGGTCCGACGCTGATATCCGGTTTAGATCGTTGTTGATGATTGCCATTGTGGTAGTTAAATGTGTATAATTGTGTTTTTTTTTTTTTTTTTTTTTTTTTTTTCGAGAAGTTAGTTCTTTTATATTTTTAAAATGATGTAACACTGTTTGAACCCGCAAGCAATAGTAAGTTTCTTATAAATGATTCTATGACTTTTGGCAGTTAGATTTCGTAATATGTCAGAAGTTCACTCTAAAATATTTTTTTTTTTCACTTTAATAAGTACGTTTAAGCGGTTGACATGTTGTGTCAGGCTCTTTTTCTTTGTCTAAGGGCAAAGTTTCGTCGACTGCGCCAGTTGTGGTTATTGAACCGTGTTTTTAAGGCTCGGTCAATAACGATGAATATTGAACTTTAGTTCAAATATTCTTGTTAACACTAAACTTCGGTTTGGTGTATCGCTAAAAGAAAATCACGACTTGTCGGATTAACCGTCAGAATTCTTCTGTTCATTTATTTCCAATATTTTCTTAAGCTAAGTTCTATTTTCTGATACAAAATACATTATTTCTTTTCTTATTATTATTTTGGCGCAACCACTTGTAGTTGCGACAATATTTGTCAAGTGGCCTACTTCTCACATTACATCAATTGCATTCCCTCAAATATTTATGTTGCACTATTTATTGTGACGTTAATTGCTATCGCAATATTCGTTTGAACATATTAAATGTGCAGCGGAAATGCAATGTGATCCAATGTAAGTGCCCTGGTTTGTTTCGAAATATGATATGCATATTTCGTGTGGTCGCAATATTGTTGCGGTAACAAAAAAGGGAAAATATTTAAGTAGACCAATTAATTCTAAGTGTTTTGGGGTAGGTTGTTAACGTTGACGTCGGCATTATTTCTTTGTTGCAGTTCTTATGAATTGCAGTTGCATTCATATCGGTCATGCCGATAGTGGTTGGCATCGACGTCGACGTAACTCGCGCGTTGCGTTGAGTAAATTTGCATTTGCAGAAGTGCTGGCAGCATACTTGTGTTGTGCTGTTGTAAGTGTTTGCAGATTTTCATTAATACATTACACTTTTTGTTTCTTTTATGAATTTTGCGTTCACTAAGTGGCAAAGTGCTCAGTTGTTGCAACCGGTATGCCACGCTGCAAGTGTGTGCGCTTCTTTTGCTTGATCAATCACTGTGTTGTTGTCGCTTCTGCGCTACCCATTTTTCAGTGGCCAAAGCCGCTTCGTATTCCGCCGAGTTAATGACCGAAAAAATGCTCTTTTGGCATTGTTGTTGTTGTCGCTTAGATTGTTATTGGCACTTGGTGAATATGCAGTTGCCGCACAACGCTGCTGCGCAAGTTCAGCTGTGTGCGTGTGTGTGACTTGCAGTCTTTGGCGCGTTGTTCAGCAACCACAAGCACTGCATAGGCAATTTTGTAGCATCATCGTTGAAATTGCTGGTGGTCATGGTTGCTTTATTTAACATAACATTGTTGTTGTTTTTATTACTAGTTTCATTATTTCACATTTTTTTCAGGCAGTGCAACCACTCTTTGCAACACTTGTTGATGCGGCGCGCTAAGCCAGCTGCCGGCGCTTGACCTTTCTCATTTGGTGTGACTTGGTTTTTGCCAAGTATTCAGGTCAAATATGCCGTTGGCGGTTTGACGCGCATACAACAACAGCAATTGGACACTTTTAGGTAAATATTTTAGGTTTACAATATGAGCATAGCTTAAAAGGAGGGCATTTTATTAGGGCTATTGAAATTTGCTTGTCACCGAGAGATGGCGCTATTGTCGAAATAACTCTTTTTGTGGCTTTTAAATAAATTTTCAAGCAAATAAGTCTTCTGTGTCGCAAAAATGTTGGCACTATTGAGATAAGACTTATGTTAAAGTGATAGTGTTGATTTTTCGGTCTAAAGAAAGGAATTGTTTGCAGATGCCTGGTCAAATTCATGCCAAGAAAATGCAAGATCTTAGGAGTTTGGTTTCTAGAGAATTTTGTTATAAAGTATATTCTGTTAGAGCCAAAGAGGAATGTAACGATATTTCTGAGAAGCAACAATGAAGTAGTTTTACTTTTCAGACGAGGCAGGCGTGCTTCCGGAGTGATTACAACGACTTTTGATGATTATGTCTTAAAGTTGCTTTATAAAACTTCCAGCTTGAGTTGTACACCAAAAAGACAATGAACTGTTGAAGCCCAAAGTCGGTTTATTAGACAAATAGGCATGACTTAGATTCGACTGATTTGTGCTGGAGCTAAACTGAGGTTCTGAAGAGATTGGTTTCGAAAAAAAACATATATGTCTATTTATAAAGTTCCTCTACAATCTTATTACCTATAGAGGGCGGTTTGCACATTTATAATAACTATTTAAAGGAACAAACTTATTCTATTCACCCTTTCATCCCGCACTATATCAAGCGACGTTGCTGAAGTTCCAGCTTGTATGATGCCCATTGACATCCAGGGAGACTTATTTGCGCGATTGGACCAGCTATCAGAGCCGTATGAGGGCATAAAACAGAGGAGAGAACCAAAAGCATCACAATGTAGCGGGAACGGTGGCAAAACTCAACCAAAGAACGGTGGATCCGCAGACTTATCCCGGACATCCATTCATGGATAGATAGACAATATGGGGATTCAGACTTCCACCTAACCCAAATACGGAGTGAACATGGATGCTTTAGAAGCTATCTGTTCCGATTCCATCACGAACTTAGTCAACACAGTCCGACGTGTACAGAGTGCAAAGAAGACTCTATTGTATTTTCCCAATACTCACGTTTTTTTTAATTTTTTTTCGATGGAGAATTTGACAGGATTCATGTGTCAGTCTTCTGGTAAATGTTAATGGAGATATCCGCTTAATAGAGCGTCAATTTAATATAAATTTCACTATAGTTTTTTATTTATGAATTGTTTTTACTATCCTATCTTCTAAGTTGGTTCGAACTGAACACAGTGTGCTACATTTTGCTGAAATCGGTTCAGTAGTTTAGGAGTCCATCGCGGACAAACAATGCATACATTTTATATACAAAGGTTAGGCGTTAGTCAGTCCGTATGACAGATGAGATTTAAAGTCTTTCTCTCTCCAATAAAGTAATACTTAATTCGGTGCTTCCATGGGAGAGATATGACTTGGGACTAGGTTAGGTTTAGCGGATTAAAGATCTGCACTCCGGCTTTAGATGCTTCCTCTTTCTATAAAAAACACTTTTCTTCATTAGGTGCACAAAATTGGTCTCACTTGCCAGTTTCGGCATTAAAAATAACAACATTTAAACAAAATACAAATTTTTATAATTTTTATATAAATTTTTGAGCTTCGCAATAGTACATGGCGAAATTTTAATTAAGATTTTTCACTTTCCTGAAGTCTAAAATATTGCATTATATGCAAATATCTTGTAATATCTTGTAACCGTATGCAAATGCAGCGTGTATTTTCGGTGGATTGCACAAATATTTTGTTGCAAAGTTACAAAATTCGCTTGTTGCAAGCGGCGACATGCGCTTAATCGCACTTGAAGGTATGCATTTGCGCATGCGTCGCCACTACATACCCACAAATACTTGTGTGTGATTGTGTGTTTCGAGTCGCGCGATTAGATTACCCATCGAACAAAAGATGCCAGCGACAAACTTGCCTGTCTTGTTGACATAAGCCAACAGCAATGCATACAAGTTGTTGTTGCCTGTGTAAAAGCAAAAAGTTGCATGCAAATTTTCCAGCACTGCATAGGAAAATAACTGTTTGCCGTGTAGACGGTGTAGAAATAACTGAAAATCAAACAGAATAGAGGCCTTGAAGCAAACTTTCGTTGCATACTTGCGTCTTATTGGCGAAGGAAAATGACGGTAGTGGGTGCAAAAATACTAACAACAATCAAAACAAAAAAATAGCAACAACAACTACAATAACACATTCAATAAACACAATTAATTTATTTGCCGCACTTGGAATTCTTGAACTACGAAAGATAACATTTCTAGGTCTTCGGACAAATTACTTCCCTTGCAAGCTGATTGCATGAATGAGATTGAGCGTTTTTCACAAACACTGTGCGCGTGTGTATAAGTAATGCGGTCGGCTCGTTTGTGTGCGTCACACTTGTCACGCTCTAATTCTCATTCCCATGACATGACGACCGCACAAGCGCCCCGCCACCAACTGACAGGTGGCTGACACTAAGAATGGCGCAACAAAAAGCAGAAAATGAGCGACTGTGTGGAATATGGCAACTGCAACAAAAAAAGCGAGGGTGTGCTGAAGTGGCAGCTTTTTCTTGATTAGCTTCGTTAGCAGTTGGAAGCCAGCAAATTGGCCAAAAAAGTACACAGTGTTAATATTGATTCTAAGTACGCGCAAATGCAATCGTGTGGCGGCTCTAAGAAGAAAAATACGAAAGAGTATGGCACAAAACTACTACAGCTGCAACGAGCAACACGAGGCACCGCATCCACCAAATGCCAGCAAATGCTGCTCCCAAGCGCTTGTGTCTGTCTTGGCTGCTGTCGCTTGTTGAAATCGAAATTGTAGGAGTTTAAAGCAAGTTTTATTGTTGTTGTAGCACTTCGTTGCTGACTTTTGCACTTTGCATTTAACCTGCAGTTGTTATAAGGCAATTTTGGAACTTAAAAATATTTGTTAGTTGAGAATTAAGTGAATGAATTTGGAAAGAGAAGTAGAAAAGTTTGAAAAGCGTTCGTTTTTGGAGTCAAAAGAAGCACTGAAGTTGTTGTTAATCATTGTTTAATAACTTAAGATGTGTAAAACGTGGATGTCAGTTGAATTTGTATTGCTTCTGGACTTGAAAGCTGAGGCTTTTAATAAACAAAAAACAGTGGCCGGTATTTAGTTGCTGCTTCCAATAGAGTAATCGATTATTTTTTTCTTTCTTATATACAATCCATCTACTACGCGACTTCTGTTTGGTTGCTCGAAACACAGTAAAACTCTCTGATAACCTTTTTCGCCTTCTCAGTGATGGTTGTGCTCAAGCGTATACTTTTGAAAGTTCGGAAATTGGTGTCTTACTCCGCTTTAATGTAAAGAAAGCAAAGTTTCGAAGCTTAGTAAATTCTAAAATTAATTGAAAGACCCAGCTTAGTTAACATAGGATTAAAAGAAAAATAATATAACTTATGTTCACTCACTTTCTGACGACCTTCTTCACACAGCGCTAACCAAATCGTTTAATGAAAATCTCAAAATTGCCTACTTAATCCTCTTTGACTTAGTCAACAGTCTCAAAAAAAAAAAAAAAAAAAAATACTGGTGCGCTAAAAATCATTTTTTGTGCAAACAAAATAACAGCTCAGCTGATTGCAGTGAGGTGCAGTCCACTAGCGTTTACTTAACTTATTGACAACTCAACTTGAGCAACATCTCCTTGACAAGTTTGTTGCTAACTTTGAAATTGTGTATCAACTTGACTTATTGTCGCACCTCGCAGCTAATGTCTTCAGTTTTTTTCACACAAATGCTGCTCTTTACTATAATAAAATACCAGCGATGACATGGCGTATACGTAACATTTAATTGCTGCAGCCAGTCTGAGAACAAAAGCCCATTTGCAATTTTTATGGAAATAGACATGTGTAAAAACACTAGTTTGGCGCATTCAACGTCTGTTATAATTAAAATCAAACTTGATTTCCTCTTACCCCTCACTGCGTTTGTATGCATGCGGGTTTCTAGTTTTGTCACAAATTCAACACATTTTATGAGTGCTACGTAGATAAAAGTAACTCAAGCGATTGCTTGGCTAATGAAGCTGCGCATAACTCATACTGCTACTGCCTTTCCGCTAGCTGTTTAGCTGTTGTGCACTTAGAGTCAACTTAGAAAACATTAACGCTAACACCATGCGAAGATGTTTCCATATAAAAGTCATGTTTCGTCAAGCGTGGTAGATTCGTTAGTTTTTATTGAGCCTCTCAAATTTATTAGCGATACAAACATAAGAAATGACAGCCATTAAATTATGTCATAAATCAATTGAAGCAGTGACTAAAAGTCAGTTTGCAGCCAACAGCTGCATGCATACGCGGCTACGCACATGCGCAGAAACATGCGGCTGACATCAATGAGGTGCCGCAGCATCCGGTTCTATGATTAGTTTTGAGTTCTTCCATGGCTGTCTGGCAGGCACTTTGAGATTTATGTTGTTACTCATGTTGACTAGTGTTGTTGTTGAGTTTTGGTTTTGTAATTTTTTTGGTGTTTTTCACTTTTATGGTTGCTGTTTGCCTTTATGTTTGCTGAGAATCATATAAATTTGTTGACATTGAATTCTAACCTTTTGACATAGGCAAAGTGCTGCATCGAGTGGCTTAAATGTAAATGTGCGAAACTCACCTTTATTATTGTTGTTTAGTTGCGAGTTTCCATGGCGTTTTTGCATTCTTAAAGCAACCGAGAAATGAAAAGAGAAGGCTCATAAAGCCAGTTCTTGCAATTTTGAATGTCCTTTGAACGAAAATAATATTAAAATCAAAGGAAACGTTTGAGAATTATCAAATCAGAAAGCTAGAGAGCTCGCATAATCCAGAAAGAAAAGAAAAAATAATTGGGAAAAAATTATTACCCAACTTTTTATCAATTTTTTTTTATTATCATTATACTCAAAGTATCCTTAACTCCTCCTTAAGTCCCATATATTGGACAGTCGAAAAAGTCTTTTCGTATTTTGTCAATAGACGTCGTTGCAGACAGCGGACAAATAGCAAAAAGTTGTCAACCAAAATGGTACATATTTGTTTATTAAAAAGAAAATAAGTTGAAGTTTCATTAGAAATACGACTCTTTCGACCACCCTATATAAATAGAACTAGAAAAACTTACAAAGATAATACAAAAAACTAATGCGACACTAATTAATCTTGAAAGCTTTAGCTAATCAAGACTTAAAAAAACTGAATTAAAATCACCCAAAACCAATTAATAAAATCCCTGACTTTTGCAAACATCAAATTATATTTATTAACAGCATTTGACATAAAAAAATCTTTAAAATTGAATGATTGTGCAAACAAGTTTTGATTAAATTGTGAAAAAAAGAAGCGGCGACATAGTTTCGGGCAAGTGGCTAACCCGTAATTAGCGCTGATGATAAATGAAAGACACACTAGCACAAAGCCAAACATATTTATAAACACATATACCAACAATACCAACAACAGCAACAACAGCAACAACATAGGCAGCGCTGTGCCTGTGTTTGAGCATAAGTCAACATTAGTAAAAATAGCTATGATTCGTGCTGATAGCAATGAAGAGCGCCGCAGTTCTTCACTATACACACATATATATTTCTTTGATTGGCAATGCGCCGCAATTAACGCTTCTTTGTAAGCAAATACGCTGGCGAGCGCTTCAAATGAAATTGAGAACTCGTTTTTGCTGCACAAAAACTTTAGTGTCTTAGACTTTTTTGCCTCACTCCAACAATGTTTATAGAAATTAACGAACTAACAACAACATTAATCAATTGAAGAGCCAGCCAATTCGCAAATTTTGGTTTCTATGAAAAAAAATATTGTTCTTTGCTTGTAAACTTTTTTCCATTTAATTCCTGAAATCACTTGTGGCTTTTGGCGAGAAATTAGCATATTTAATGATAGCCTTGCTGCTGATGAGCTGCAACATTAAATCATGCTGCAGGATGCTGGAATTATGCTAAAGCTTTGAGAACATAAAAAGGAAAATAAATATAGCAGATCTGTCATAAGCTTTGAAAAGAGACTTAAGCTAGATTAATTGCAGGCGGCTCTGTCATAATATTTTGTTTTAGTTATTCATATTTATTTTGTCGTAAATGATTTATGGAGCCAGTTTGCTAGTTTTTTTTTTTTAATGAAAATAAACCTATGTAAATCTGTCTGTGTGCATGTAAGCCGGTATGTAACACTCACAATGGATTATCTTGCCTTGAGACATAAGAAAACAGCTGCCACTTTCGCTTTTGCTGCTTAAAAGGAAGAGTAGATCAAAGGCTTATACTCTTAAATCTCATACATATTTTTATTTTTAGACAATTATTTAGATTTAGTGAACACTTTTGGTCTAAAACTGAATAAATAAGAAATGATGCAATATTTTTTAGTTCTGGCAAACATTTCAGTAAAATTTTATACCAAAAAGTTTCATTTTTTATTATAATATAACAATTGCATGGAAAAGTGGATGTCTTAGATTTACTATGTGGTGCGTGTCCAAGATACACTGGCATAAATGGAATCTTTGTTTTCCCCTGGTTTACATCATTAACCAGTAAATTTTGTGTTTGTTTTGGAGCGACAATGAAAGTCTGCGTTAAGTGACGCAATATCTTGCGTTGAGGCATAAAAAAGCTGCTACCACGTTCGTTTTCGTTGCTCTCCTTTTGCTTAAAAGCAAGGGTAGACCAACGGCTTTTACTCTTAAATCGCTTAAATATTATTATTTTGAGACAATTATTTAGGTTTAGTGAAGATTTTTGGTCTAAAACTGAATAAATATAAAATGATGCAAACTAAAGCAGAGTCCTATGCAGATATTTCAGATATGTTTTAGACTGAAAAGTTGCATATTATTTATTATAATGTGTGGAGTTGAATGGCAAAGGAATGCCTTAGAGTTTACTGTAGGGTGTGTGTCCAGGATAAATTGGTATAAACTGAAAATTATTACTTTTATTTGTACCAATAAAATGTGAGTATTTTTGTCTGTGTCAAGTGTCGATAATGCATACTGGAGCTTATTTATTAAATTATAAGAAGTTAGGTGGTAAAAAATTCTTTAGATCTTACGGCGTGGTGTATGTCCAGGCTAAACTGGCATAAACTGAATAATAAAGTCTACGTTAAATGACAAAAATACGTACAGGAGCTTAAAAGTTGCTATGGATAGAACTAAATAGCGTTGGCCGTGCCTCCTTGACTTTAAATGTATTTCTATGTACTTGGATCTCACAACTGCTAGATAATTGAAACATAACTGAAAAACTGTAATATTTTTGAATGTTTAAGCTTTAAAATCTATTAAAACAGGTCTTAGTCTCGGCGATTACTTGAGACTGTTATGATCATTAGACGCTATGGCTTTAGAGCATAGCGTACAGTCCAGTTCGATGTCTGTCAAGTGAACTCCAAAGAGATATATCAGTGCCATATTTTATCTGTTGTCAGCAAATCATTCCTATTTTCAATTTAGATTCAATCGATAATATGATAGAGATTATGTTGCAATAAAAGTCCACAAGACAACTAAAGCAAAGTTAATAAAGTTGGGGTACAACATTTGTACCCTACTTTACAAATAATAAAAAAATGCAAATCACAATAAAAAATCAAAGTAAAAAAGATGTAATTTTTCCAATCAGACAAACGCTAAAATATTACATGCATATAAAGCTTGCGAAATAAAGCAATGAAACCGATTACCGATGCAAAAAATCAGCGCAAAGAATCAGAAAACCACTAGTGGAGCGGGTGAAGCGGCATCGCGGTGCGCGAAATTAGAGGAAAATTTTACAAGCTGATTTGTGGTCACTGCACCACTTTTCAAAAGTTTCGCAATGAAAAAGCGCCAGACAAAAATTAAGAAAAAAGTGACGTCAAAGCAAACAAACTCGCAAATGTTAACGGAATTTTAATTTGTTGGCGGCTAAGCCATTTGCAGCATATTATGTATATCAAACAGCAGCTGCAACAACAACAAGAACAACACACAAGTAAGCAACTGAAATCTGTGCAACTAAAGCGAAGCCACATCATCAAACGGACACTTATTGGCCGAACAGCCACATCCAGCCAATCAAGCCAGGCGACCAAATGGGGCACATGCAACCGGCGCAGCCGAACAGCAATCAGTTTTTCATATCTGCCAAACACGCCATGGGCGAGTGCGCCCAAGAAGTCTGCACATAGCAGCATAGACTAAGCACCAGACCAGACTAGACTAGACTAGATTGGTATGGCCTAAAGCGGGCATGAAAAAGAACGAAAAGCAAAATTGTGGCAGCGCAGAGCAAGAAACCCGGCGGCAGCATGCGCTGTGATTTCGAAATCGCCTAAATAGTTGCAATTTTTGCACAATTTCGTACATATGATTTTCGTTATGCTTATGCTGCGCGTTGCTGGACAGCCAAGCGGCAGCGGGGCTTACGAGCGACTGCGAGTATTATTGCCGCAATTTGGCTCTAATGCAATAAACAGCAATTGACCGCGGCTCAGCTGATTTTATTAATGGAAAGTATAACTTTTATTGGCTCCGATCAATATGCCGGACAATGCGGCGATGGAGTTATTTACCAATACACACGCGCGCCGCAAAGGGTAACAATGCAAGAATTATTGCGACAGCCGCATGCAGTCTATGGAAATTGATTATGACTACGGTGCAATCATTGCGCTGCTGCAACAACAAACAACAAGCGTTATTGGCGCTGCGGTGGCGTAGGCTGCAATTGGCCGCCCGTCGGCATTGGCGGCGTCGAAATCGAATTTAATGATTTCGATTTATTTTCGCTGCGGATTTGGGGTCAAGCCATAGGTGCAGCCCGCGTTGAGTAATTGCGCCTTAATTGCGGCTTAGATGTAGGTTTTTAGTGCACATTACGGGCTTGAGCCCGGCATTAAAGCAAAGTGAAATAGAGCAGCTAAATGCAAATGCAAGAAAATTGTGTGGCGTGAGTCACCCTCGTAAGTGATTGTTTATAAAATTAACAACACCGTTAAATATATGTGGGCATAATTACAGTTATGTAGCGCCTTTAGTTATTACCAAAAAACAAAAAAAAAGAAACGCTTGATTTATGTGCAAATCGGCGCGATCTGTCAAATGACAAGCATTTAAATTTTCCAAACGCTTTTTAAGTGTCATTTGATTTACAGATTTTGACAGTCATTTAAAAGTAAATATGGCAACATTTTTAATTGGCCACTGATGGTTGTAGTACATTTGCAGAGCAATCTCTGATCGCCGTTTTTTGTCAAGGCAACTTTTTTTGGCTGCCTGCGACTTGTTGTCTTATATACAATATGTTGTTGTTGTTCTTTATTGTGTCTTATATACAATATGTTGTTGTTGTGCTTGTATTGTGTCGCGCGTTTTGCGTGAAAGGCTGCCAAAGCGGTCGCTGTGTTCATGGGTGTGTGCTGTGGCGCCATATTGTTTGTGCTTGTTGTGTGTTGCTGTTGCTGTTGCTGTTGTTGTTGTCACGCTCGCCCAACAGTCAGTTATGCTACTAGCAAAAAGGCAAATAGCTTATAGGTGTGTTTCTGCACTGATTTAAGTATCCGTGTTTGTGTTTTTTGTTTCTGTTTTTGTTTGTTGCTTTCTGCGCCTTTTAGTAGAATGCAAAACTCGGCTGTTGTCTCAGCCATTTACTAACTTTAATTAAACTAGCTGACATTTAACAGCAAATTTTTATCGCTGTGTCTCAAATACATCAGTTTATTTCGACAAAAATTATACTTTTTAAAATGGACTTTGTAGGGACATTTGCTGGTGCGGCGACTGGCAGCCGGACTTCGTTACTGCAAGTGAGATTGATGCTAAGATTGTGCGCTTATTTGATGCTGGAAACTTGCAGGTTGTGCTGTGTCAACTTATCGTTTTGAAAAATAATTTGAAAACTGTGTTGAAAATGATTTTTATGCTTAAAAATGATGTATTATCTGATTTATTTTGTGATCACGAAAGACTTAAGCAACGAACCTGCTCATTAAGAGCGCTGCTGTACACTGAGGAGTGGCTTTAAGCAGCAGTGAGTTATAATTATACTTAATTTGATCGGTTCACATCAAAATTAGTAATTATTTGATGATAAAGAAGTAATTTAAATTTTAAGATTTTTTCCAAAATTTAAAAAACTATGACATTCGCAGCTATGAATTAGAGAAATGTTAGCATTGCTGCTTAGTTAGCAGAAGTATTCTATTATTTTGTTATTGTTGTTGTTATTGTCGAAGTAATTTAGAGTCATGTACTTGAGATGACAGTCCTTGAACGGATGAAAATCCGGGTTACAAGGACAGTATAATTTTATTATTATTATTTTTATTGTCATTGTTGTTTTTGTAGCGCCAGAAAATATTCCTGAAAAAATTTAGAGTCATGTACTTGAGTTTACAGTCCTTAAACAGTTAAAAATTTGGGTCTGTGCCGGTTACTTAGACCCGATTGTCATGGATATGGCTACTATTTTGCTGAAGCCTAGAGGTTAGGGATACTATTCGACCAAAAAGCTCTCATATATGTATGTATATGTGTTTATCACGAGTAAATTAAAATTTAAGAAATATGGATTGGTCACCCTGCCAAACTTCAATAGTTTCCATCAAATTTTTTCTGGCTTTTCAAACTCAACTCATTAACATAATGACTAAATCTGCGCATGCGTGTCCAGCAAGTCAAACGTGTATTTTTTTGCAATATAAATTTTGCCATTTTTTGCGTTATGAATTTATGAGCCACACTCACTCGAAACCAGTTTGAATTATGATATTCGAAATGCATAAAGCCATGTTCGAAGGCGCCTAATGCTCGCACTGTTATTCTTTCATTCGAAGTTGAACATATTGCCATTCATCAAGTGTCCAACAGTAAAAGCGCAAAATGAAAAGAAACATACATGCTAATATACAAACATATATATAGACGTATGTAAGTATGCATTAACCCGCTGCTGACAAGTGCTTATGACATGTGTTCAAATATAAATGAAATTTACTGTTATTGTTTACTTCAAGTACATTGTTCGCTAATACTCAATAATTTGCAAGCTTTCGTTAAGTGGCAGGCAACCAAGTGAGTGGGCGACCTGTTATTTTTAATGTAGTTCACATTCATTGCCGCTCCAGTTCATTACGCTGACGCCAGCGGCGCTACTTGCATTGTGTCTGCGAGCTAATTACATCAACAACTCCAGTGTGCTTGTGCGCTTTAACGCTTAAATGTTGGCGGCGATTACTTTTTTTCCAAAAGGGTGTTATGTTACACGACACTTTGCCGCCAAATACATAATATTCCTGCTCTCACGCTTACGTAACCAATGCGAAAAATAATTATATTCATGTAAGAAGGCGTGGGAGGCGTTAAAGCCGCATATTTTGATAAGCAACAATGAATTATGCGTATATAAACGTCGGGGGAGTTTATTTATGGTGAGGTGTGTGAGATAAGAATTTATTAAAAATGCTACAAAGAAGGCTAGAGGTAGAAAAAATTATAAAAGATTGTTAGAATTGTATTTTTCGAACACGGTATGTTTTTTTTCATAATTTTCGATGAAATAAAAGTTCACAAGTTCTTGAGAATCCAAATTTTTAGTTTATAAGTAAGTATTGGTCGACCTATCGTTGAAAAAATCGCCAAAAACATTCATTATCAAACGCTTTTGAACCATTTAAAAAAGGCTAGCTACAAAAAGAAGCTCGATGTTTGGGTCCTACATGAATTGTCTGCGAAAAATTTAATGGACCGAATTAACATCTGCGATTCTTTGCTGAAATGAAATGAAATCGAACCATTTCTGAAGCGTATGGTATCAGGAGACGAAAAGTGGATCAAATACGACAATAAGTGCGAAAAAGATCATGGTCTAAGTATGGTGAAGCTCAACAAATGGTCGCAAAGACAGTATTGACGTCTCGAAACGTTATGCTTAGTGTGTGGTGCGATTGGAAAGAAATCATCCACTATGAGCTGCTCCAGCGTTGTCCAAATAATTTTCGCCAACACGACAAAGTAAACAGTCTCAGTGCTGTTAAGTATCCGGTTAACATTTCCGTCATATTTGAACAACTATGGTGAAAACGGAAACGAAGCTGGAGTTTTCTTTACCAATTACAGGAAACATTTTAGTTCTCACAGGCGCACATATAACTGCTGGCACTCTTCTTAAACTCTTGTTTTGATTGTGACTCATTTGTCTCGTTGATCTTTTTGGTCATTTACAAATCTGCGCACTAATCTTTTATTGCCATTTATGAAATTTAACTGCTTTGATACCGTTTTAATGGCCATTTCCACCAAACACAGCGGCTCATTTAAATTCTGGGCAACAACTACTGTGCTGAAAGGCACGCCAGCGCACCTCAAGCGTGTATGGAGGCAATGAACTCTGAAATTATTTGAAATTATTATGTTCAGCGTGTGAAATGCCATAAATAGCGACATCTACTGTTTAAATTTGAGCAGATATGTTAAGAACGAAATAATATCAGTTTGAGTAAGGCAAGTTCGTAGTAAAAGTCTTCTGAATGTATACCTTTATAAATGTAAAATAAAAAAAAAGTTGATAACTGAGTTTATTATATTTTACTATTCACTGATACACTTTCTTACATGTATGTACCACTTCCGCATAGCAATGCTTTAAGTGAACGCAAAAATCGATAAAACGGCGCAAACTTTAGCAACAAACCAATTTCAACCTTGTTGCAAGTGATTGCAGATCGATAAAACTGAAAAAGCATAACGTTTATAACGTGCTACGTGCAACCTTTGGCGCCTTTAGAGGCAAGTTGGCTGCTTGGTGCAGGCTGCGCACACGCTACTTCTTGCTGCATTCACTTGCAACCAAACTGCCTAACCACACACTCTCACAGTGTAGCAATATTTTTATTAATAACTGTAATAAGAAGTCTATTGTGCCACAGTTTAGACTACATTGACGCTGTCTGACAAGAAACAGCCAAACTTGTGCCGGTTCGTGTCGGGTCAACTGGTGTTATGGTCACTACGCGTTTATAGCTTGCGCCACACTCACCACATTGATTACAATTGCCATAATTGGCCATGAATGAGTTGGCGATTCGATTTGGCTCCATTTTTGGCGCTTACAAATATTAAATAATAATCGTGTCGAAAAATAATATATAAGAAAAAATAAAATTAGGCTTACGGGAGGCTATCTTAGCAACGCCTTTTGTTGTACAGTCAGATCCCACTGTGAACCCGGTTTAGTTTTTGATTTTGTAGCTGGCAACTGTTAAAAGAATGTATTTAATTGCTATAATTATCTGTTTTACTTGCTAAGAGAACATTAAATATCTATCTTATTTTCTTTTTTGTTCCATAGGTTACCCATAGGTTACCCCTCAAATGTACTTCGTGAATCTCGATCGGACAGTGTTCAGTCAGAACTCTTACAGCCACTGAAAGCTAGACTCCGCTGAGAGCAAAGAATTCCCTGGACTTCCTGCGATTTGCCCTGATCCACAAGGACCTCGTGACTGCATTGGTAGTCGACCAGCGTTTGTTGATTTGATCCGATGCCAATAGTTCAGTATTTAGCCAAAAGGAATCTGAAGGAGCTCTTACCCGTTCCCATTCAGCTTTTTTTGAGATTGAAGTGCCTGTAGGAGCCTGGCGGACTGCCAGTGAACTCAAGGCTAATATCGCTAAAATCGGAGTGGATAGTCACCACTCTGAGGGAGACTGCGCTCTAAAGCATTAGATCTACTGCTACTTTTATTGCAGCCACCTTCGCTTAGACGACTCTGCAGTGGTCAGAAAGCCTAAAACTGTAACGAATAGGAAGTATCCGACAGTGTACTCCTGCACCAACCTTTCAGAAGGAAGGGAAAGTGTGTCGGGAAAAATGTCATTACAGTCAATACAGGGTTCGTCACCACAAGATGAAGTGTGTCAAATGAAGCTCTTTCATGAACACTTAAAATATTATCTACTCCCCTTCCCTTGCATCTTGTTCTAAATATTTCTATTAACACTTAGTAAACTGAACTGTGAGCCGCGCTCTGAACTACGTTTCGTCTACAGATTGAACCTACTTAGTGAACCGCAGTTTTCTACGCTCTTTCATCACTCTGCAACCTCAATACCACATTGTCAGCTGTCAGCGCGCACCCGCATAATTTAAAAGGCAAACAATGCCATGAATCTGTGCCAAGCGTCTGTCACAGTGGCGGCAGCCGGAAATCGAAATGCAGAGCAAATCGTTAATCAATAATCTCTAACGCAGACCGACGCGCACGTAGCTAATTGCAACGCGAACACAACTTGCGCTGGCCAAGCGCATAATCAGCTGGCCACAAGAGCAGCGCGCAAATAGCAACAATCACAAATAGTGTATAATAGAAAGAGCTGATAAGGCAGGCAAGTGAAAAAGAGACGTTGCTCCAATTTTTGGCTGCTTTGATGGTGAATATTTGTACATTATTTTACTAATCCTAAAATGCTCAACTTGTTAGTTTTGAATTAAATAAATAATAATAAAATTAATAATCATAAAAACTCAAGTATTTGTTGGTTTTCGTTACTTTTTGGGGTTTCATTGTTCGAAGTTTGTTATTAATTGAACAAAGCTTTCATGACTGGACGCTTTGCAGCGGCTAATTTGGCACATTTTTTGCCGTATAATCATCTGCTTTTCTTTTCTCCGCTACTTGTACTCGTCCGCTGACCAACTTCCCCAATTTATTGCTTTACTTGCTGCGTTTGAAGAAAACTGCCGCTTATATAAGGACAAACTGTTTGTACGAAGAACAACAAATAAAGCAGCCATAAATTTAAATAAACCAAATCACAACAATTAAAAAGTGCATATCATGCACATAAACACAAACACACACACACACACACAAGCAAAGTGTAGCTCATTTAAAATATTTGCAATTAAATAGAGCAGAAACATATTTTTATTTTTTCAACAAGCGAACCGTAAACTAATATGTTTATGTAATTTTTTATGCACTACTATTCCGCTTACTGTAACACTAACACAAATATATTTGCTTGTACATATGCATGTGTTTAAAAAGTAAACCCAGTTCCTAGTGCGGGCCAAGCCAAAGCAGCAACACGGACACTTGTGAGCACAATAGCAATCAATTGCGGGCATATTTGTTGCTTTATCTGTGTACATGGACAACAACAACAATAAACGTCAACAAGCAAGGCATTCAAGCAGTCAATAGGTAATGCTTGAGTAAACATTCGAAAGTAACAACGATTTGATAACTTCGAAGTAATCAAGTAAGCGGGCGCAACTGTTGAACTTGTTTGGCCGCAAAAGTCATATGAATGTACTTTATGAACAAATATCTATGTACATAAATACGTTTGTGTGCCAAGTGTCAGCATTTTGTACGATATTGAATAATTGGCATGCGAGGGCGCAGAATTCTTAAATAAATTTTTATTTTTTCAAGAATTGTAACTTCTGGAGATAATAAAATAAAAATGTTATAAAAACAGAGATATCTAACTTAAATATTTAAAATTTTTTCTCAAGTTTATAGGTATTTATTTAATCAAATTGGGAAGGACTTAATGGTTTGTGGTTATATAACCAAAGTTTAGTGATTGCCATTCTTATATGAGCAATATGTGGAAGCAAAAAATTATTTCTACATTTTTTGGAAATATTTTTTATGTAGAGCGAAGTAGATAATTTTTAAAAACAAAATAATCATAATCGTAATAGAATGAAACCAATTGAAATATAATAGCAAAAAATGAAGGAAAAATAATTTTAAGACGATCTGAGACTGGAAAAAGGAAAGGGTGTTTAAATTTTTAAGGGTAAAAAATAATTTATCTCGATTTTCGACAAAACAAGATTATTAGATATTTGAGTTTTTCAAATAAGTTTTTAACGTTAGTTTTAGATCTTTCTATTACCTTCAACTTTGCATATAATTTCATTTTATAAAACTCGGTGTATTGCCAGAAATCCAAATTAATCGCTTTGAACCCTTAAAAATTCAATCATGTTCCTCCCCTTTCTTTCCCCGACCTGAATTTGCACGTAAATTATTTTTTGTTATTTTATTTTTCGTTAGCAAAGAGTTTCGGTCTACTATAAATTTCTCTTAAGTTTTTTTTTAAATTTTCAAAGTCTTCTGCGCTAATATTATATCGAGAACTGCTAAAATAGAATTATTATTATTTTCGTATACGCAAAAATATCAAGCTCACATTTGGGTTGATTTTCAGTATGAATGTGTAAAGAAAACTATTTCTTTATTATTATTTTTATACATTTCATTTTAAATTTTTGTATGTGCAAGTGCCAATAGGACAAAGAACCGGTCAAAGTAATGACAATATTGCTGACATTCAGGCAAGTGTTGCTGAAGACCTCAATTTGTCGATTCCAAGACGTTCTCAAGAATTGGGACTGTCTCAAACCACAACCTGGCGAATTTTCAGAAAGAATTTGGGCTTGCATCCACATGGGATTGTTCTCACTCAACAACTGAACCCATTGGAACACGCTAAAGTCGTGAATTTGCTGATTTCGCCTTGGGACAACTTGAAAATGATAACGATGTTGTTAAGAATATCATATTCCCCGATGTGGCTCATTTTAATGTGAGTCGTGCTATATATAAGCAAAGCTGTCAATTCCAGTGCGAAGAAAATCCAGAAATAGGCGGCGATTATATTCGCCTAAATTGACAATTTAGTGTGGTTTTTGGTCTGGGGGAATCATCGGTCGGTATTTCTTTTGAAATGAAGCTGATGACACCGATACTCTCGATGGAGAGCGGTATAGATCGATGATAACCAACTTTCTATAACCGCTATGGTAAGAAATTGATCTTGATAACATCTGCCTCAATGAGGCTAAGTGCAATGCAAGAAGCGAATTATTGCGAGAAAAGTTTGGAGATTTAAGTTTAAGAAGTTGTGATTTAACACCATTAGACTACTTCTTGTGAGGTTTTAAATAAACCAGATTTTCTTCAAGCTCTCGAAGTCAAGTCAAATACGACTTAGTTTAGTGAAAAAAAGAATTAGAAAATAGGGATCATCGAATTCTGGGAATAAGTCGTAGGAAACTTTTGAATGATATTATGTTCAGAACTTCTTCGTATCGATTTTTCTTCGCACTAAATAAAAAACATTTGAAGGTCTTTAACAATAGACAGTTTTTTTTAAAGAAATCATATCACTCTTATTGGAAAACCCTGTACATATACAGTGTATTTCTACCCGCATTGCCTATATATTTACTAACAACCGTATATACAAGTATGTATTAAATATAGCTGCACTTCTTGTAAATAAAACGTAAATTTTTGCTGTCAAAGTTGTGCGAAATGCAGATGGAATACCAAAGCACGTGCCTTTCGCACTAAATCGCTTGGAATTTGAAGCAAAAACCAATAAATTAAGCCTGGCACATTTTTTCAACACACTGTGTGCAATTACGCATGTGTAGATGCCGTTTACGTGCCAAACATACCGACCGAAAGCAAAGCCTTGACATAATTGTAAAAGCGTTTTACAACAAAACATGCAATAAATGTTAGACAAGTGTAAATATGTTGGTAGGTAAAGCTTGTTCTTCAGTTTTCAAAAAGTAAGAAGGGATAGAAATAACCGATAAATGACACAAAAAATATGCTCCTGATTGCGTTAAAAATATCTTGAACAGCACTAATGTATTATGGTCTGAAGCAACATGCTTCGAGAGTCTACAATTTTCATTATATTGATATTGTGGCTATATAGTATATAGTAAGCAAACCTGTAAACTTACAAACATGTATTTTAATATAACAAAAACCAATATAAACATAAACCACTGATTAAAATAAAAATCATAAAAAGATTACCATTTTTAAGCCGAAAAAATTTGTCGCATAGAAAGAATGTTCGAACTACTGAGTTTACTTCCGCAGTTTACTCATAAATAACACTATTTTTTGCTGTAACAAAGAGCTTACAATTAGTAACAAAAGATGACAAAATTATTATTAACTCGTTAGGTTTTGGTAAGGTAGCTGCTATTTAAAATATTATTTACAAATATTTGAATATTATTGAAACGAGCGAGCTGAGTGATTAGCACAAAACTACAAGCGATTACGAATATAAATATAACTAATACCCGACTTTATACATATTCATGAATATTAATTTGTGCGCTCGTTAATGCTTAGGGTCGTCGGTGTGTCTGGGAAGGTTAGGACTATTTAGCGCTGTTGTATTGCTAATGATTAGAAAAAGATACAAAAGTCGGACATTTTCAAAGTATACGCTTGAAGCATTGCAAGTGTGGAAGAGAAGCGTTGAAGCAATCAAAAGTGAGTAAACATGCATAGTTGTATATTTATATTTTTGTATATATGTATGTTTGTAATGAAGAAGAAGATATATTGGTAAGCAAAACAGTGCGCTTGAATGCTATTTTGTATTTTGTAAATAAAATCGCAAAAAATTGTCGCGTGTCAAAGTGAAGTAAACGACGTTCAAATGAAACAAAACAAACAATGGAGATAAGAAAAGGTGTTGAAAAAAAGCCGAAACAATGTTGCATTGGTTTGCGTGCTACGGCACCCAGTAGAAAAAAAATGTTAGCCGCAAATATTGTTTGCTAACTATTTTCTGAGGATGGGAAGATATTAATATGACAGAAAAAATATTAAAATAAAATAAATGAAATTAAAATTAAATTAAATTGAAATAGTAAAATTAACTTAAATTAAAAAAATTAAATAAACTGCATTTGAAATTAAATTAAAGTAAATTTAATTAAAATTAAGTAAAAATAATTAAATTAAATTAAATATATTAAATTAAATAAACTACATTTTAAATTAAACAAAAATAAATTAAGTTGAAATAAATTAAAATAAATTAAATCAAATTAATATAAATTAAATAAAAAAATTAACTTAAATTAAAAAAATTAAATAAACAGCATTCTAAATTTAATTAAAGTAAATTTAATTAAAAGTTAGTAAAAATAAATAAATTAAATTAATTTAAAATTAAGTTAAATTATACTAAGTTAAATTAAAAAAAATTAAATAAACTACATTTTAAATTAAATTTAATTGAATAAAAAAATAACTTAAATTAAAAAATTAAAAATTAAATAATTTACATTTTTATAATATTTAAATAATAAAAAAATTAAATTAAACTAAAACAAATTATATTAAATAAAGTACAATAAAATTAAATAACAAAAATTAAATTAATTAAAAAAATAAATAAACTACACTTTGAATTTAATTAAATCAAATTAAATAAATATAATAAAATTAAATTTTTAAATTAACTTAAATTAAAAAAATTATATCAACAAATTGAAATAAAATATAACAAAATAAATTTTACTTAAATTAAAAAATTTAAAAAATTATTAATTAAAAAAATTATAATTAGTTTAATTAAAGTAAATTAAAATAAATTAAATTAAATACAATGAAAGAAAAAAAAAAATTTATAAACTACATTTTTAAATTAAAAATTAAATTACATTAAATAAAATTAAGCACAAAATTTTAATTGCAAAAATTATTATTAAATAATAATTAAAAAGTAAAACAATTTATAATCATAAACTGCACACAATTTAAATCTGATTTGAACATGAACAAGTGATTATCAAGCCAAGCTCAC
>CM050323.1:57915834-57932814 GCA_027475135.1 Bactrocera correcta | reverse complement strand
TATGTACATATGTGTATATATAACTATAAGTGTGTGTGTGTGTCAGTAATCCTTTTACGAAATCTGTAGCAAATGAAACTAAAACTAAAATCCGTAAAATGCTATCATTTATCATTATTAACAATTTCGTCGGTTGTTGAGAGCATGAACTTGCGATTGTGTGTTGGTAAATATTTCTCTGTTTGTATGAATGTATGTATGTATGTACTATATGTATGTATGTTTATAAGATGTTATGGCTACATACGTATTATTTTTGGAACAAACTCGTAATCAAGTCTCAAATAAGTCAAATAAAGAGAGTATGTGCTCGTTAATATAAATCTGCCGTAAGCTGGCTGCTGGGCGGCTTAAGAATTTCGTGAATCCAAGAAAAGTGCTCAGAAATTTACTAAACAAAACAAAGTAGAGACGGATTTACTAAAAGGATTAAGAAATTAATTTAAGTCGTTACATTTTTGCTTTCTCTACTACTGGTTTTTGAAGCAAAAAGTAAACTTTGCAATTCTGAGCTTTTCATTAGAAACTCTTGCATCGATATTTTGATAGTATTGCAAATTTCTTATCTTTATGTTGAGTGATTATTTTATTCGACCTTAAAGTCCAACTCAGCCTCGAAATCCAACGCAGAATCACTCTTGCCAACAGTTGCTGCTTCGGATTGAATAGGAATTAAAAACTAAAGTCCTGTCTCGACGAAAAAAAGACCTAACTTTACAAGTCCTTCATCATTCTCGTCCCATTATATGCATGGCCAAAGACATCATGTGATGATTCGGCCTTAGAAGTGTTCGAGAAAAAGGTTTTGCAGAATATTTGTGGTCGTTTGCGCATTGGCAAAGCCATGCCTTTGGCTAAAAACAGCATTTTTTCAACAATTTTTTCTCGTATAAAAATTAAATATTTTATTAGAATTTCTTATTTTAAATAAATGATTTTAACCTCGGCCATTGAGACGTCATTTTCAGTGAAAATCTTGAAAAAAAGATCATCATCTAATAATCTGAAGCGAAAAAAAGACATGCTTAAGTCAAAAGCTTAACTTAGAACTTGGACGAAAGAAAAAAACTGAAAAGTGGATTTTTGGCTGATATTTTTACAAAAAAAAAAAAAAAAATATAAGAATTTCAGTATATTTTCGATTTTTTTTTTTTTTTCAAAAAGTTGTAGTCGAAAAAGAACTCCTGTGTCCAAGTCTTTAAAAATTATATCTCAAAGACCAGTGTATAATTTCATGCAGTTCGGTTGTGCAGTTCTCGAGAAATCTATCCAACCGACCTAAAAAACTCAACCCGTTTAAAGACGGCTTACTTAGCCTAGCTATTCTCGAGCGCACAAGGCTGTATCTCCGAAACTATTAATCAGATCAAATTGAAAATTAAGACGATATTTTAAAAGTGTTGTAGAATATAATAAGATAGAAAATTCGATATTTGAAACTTGTAAGCCCATATAACCCCTAACATGTGTTCATTCTTCTTCTGTTACAACGGCATAAGCGCGTCATCTGTCAACTCGAAGTACAAAGTAAACCATATGTTTCATCAGTAACTCCTTAATGATTAAAGTGTTGGTAACCACAGATCTGTTAGGAAACGGAGACTTAATTTTTATTGTCGAATAGTGATTACTTATTGGAAATAAAAACGAAAATTGTCTTCAGTGTCTATGCTGGTTCCAGGATAGGCGACTATCTCCATAACTTTGTTTTTTGTCTTCTGACATGAAATCAGAAGCTCTGCTCCTCAGAAAAGCGTCTGATTTCCGAACTGTTCCATGAATTAGTTTCACTAATATACAGTTATTTTGCGACTGCGATGTTAGAAGCTGTTACTTGCTAATGTTGGGGTGCTAAAACAGAAAATGATAGTAAAATTGTTGAACTTTAATTCGTAATCGAAACCCCTTGAATACCCCACAGACCTCTTAGTAAATCATTTGCAAAATTTTTGCTCCAGATCTGTTAAGTAGTATTATCTTTAAGTGAACACTTGTGAAACCGCCAAGTGCTGTCTCAATCGTTTGCTACTTGCTCATAGGCACCAACATAAACATAAGTTTTCAAAATCTCTTCGAGTATGATCAACTTTACATAAGAAAAAAACTTTCGATCAAGTTTTACTCGACCGAACTTATTTATACAATTGTTTTTACCACATTCTCTCTTTGCTGCAACGAATTGGGCGATTGTGGACTCACCATTTACTTACATAAGTACCGCAATGCGTAAAGCACTAGATCCGCTTATTTTTAGAAACGTTTGCATAAAAACTACACACATACATATGCGCATTTCAGTATGTAAAAAGTATTTCATGTTTGTTTTTTTGGACGCCAGCTCTCCGCAGACGATTTTCACACCACATTTCGTCCGCTTTAAGTTTCCAAACGAAAGTTGGTTGGCTGTAGTTTTCAACAATTATGTCATTACTCTGTGGTTTCTGGCTTTGTTTTGGCTTTTCTCGAATATTTCGTAATTCGTTTTTCATAAACTTTTTCTCTGCACTCGATTTTGCCACATACTCGTACACACACACGTACATGCAAAGCGGTCAGTGGCGGCGAGTGGCCATAATTTTATGTGTTTTGCAATTGCTGCAATTGTTGTTGCCTGAGATTGCAAATTTTTGTTGTTACGATATGAGATTTTCGTGCGAGTTTAAATGTAAATTTATGAAATTGAACTTTTATATTTTTGTTGCTGCAATTCGTTTGAGGTTGTTACACATTTTCTTCAAATTGCTTGTCGTAAGCAAAGGTTAATTGGCCTACAGTGGTTGTGGCTGCCTAGAAACAATGTCAAATTGGTCATTATTAGTCAAAAGTTTTGACAAAATATTTACATTTTATGCCAACAGTTCTTTTGTGTAATAAAATATATTCAATATTTAATTCTGAGCATGAAGTTTGTTGAAAACGAGTTTGTGGATTTTGAAAATAGAATAACCTTAGTATAGGAAAAGAAAAAGCACTTGTTAATGAAGTGAATACAAGAGTGAGAGGAAATATTTTGAACTTCATAGAAAATTATTATGTAATTTCTTGCAAAAAGTTTATATATTTTCACTCGTTTACGGGATCAAGGTTTACAAGTATATGCAACACATATGTATGTATAGCTCTACTTCATTCTATGTTGGAATCGAAATATACATATTTGGTTATTTAGTAGTTTACTCTCATAACCAGGCAGCCAACGAGTTTTCAACTATAGAAGAGTTTTGAAAATATATATTTATAAACGGATTATTGAAAAGAAATAACAAATTAAAAAAAAAAAATTACCAAAGTTGATGGAATACAGTTTTTACGGTCTGCTAAATATACCTGTATATAGAGTTTTTTAATAGGGCTCTACAAAAGGAGATCGATAGTGACGCAAACGACGCCATATTTTTTTCCGCTCTTTTGACATTTCTCTTCTGCAAGGTTTGCCATTTTATCATAGAAAGATATATGATCTTACAACTTCTCGAAATTATTTAAATTTACTACCAAAATTCGAAGTCAGTGGCTTCAACTTAAGAGCGTCCAATTTATGATCGTCATAATTGTTCTGTTTTCAGCTTTTCCAGAGAAAACCGATATTTACAGCATAATGCGTATTTCTGAAATAATTTCCTTTAGAACATGGTATAATTGAGTGCTTGGCCGTAAAAAGATCAAGGTTCTCTTCAATAAAGTTTACCTTATCTTGTAAAAGTTGCCGATCCTGGCAAACACTTAAAACACTAAACACACTCACTGTACAAAAAAATGGTCGATGATTTTTTTTCGGAAGTTCTGCTTATATGAAAAAGAAAAGTAAAAACTAACATCGCTTAGGACTTTTCTTCTTCTTTTTTATTGGCGTAGATACCACTTACGAGTTTTTAGCCGAGTCTAAAATAGCAAATCAGGACTCTTTCATTTGTCATAGTCAGAGTTTTATTCAACATTGTAGTCCTTAAGGATTCTCTCAACAGATTCTATTTAAGCATACTAGGAAGCTTAAGCACTCTATCTTCAATTGAAATAAAGGATATTGAAATAAACTAGTTGGAGCACCTTTATCAGTTTGCGCTTTCTCTATTCGTTGTGCTTAAGTCATTCTCAGTTACTAAATGTGAAAGTCATTCATTTACATGTGAAACCAACAGTTTAAGCTAAGAGTTGAATTTTTTAACTTATGCACATACAGTTCATACATACTTGTATACGTTTGTTACATCGCAAATATATATTACGAAAGTGTTCTAACGTCTTCGACAGTTTTTGTTTTGTGTGTGGAGAATTAACTTTTAAGTCTCAGCCTCGTTATTTCACGCCATCAATTGAACAGTGCTTCTTACTATTTTTAAATTTTTTTATTTTGGATTTTTGTTAGAAATCATGAAAAATGATGGGTTCATCATAAATGTTGTCTAACGTGTATGGAACTGCTATTAAATTGAGCTAAACAAGTAGCCAGACATACTCAAGTATGCCATTTGCTATACCAACTAAAGGATCATCTAACTGATGGATCGCCGAAATTATTGTTATTTTTGTTTGAATCAAACAAAATGTTTTATAGCCAAGTCCAAACACACTTTTTTTTTAAACTTAATTGACATTTTAGGTTGATAAATACCTTTTGAGATACCCCTTAGTGTCTATAACTGCTTTCATACATTTCGGCCTGGATGCAACCGATTTCTTTGTGTAACTGGAAGAAATTTTTTCCATTCTGCTTGCAAGGTCTTTTTCGAGCAGCTTTATTTGGAATCTCTGGTTCGGAGGGTCTCTACATAGTGCCGAACTGCCTGTCCCAGTTAGATGAGCTAGAAATGGCGGTAGATTTGTATACCTAAAAGCGAAATATACCAAACTCAGCGAGGCAAAAATTAATGATGAAATATTTATAGGCTCAAAAACGTGGCAATTGATAAAGAGTACGAGTTTTGAAGAAGATGCGAATATGCAAGAAAAGTCGCCTGGAAATATTTTGTGAACATTTTATTTTAAAATTCTTCAATCGGGAAATTATAAAGGCTTAATAGATGAACTTATATTGTGATATAAAGGTTTGGTGTGTAAAATGCCTTTAAATAAGCAAATGCCGTCCTTCTCAACAGGCTCTTTTCGGCCAAATTTGGCAATGTATGAATAGGTATTAAGTGAAATTGTTGGATACTTAAATGAGGCCTTCCAGAAACAAACTATTAGCGAGACTTATAATTATTTTTTCTATATTACATAGACAGTAAATACTGATTTGAGGCTTTGTACTACGACCTATGGTTTATTCTGCTTACTCTTATATCACATATGGTCACAAAGGTCCAGCACTCTGAACAATTTCAGGCGCTGTTCTTTATTAGGCAATACTTGCTCTAAATGTTGGTACTTTTTAAGAAAATATGTATGTATATATACATATGTTATTGGTGTTACAAAAAAAAACATGACGCGCCAATTTTCTTCATTTACATATTATTGTTTAGAGGCTTTAATACATTCGAAATTTGCTGTGAGTTTTCATGTGACAAAAAAAAATTGTTAACTAGTGTTATTCATAGTTTATAATTTCTTGTTATTTTATCTCAAAGTTTTTATGCCAGCCAGTGTGCCTTATACTAGCTTCTTGTTCGATTCGACATACATATGTATAATGGTTCGACAAAATAGAGTCAGAAAAATCTAGTTGAATGTCTTTATCAAATTCAATTATAGAAAAAATTAATGTATTTTTCTATTTCTAAGAAAATTTTTGTAAATAAACCAGTTTTTTCTCGATTTTCAATTCAAACATTTCTAAACATGAACTGAGTAGTTTGTTACGAGGCTCATTTGAAAAAACAACTGATTTGAACAAAAAATGGTGTGAACGAGTATTTTTCATATAAATCAGTTTTTTTCTTTTCACAAAAAACAATTTCACAACGTCAGCCAAGTCTTTAATGAGCTTGTCAAATATACAAGTATGTTTAAATTAATTATATGTACATACATACATACATATGTACATATTTAGTTGTGTAACAATGCAAGGTCAAGTGGCATTTGAAAAATAATTTTGTAAGCTGCAAACCTGCTAAGGTTGATAAGACACCACTAAAGTTATTTGCGTATTACAACGCAGGCTCAAACACACACGCAGCCACATACGCATACATACAGACATATGTAAATTTGGAAATACTTTAGAAATCTATATTTATGTATCAAGTTTCGACTTTATTGAATGTCAATTTGACATCCGTTCAATTTTTGCTGCACAGCGCGCACATACTTAATCTACACCAACACACTTACAAATGTATGGGTGCATGTATTTATTAAGCAACGCTTGGCTGTGTGCGTCCGTGAGGCAACGCTGGCGTGTGGAGAGTTGTGCAATGCAGTTATCTGCTGACAGGCGGCTGTCATTTTAAAGTCAATTCAATGTGAATCGATTCACATGCGTTTGTTTACATATTTTGGAAAAATAACAACAACAAACGCACATAAACCCAAGTGGGCACTTTCAAAAACACAAACACCCGTATAACGTCCGAGATAAGCAAAACAAAGCCAAACAACAACAAACGGCATGGGATAAGTAAGAAATCAAAATATCAGCAAGCGTTGAGCGTGTGTGTGTGCGTTTATGCGGCGGGCAGTGCCCACTTAATGCTATATTGTGTTTTCTTCTGACTTTGCTGTTTACAAAGACAATAGCCACGGCGGCGGCGCGTTGAGCTGCGCGGAGGCAGGTAACGAGCTCAAATCTCGCTTGCCGTGCAGCTGCAGCGGGTGCGTGAACGCGCAAATATTTATGTTGATAACTGCTTTGTTTTTGTTTCTTTTATTATTATTATTTTTTTGTTGTTGCTGTAGACATTTGAAAGACGCTGGCAGCGTGGCGCATTGGCTGCTGTCGGCCAACTATTGCGCGCTCGCTTATTTATTTATTTTATTTCACTTTTTTGTTTTTACTATTTTCCATTTTTGTTTTTGTTGTGCGTCGCTTGTGTTCTTTGTGTGTTTGTTGTTGTTGTTTTTGGCCGCGTCTGATCTCGTTTGCGCTGGAAATGCGTAGTGCCAACGCACACGGAGTGGAGGTCAGTCGGATAGCGGCCTGTTTGTATGCTTAAGCTGGCATATATATATACATATGTACATACTTGAATACATGTCTATATATGTACATACATACATGCAAACATTATTACGGACATATATACATATGTACGCGCTTAAGTGCGTGCTGCTTGTGGATGAGACGCGCTTATGGTGTAATGACACTGAGATTTGTTGCCGAGGCTGGTGTTAGAGAGTTCTTCGGCCTTTCTGTCTTTCGAATATTAGCAAATTGACGTTATGCATACATATGTATGTATATATGTATATGAGTTTGTATGAAGAAAATAATTTGAAAAATATGCAATTTTTTCAGCTGCAAAAAGTGTGATTGCAGACAGTTTTGGCTGGCATTCTTCCCTTTTTATACAAAAAATTCCAAATATAGCGAATTTCTTCATTATTTTCACTCATTTTTGAACAGCTGTAACTTTTCTTTAACTTCTCCGAATTTATTTTTTTTTTTTTGGATAAAAACAGCTTAAAATCTCACCTTTCCAAAACTGAATAATATGTAATACACAATGTGATTGGTAGCACAGGAGATATACAACTGCAACGACATCTACTGACAAAATACGAAAAAACTTTTTCGACTACCCTATATATGTATGTATGTATATCTGATAGTTTATTTCATGCTAGAAATTTGTATGTTATTGCTCTAACTACGAGGCCTTAAAAGCGGTTATAGACAGTTGTAGGACAACAACTACAATTTTATTATGTAATATAAAAATTATTTACAAAAACAAAAAAGTTAAATAATATTAATCTCATAAGCATATTCCAATTATGAATTATGGTCAGTACGTGAGCTGAATCAAGCAAAGTGTGACAGATATGCCTTTACTGTTTCTATTCTCATAATTTTTTTCCGAAAAATAATAAATAATTTTTTTTTTTAATTTTTTTTATATATTTTTTTTTATATATTTAATGATTATTTTTTGTTTTTATTGCATAAAATTATGCTTTAACAACGCTGAGCGCTGACCTAAGTACTGGAATTTTGCTAACAGAGAGCATAAAACGCCTGTGTGTGCGTTTGAGTGGCATAAGAGCGCGCCGTGGTGAATTCTACCTCAAGTAGCATACAAATCGTGTTGAATATGTTGACGCGCCAACATTGCGCTCAGCTTCCAGCGCGATCGCAAGCGGCGATTTGGCAGCCGCCATGCAACTAACGCTGATTAGAATGCTTTAAATGCACATTCAAATGCATTTTTTACCAACAAAGTGCATATCTGCTGCAGTAGCCTGCATTTCACCTGCGTGCTTTTTGTTTTCTAGCTCAAAAAAGCAACAACAGCAACAATTACCAAACGCTTCATTGTGATGCTGTGTACTAAAAACCTGATTTGAGCAGTGAACGTGATTTGTTGTGCGTTTTCGGTTCGATTAGCACTTTCCAGCGGTTATAAGAGTGGCAAGAGGTGAGTGAGGCAGCTAAGCAAAATACTCAAAGCATTACAAAAACAAAAAGAAAAACTAAACAGCAACATGAAAAACAAGTAATAGCAAAATCAGCATAAATTCCTGTTGATTAGAGCTGCATTATTTTGGTGGCAACTGGTTTGGGTTTAGCGTTTTTTTGTGGTTGGACAACAACTTGTTGTGACGTCAGCAGAAATGCAACACGATCGTTTGTAAAACTAAGAAAATTCAATTTAATTGAAAGCTAAGCTTTGCAATTTGCAACAAAATGTTATCGTTGATGGTGTGGCGATGAAGTATAGCTTCAACACATGAGAAAAACAACAACAAAGTACACATCTTGGTAGAAGTAGAAATTTTCGCTCCTTCATGCGTCCTTAGAATACTTCTACTAGCAGGTTTTAGAGCTGCAAATAGGTGTACTCACACACAGATACACATATGTATAAACACACTCATAAAATTTCATATAAGTATATGTGTGTGTATCACAGGTTTGCTGGGTTATGTAAAAAACTCTAACAGCTGCTCACATGCGATTAAATTCACACACACATGGTTACATTTTCATGCACAAACACACTCAAAAACACTGGTGCATCGGTGCATATTTCTCATTTACTTGTGTGTTTGTGTAGTGGTGAGGTTTTTATGTTCTGGCGCTGCAGTTGCGGCACCCGAATTGACCTAGAAACGTGATTTATTTTATTTTTACCTGCCCATTAATGCTGCTCTGCTCATTTATTACTCTGCCTTCGTGAGTATGTGTGTGCGTATGTGTGTCACTTGCAGTATCGCGCGCTCCACATCTCACACTCTCGTGTGTGTGTTTTCTAAGTATTTTCCATTTTCATTGCTTTTATTGTGGCAATAAATTTGATCCCTTCGCAATCGATATGCGCTACCGTGTTTTATACCCGGTATACAGGTATATGTGTGTGTACATGTGCGCCGCTGCAAACTGCAATCGCAAGCACCTACTTATTTTTCATTCGCTAAAGTATCATAAAAGTAATTTTTATTATTGCTGCGTTGCATTTATTGCTTTCCTTGCTTATTCTATGCAACTCTCGCAGTTTTTTTGCGCTTTATTATCCTTGTAACAGTTGAAAGTGGCGCCATATTCTGCGCTTATGGACTTTTTATTGTGGGTTATTTAATTGAAAAAGTATATACGCACATATGTATATTGAAATAAAGTATAGGAAATGCAGAAATTAGACTGCTTTTGGCTGACTTTTAGGTTTGGAAAATAGTTAACATTGAGTTTATAAAAAATTTCCTGGAATTTTACTTCAATATCCCAAACTTCATTTGATAATTTATGCGTTAATTTACTGTATAAGCTTACAAATTGACTTACGAAAGACTCTTTAGCTCAAAAAATGCCATTTTAAGCCGTTATTATCTCTTACTTAGGGCCGTTAGGGCCATTGCTCTGTTTCTTCTAAGTACTCTAGTTTACACAATTAACAGATAAATCAACCAAAATATCATTAGAAAACACAGAAATCGGGAGACTTTGAGTTTCTGCTCCGGTGAAAATTACTGTGTACTTAGCAAGGACATAAACCAATTTTAATATTATGAACAGATCACTAGAACTTGCTTAATAGAAAGTTTTATTTTAGACTTTTAGAAACCATATATAGGTGGTATCTGATATTTCGGGATAAAAGAACAAAATAAGTATTTTCCTTTAAGATACATTTACGTGAGTTTGAACCAATTCTCATAGCGATTTTGCTACACAGACTAAGGTATACGTAAAACATGCGTACTGAACGCCCTAACCGCCTCTTTAGGTGTCGAAAAACGTTGACTTCCTAGTTTATTTTTACGTACGGGTATGAAAAGAAATCATTCAGTGCCAAGTCAGCGCTTTTCGGTATATTACTCATCATTTTAAGTGCTCAAAAACGCAGTTGCTTCGGTCGATATGTGAGAGCTTGCATCATCAATACTGTTCCTGAGTTAATCCAAATCGAAAGTTGTAAAAAATCTGTCGCTAAAATGTTCGCGATTCGATTCTATTATTTTGGTTGAGATGAATATTTTAAATTACTGTAGTTTCAGACGATAGGTTTCAGACAATAATTTTTCTGATTTCTTGAAATAAACTAGCAAATAAATGGTTGTGTCCCACTCAGAATTTAATGTGCTACGTTGCTATAATAGTTGTTCAGTGCTGAACTAAATAATGCCTATATTTATCTCAGTTTCATAATAGGTCACCTTACGATCTTGCAGTATCAGTTTGCGCACATCTCAATAGTTTCCGAAACAACAACTGATTTTTGGGGACCTTCACGAGATTCGTCCTATAGTGATCTAAGATTTCGATTGGATACACCATACCATCGATAAATACTGGCCTTTGAAGGAGCTTCATGACCAAATATTTGATTATTTTCATCGATAAACTGTTCCTGAGGTAATCCACTTCGAAAGTTGTAAAAAATTTTCGTGCGGATATGTTCGCATTTGGTTTGCAGTTTTTGCCTGAGATGAATAATTTAAATTATTGTAAACAACATAAACAGTGGTCTAATGTCAAAACCTTCTTAGTATGTATAACTTCAAAAATATCATACTTCACGATAAAATTGTGAGTTGTCAGATTGTAACATTAGGGTTGCCAAATCCTGAAATATAAAAGGCGGACTATGTATTTTAGCGTTTCAAGCAATTTCGAACCTTTAAGAAGCTGTGAACTGAAATTTCCAAATTTAAACAGATTTTTATACTTTTTTCGGATTTGATCGTTCAGCTTGTACAACACGTACAAGCCACAGTCATCCGATTTAAATAAAATATTTGGGAATTGTGGCATTGTCTTAGACAATAATCTGTTCTAAATTGTGTAAAGATATCTCTTCATATAAATAAATTTTCCATATAAAAGCTTGAGTTTGTCCGGTCAAGGTATACAAAAGCTAGTTATATGCAATAATGATCGATAACAGCGATTACTATAAAAGAGCATTCTCTTGAAGTGAAGAGAACGAATGAAAAATTCATATCGATATCTGAGATTCTAAGAGACTAATTCGCCTGTGTAGTTACGAATAGACAGACGGACATCGACTCAGCAGGTCCCGCTGATCATTTATGTATATATACTATACGGTATCCGGAAGTATATTTCTGATTATTGCAAGCTTCGTGGCAAAGTTATTGTAACCTTAGGGTACAGAAATCGAAATGTGCTGAAAAAGTAATGAAAGCTACGAGTATTGCAGGAGCTTTTTACTCAATGTGGCCGATCCACATTTGGTAAACGTTTAAATAATATAAATAATATTATATAAAATAACAATCAAGATGAAAATACCCAGCTAACCAAGCAATAGCTCAATTTCCTCCAAACTTCATAGTTTTTATTAATTTTTAAGCAAAACCTTTTGTGATTTGAATTCAAACAAAAAAAGCTTGCAAAAAAGCTACTGATATATGACTCACATAAAGAATACTGTAGAATATAGCCACGTATCATAAAACATGTTGTGATTCTTACTTTTTTGCTGCCCAAAGTTTTAGATAATGGAAAACTTTAAGCTCTTGCCCAGATGAAAGGAAAAAGTTTAATGAATGTTTTTCTTGATTTCAAAAATAATTTTCTGTAAATAAGCAAAAATGCAAATTGTTCTATAAACACATAAATTCCAAGAAAGTGCAACACATACACATAGGCTCACAAACAATTCAATTCAGGACGATTTTCCAACAGCAGCGCCGTCTGAGGCTAATTAAATTTGCGCCATGGGAACTAATGCAGAGAAACTTTAAAGTTGTGCCGCTAACAGTTATTTGCATTTCAGCAAAGAGGGGGGGCTAGGTTGAGCAGTAAACAAAATGGACATGTTACTATGACTGTGGCAGGCGTGGGGGTGCTGAGAATGAAAAACGCACACACACAGGCATTTTACTGCAATGGCGTTGCGAATTGGCGGCGCTGCCACACCCACTACTTTACCTAGATTTTTCATGCACTTATGCGTGCATTCGCCTTAATAGTTGGTAGGGTTGTGCTGTTGTTGTTGTTTTACTTTGGCAGGGTAGTTGGAAATACCCACAGAGATATTGAAGCAGTGGAAGCGTTGCAGCGAACTGTTGCAAATTGCAGCTGTTTATAGCGCACCAACACACTTATATACATACATACGTACATTATGGCAAGGTTTTAAAAATGTTTGCACGGAAAGTTTTCGCGAGAAGTCAGTTGGCGAATTGCAGCGGCGCATTTCCAGCACTTTTACATACTTTCATTATCTTTGCCTATTAACTTCTGCCAGCCATGCGTGCGTGTGTGTGTGTGCAATATTTATTTCATTTAATATTTTTTGCTGCGCTGTGCCTTGACATGCCAGCAGGCACGGCGTCGACGACTATTCCACCGCTGGCCGCCGTCTTCCACCAAAAACGCGAACTTTTCATTAAAAATTTTCATTTAATTTTTTCGCTGCGCGTTTACTTTTCAGTTTTGCGCGGCTCCTTAGTTTTAACTACTTTTCATATCGCGTTTTACGACAACGTCGATGTGGTGCGAGCACAACAACAACAGCGCGCAACTGCAGCAAAGTGCAGGAAGACAGCAAGCGAAGAGCGCAACAAATAGAGGCATAGGCAAAGGGGCAAGTTGAAAGCAATGCTGCGCGTTGAGTTGCAAGTGTAGATGCCAAATGACTGCGGGTGCGTGGGGGGCGCCCACAACTAAATGCAAATACGTTAAATTAAAATGTAACAAAAGTTGCAGCACTCAGCAAAGTTAAGGTTGCAAAATGCCTAAACTTTTTGCTGCGAAAGGAAAAGTGGCAAGTGCGGCAGCAGCGGCAGTTGCAAAGTGTACAATAGCCAGCGGCAGGCTTATCAGCCCGTATATAGCGGAGCACTGCGTTGGAAAAGACACAAATTGTAATAGCTTTGCTGAGTTTTCTGCATTATGCGCCCTGCAGTAGGCTACAAAAACTGAAGCATAAACTTTAATATTAAAACATCCACACACACACACTCGCAACGAGCACTGCATGTATGCTTTGCGTACGCACACACTGCCTCTGTTGTGAGATATGCTGGTGCTACCAGAGCTCAACCCACATAAGCGCCGACAAAAGATACACAAGCAGCGGACAATTGCAGCTGCCAAGCGCAGAGTTGGAAATTGCAGCAAAGCGAGTGCAGCAATGTGTTAAGCGTCAGTAAAGTACAGCGCAGAGTTCAAAATGTATGACTTGTCAGTTGAAAGAGACTAAGCTGAGTTGGTTGCATGAATTTCCGCACAAAGGACAGCAGTGCATTACCGTTACTTGGACAGTAACTGTTTCAGCAAAAGGTTTGCTGAGGCGAAAGCGTGCATTATAGTTTTTAAAGCCGAAAATTAAGGAAAAATATTAAAAGTTTTAACTTCAGGGGGTGGGCGAGGCAAATTGTCAAATCTGTCCATACAAACGTGTCTGCAATGTTGAAGAAAATATAAATTTTGGACAAAATTTTTTTTAATACTTTAGTTGAGTTTCAAATTATATAAAATATACTAATTATTTGTAGAAAAAAAGATAAGAACATAAGAATTCAGGACATTTTTCAAAAATTATAGCCTACAATTAGGCGCAATGTTAGCTAGTTAGAGCAAGTAAACGATTCAAATAAAGTAGCCACCAATATTAGAAGCGTTAAAAATCAAGTTCGAATATATTTTTTTAAGTAAATGAAGTTTACAGTTGCCAACATTTCAGTACATAAATGTCGACACATTTAAGTCTTACAGTAATTTGGGACACCCTGTATTTAATAACAATCTTGCGTTCATTTTGAGACACTCTTTAAAAATATTGTAGGAAAAAATTTCGAGTATTAGAACTCAGGAAAATTTTTCAAAAATTATTGCATACATATAGGCGGAGTGTTAGAAAAAATGTTTACGAGCAAAAAAAATTACCCAAGTGAAGTAATTACCAATATAAAGAGAGTTTAAAATCAAGTTTCGCATATTATATATATTGCATTAGTAAATTCGGTTCACAGCTACCAACATATCACTACATAAATGTAGGAAAATTCAAATATTGATTTAATTTGGGACAGCCTGTATTTTATACTAATCTTGCGTTAGTTTTGAGACACTCTTTAAAAAAATTTAAAAAAAAAAATTTTGAGTATTAGAACTCAGGAAAATTTGTAAAAATTATTGCCTACATTTAGGCGTAATGTTAGAAAAAATGTTGTCGAGCAAAAAAATGACCCAAATAAAGTAATTACTAATATAAAGGGCGTTTAAAACGAAGTTTTGCGTATATTTGTATAAGTAAATGAAGTTCAAAGTTGCTAACATTTCACTACATATACATATGTCGGCAAATTCAAATTTTACGTTAATTTGAGACACCCTGTATTTAATTCTAATTTAACCTTAACTTTAGAAGATGCTTTAGAAAATTTTTGTAAGAAAAAGATAAGAGTACAATAACTGAGGATAATTTTCGAAAATCGTTGCCTATATATAGGCGCAATGTTGGGTGAAAGTGATGCAGAGCAGAAAAACAACCCAAATGAAGTACTCACTAATATATGGAGCATTTAAAATTAAGTTTCGCATATATTTGCACAAGTAGATGCAAGAAAACCTTTTTTGGCGAATATTCTGTGCCTTCAGAAATTATGAAAACGAAGTTTGCAAAGAAAAATATTGGAACAGGCATCAAAGGCGAGCCTAAAATCTATTTTTATATCAATCACAAACATGTGACCCCTTCTATAATCGCTGCAGACAAATTATCAAATTTGAACCCAAACATTGCTGGCGAAAACCCAAGCATTTAGCGAACGGTAAACTTTTAAATGTGCCCTTCAACAGTCACCCGAGCTGTCAGCTGCATGAAAATAGTTTGTGCAATAACAACAACAATTAGAAAGGGTGCAGAAACTGAGATATTTTGTTAAAAAAGGCAAGACAGGGTAGAAATGGCATATAAGTATGTACATATATGTATATATGTACATATATGTATATGTGTGTGTATGTAAGTACGAGGGTATGCATGTATGTGTACATAGGTAAGTATATTGAGTGAGCGCAAGAAAAATCAATAATTTATAGGCCAACAAGAAGTTGCTTTCGTGTCGTCTAACAAATAACAAGCAGCATGTCATTCTTCGTGTATTTGCCACACAGAAAAAAAAAACAAAAATATGTGTTTGTGTGCGTGTTGTTTTAATAAAACTGTATGTGTGTGTTGGTAAGTGCCTTATTGTGGCAACTGCCACGGCCAGGCGCCTTGTGCTACTAAAGCCACAAATAGCTCAACAGTGCTCCGCAGCACTAACACACCCTCAGCACGACTCACATGTACATACACCAACGCATACACACACATCAAAGCAAAACAAATAGAAGAAGTACACTCGCTTGGATATTGTAATCTATTTACGTGCGCTGCTTTCTTTGTGAACTCCACGCGCTACTCCCACGCTCCACACTCTACACTCCACACTCCAAGCTCGGTTTTCGGTTACATGCTGGCCTTGTGGCATGCGGCATGCAAACAAGGTTGCCATGACAAACGGGCCTGGTGCGGCCACACAAACATACACACACACAGTACACCCGTAGCCAAGCGGCGGTAGGCTCAGCGCGCAGCAGAGTGTTTGGTTTACTTAGTTTGGTCTTCTTTGCTGTATAGGTTTCTTGCGGCAATACAGCGCCACCATTATAAGTGTGTATGTGTGTTTGGTACAACTTGCCTCAATGGCCAATATTTCTCACTCCAAGCCAGCAGCACCACGTTCGCTTTTGATTTACAGACAATAAATAGAAATACTAAACTGCACAAAAATGTCTTGGGTTATTTTTATAATACTATATCATAGCAGACTTTTAGGCGTAGATGCCATGCTTACTACTGCGCCATTTTGGCACACTTTATCGTGTTAGACAAAATGTATGTACATTGTTATGCTCTTGGCCAAATGCCAGCAGATGTATGTTAGTTTGTTCCAAAGAAGATTTTGTCGGCTTAGTTTTGCGGTCACAAGTTTCTTTTTGAATGCGGGCCTAAAAGTATACTTTGTAATGTACGGATGTGAAAAAAATTTAAAGAACTGAATTATATTGTTCGCTAATTTTATTTAATTTTTGCTGGATACTAGGGAATTTGAAAGGACATTTAAAGAGAAATACAGTCAAGCTAGAAATTGAGACTAAAAATATTTTTTTTTTACACGGAAGCTGCAAAATAAGCATGAAAAATAAATTTTGTGAAAATTCATAATTTAATCAAGACAAACTAAGACGTATTTTACTAAAATCTAAACATTTAGAGAAATAAATTGGTCACATTAAAAAGCAAGCTTCTTTGACAAGCAAGCATCGTTCCCCAAACTGTTATCACTCTTTAATGCGTCGTTGAACAATAAAAAGTACGTAAACAGCTTTAAATGGCAAAATTATACAAATGATGAAAA
>CM050323.1:57814350-57914834 GCA_027475135.1 Bactrocera correcta | reverse complement strand
AACAAACTTTGAAGAAAAAAAAGACAACAACAGCTCTACATTAATGAGCACTGGCAATTGGATAGCTCTTGAAACTTTCCGGTCCATTTCGCAGTGTTCTTTTCAAGCCTACAACACTTAGCCAGTGCCTCACTCCCCCGTTCCGAGCATGAAAGCGGGTCGGCCGAGGGCTTCAATCTTATAAGAAAATTAAGAAAAAAAATGGTAGCGAAAAAGTGGAAAAACCAAAGGCGCATAATAAAGCAGCGCCTAGGCAGCGCGACCGACAAATGACAAATCCTCTTCAAGTAAGCAAAACTTTTCTCATTAAAAGAAAATCAAACGGAAGTAACTGCGAAGGCAAAAAAAAAGCAAACTAAAAGTGAAAACGTAAATTCGAAAAAGTGCCAGCAACTTGTATTTGCTTAAATGCGCCTCATTTACAAAAACGGATGTCAGTTAGCATTAGCTATTGATGGCACGAAATTGCGCTAAAGCATGTTAGCGCTGGCTGAAAAAAATATCAAAAAAAAAAATAAAAAAAGCATAGCTGAAAAAAATCCAAAAAACCAATGAATGCATGCCATAAGTGGAAGCACAGGCTGCTGTTGAAAAATATTTAAAAAATTATATATTGAAAAATATTTAAACAAAATCAAAAATTTCAAATTTCAAAATTTTTTTCATATTTTTATTAAAAAAAACTTTTTTTGAAAATATTAAAAAAATCAAAAATTTTGAAAAATATTGTAAAAAAACATGAAAAATTTCAATATTAAATTATTAAAGATCAAAAATTTCAAATTTATATGTGGAAAAATATTAAAAAAAAAAATCAAAAATTTCAATTTTTTTCCATATTTTTATTAAAAACAAATTTTTTGAAAATATTAAAAAAAATATCAGGAATTTCAAATTCAAAATTTAAAAAAAAATTTAATATTTAAAAAAAAAATTTCAAAATTTATTTAAAAAACGTCAAAAATGTCAACGCTTTTTTTAATATTTTTCAAAAGCTGTTATTAAAAAAATTAGAATTTCAAATTTTTGAAAAATTTAAAAAAAAAAAAAAATAAAAATTTCAATTTTTTTCCATATTTTTATTTAAAAAAAATTTGTTGAAAATATTAAAAAAAATCCGAAATTTCAAATTCTAAATTAACAAAAAAAAATTTTTTAAATATTTAAAAAAAATTTCAAAATTTAATTAAAAAAAATCAAAAATGTCAAAATTTTTTTTTAATATTTTTCAAAAGCTGTAATTAAAAAAAAAATTAAAAAAATCAAAATTTTGAAAAATATTTTAAAAAATTCTGAAAATTTTGATTTGTTTTTCAAAATTTGAAAAATATTAAAAAAAAAAATTGAAATTTTTTATTTTTTATTTTTTTGAAGTTTTTTTTTTTATTCAAAACTTTGTTTTTAATTAGAGCTTTATAACAATTCATTTGTGTTAAGGTGGGTGGGATGAGTTCTAAGTGGATAGTCTTACAGTGTTTGCTTTGAACTTAAAATTATTAAGAGTGCCTCAATAGTACACCAATGAGTGGCAGTCTAGTCAACAACGAAAGCAGTGCTGAATGATATGTCTCGAAATAGTACTTAATTAATTGGTTATAAATGTGAGAGCATAAAATTTTTTTTAAAAATATCATTATTTTTGTTTTTTTTGGTATACATTTTTTTACTTTTCTTCAATCCACCATACTTCTCTCCCACTCCCCTTATGAGTAACATTCTGGCAAGCGCTCTCAAAACTTAATAAAAAAGTTTACAAGCCTGCGTCCTTGAGTTGTCTACGCAAACGTTTTGCGATTTTTTATGTTTTCGATTTTTTACAAGCTCATTTCGCAAACTTCAAATTTTGGCAATCAAAGTAAGTGTGTGCGTGTGTGGTGCGCCATTCGCGTTTATATCCTTTTTTGAGTGTTCTTTATGGCTATTGTTTGGCAAATTACAATTTATGACTATATATCAGCAGCCTTCAATTTCCACTTTTATGATTATTTATGCGCTTTTTCTGGCTTTTGATAGCCGCTATCCATTATTTTGTTTGCTGAAGTTGCTGAAGTGGTGATGTCTGCCACTTTTGTCTGCCTTGCCGTGCCATCCATTTATGTGATGCAGCATTTATTCCTATTAATTCATTATTTATGCTTTGCGATTACATTTTTGATAACTTTATTTATGCTGCTAAAAGTGAATGCTTTTTTTAAGGTTATGTGTAACTCAGCAAAATATTTTGAGGCAACTTTTGTGGCTTTGAAATTTGAGTGTGTGCAAAATGGTTTTTCATAACTTACATAATGTGAAAAATAGTATACAAAATAATATATAAAATGTGCAATTTGATGGCAAAAGTAAAAATTGATAAAAAAAAGCTCTTGAGTTTTGCGTCAAAAAATGGCAACAAAGTATTTTTGAATTATTTTTTCTATATCTTTAATAAAATATAAAAACAGCCAAAGCTTATATGAAACAGTACTGCCATTTATTCTTTAATTTGAACGCATTTGCATTTAAGACCATCTTCAGTATTCATAGGCGTCTTTTCTTGCGATTTGTGGCAAGGTTAAGGAGCGCTTTTTGTAGTGAAATACAGTCCTTTGTTGATAATCACGCTTTAGCCAGTTCTTTGCGACAGATACTTACTATTGGCAACATACACAAACATCTTGGACATTTGCAATCGAATAAAATTTTGAAAATACTTCACTTTCTTCTATTTATACCTCAAAATTGTCGCACCTTCTCCACAACTTCAACAAATAATCATCATTCTAGTTGTGTAGACCACCCTTTCAGGTGAATGCCAACAACGTCTTGCATTAACCTTTCAATTTTCAATCTTTCAAGGCCTCTTTAAATTTTCCAAGTTTACTTCTTAAAGTCTTCACACACTGCTGACGCTACTATCTGCAGCTTAGTCCAGTTGCCCCACCGCTAGTCAACCTTTTTGCCAAAGCATACACGTGGGCGCCCACACATAACCCCTCTAAGCTACAGTCGGATGTTGGAATGTCATTAATTATTTGACTTGAGACCGGCATCAACCGCAACCGCAGACGAAGGCCTCACACCGCTGGCCGCACGAATACAAACGAAGCTGCGGTAGTCGCCAGCAAATAAAGTGAGGGCCGTTTGAAAAAGTTATAGAAAAAGTTTACTGACGGTGTTTTGTGTTTGACCGAGCATGTACTTGCGCTTTTCTAAGTTTGTGGTTCACTTTAGTGGGTGACCTCGTTTGGATCTCGTTTTTCGGAGATATATGTACATGAAATCATAAATGTTTAGAAACAGATGTTTGAGTATGTGTGTGTATCCACAATGAAGGTGAAGAAAAACCTAAAAACCTGAGGTAATGGGTAAGATGAGCGAACCTAAGTACATGACAAGAAAAAACGTTGACTTCGGATGAAAGGAATAGAATTACAATACGAGTATACAAGCACTTGATTTTTATAGTTCAGTTTGTATGACTGCTATACGCCATACTTACGCTATCTAAGCCAATTCTTCGCAGGTTGTGCTGTTGCTTACAAAAATAATCTAAACCAAATTTCGTAAAGATACCTCTTTTCTAAAAAAATTTTTAAAAATTTTGCAGTGTGCTAATGGATTTATGGGAATTTTATGCAAAAAACCGACTGACTTGGAAAAAATTTCATCAATTTGTTTCTCATTTTATATTTTTCATCAAATTCTACTAAAGCACACTTCCCAAAGTGCTCATTTATAGGCACATACAGTTAATATGAATTCACTTTGATGCAATAATGTGCGCCTACCATTATTTAATGTGTTGCTCATTACGTAATATATGTGCATGAATATCAGACGTTGCTTGCGCTATTAAAAGTGACACTATATACAAGCAGCTAACAACTTAACAACCCATTACCAGCCTCATTCGTTGCATGCAACAGCACTTAGGCGGTGTGAAATGTGTGCACGTGTGTGTGCTGGCTGACAGCGAGCGCTACGATAATTTTCATTTCCACATGGAAACTAATACCTGCTTGCTGTGATTGTTGCCTTTCATGGGCCACTGTAATAGTATATATAAGTGTGTGTGTGCATAATTGTCCCATGCATTATTCATGTGCTTTGCTTGATGATTGTGGTGCCGGCTGGTGCATAGTTTCACCTACAAGATAACATCTACTCTGCTCTCCACTCGCGTCCATAAAACTATTTCTTCAACAGTCGCCTTTTCTAATCTCGGCTTGCATGACAGTTTTTCTGTTACATAATTTATTCCGTTTAACACTTTCATGTCAAGGGTTCAATTCTGCTTGTTATTTATTTAATTAAATATTCTTTTCTTTTCGGTTGGAGAAAGCAAATTCTAAGCGTTTTTAATAAAGTGGAGTTAAGTATGTGTTTGGAAGGCGGACTTTGGATGAAAGTAAGGGTTATTTATAAACACTTTACATAATCGAAAAATATTGAAGATCGTCAATAAATGTCGAACGATAGTGTTTCTAATGAAACGAAAGACCGCCCACTGCTTTCACGCAGTTATCGAGTGTGTAGCAAATGCTGTAATGAAATTCTAAAAAAAAAAAAAAAATTTTAATAAATACTAAGAATGTTAGGCAGACTTATCATACGATCTTTATGCTTCCTTGTTTTCGGTGCAAGTTTCCTACTTCTTGTCTGATAAATATTAATCTTTTATGTTACCTCCAAAAATGTACGAAAACCTCAACAATTATCATATTTTCCTGTTTAAAGTGTTTTATTTAGAATTGAAAATCCATACTGAGACAGCTTGAGACGGACAGGCGTTTATTATCATTTTTAGAAAATAATGTTGTTGTTGTTGTTGTAGGGGCAGAATTATGTCGAGTTGACAGTCATTGGCCGGATTAAAAACCGGGTCCGTTCCGGTTACGTAGACCCGACTGCCGTGGAAACGGCTTAGAAAATAATTGACCTTAGCGCCACCTATCGAATTTTGTATTATTTTTTATTACGAATTTTCCACACGGCAAAAATTTTTTGATGAGCATTTTTTAATATAAATTTGAGTTTTTCTATAGGTTAAGTTAGATTAAGATGTCGATTCTAAGTGGGATCTCACTTGGACTGCTTAGAATGCTGGACTCTTGTGATACTTTAAAAAATCCAATATATTGGATCATGAGGCTCTTAAAGATCGACAAATTGCTCTGAGACTGACATAAATTTGTTGAGTTCGCTTCCGTCCGTTTCGACCCTGTTTTGTGGTTTGCCAAATATGAGACTACCGAGATGTTTCAGCCTAAGAATGGAGAAGAAAGTGTGGAGATATTTTTACCTTAGCTTCTTCCATATAACTTTGACAACTAGCGTTCGACAAGATTTTTAGCCTTATCGCAGGAATGCCTACTGAAAAATGTTCAGTAAGAGCTTCTATGGCAAGATGATTTTTCTTTTTGCTCAGGGCAAGTAGTGCAGGAGATTTCTTGCATTTTACTTTAGGGCAAAAAGATTTTACCGGCTCTTTTAGCAGACGCTGGTCGACGATCACGTGAAGTCCGTTGGTTCAGCGCCACAAAGCAAAACGCTGAAAGAGATCCAACTTGGTCCTGTTTCAATATGAGCGAGACAGAGTATACCGGCACCCAAACGAATCTGATGAGGAATAAGCTTGATGCTATTTAAAGTGAGGTCAGACACTCTTTGACTAGCTTCAAACGCATAGTTGGCGAGCTCAGCGCTGCTGTTGCCGCTCTGCTTTCGGAGTTAACGCTCACTTCGTTCAAAGAGGCTGCGGTTCATGGCGGTCGTCTAGTGCGACCTTGATAGCAGCCACTTCTGGCTGAAAAACACTACAGTGGTCCCGCAGCCTAAAGTTAAGATTGACGTAAAGCTCCTTACAGAAAACTACGCCTCTAACTTTCCTTTCTAGCTTCAACCTGTTATCTTTATATACTCTGAGAATAAAATTAGTTTTAGGTAGCATCAGAATATTTTTATATTTTGCAACGAACTGGTCATACCACATATAAATTTCGACAATAAAAAAGGAATATTCAACCACGTCGATTCAAGGACTATCTTTCGATTTCGTCAATGCAGATATACTATATGTAGATATAGTACAAGTATGACGATAGATAAGTACCTCTGCTCTGGCGCCATCTGTCAGTACAGAAATGTAAACACTGTGGTTCAAATGAAACGTACTACATATTTCCACTTAAAAGCGGGAGAAAAACAGAGGCTTCTAGTTACTTACCAACTCAGTTCATAATTTTGTTACATATGTTTGAGTAATTGGAAGACAAAAGCGTAAATTTATGTTTTCTATACCAAGATAATGGATTACCAAAACTCAATTTACTTATACGCCACTTTAACCACCGCACAACTGTATAGACTGTTTCATATGTAAGTAATGTTAAGCGATTATCCTGTCAGTCCTTCCACTTGCCGCCGCCGTGCTTTTATGCGCAGCCTTCAGCATAATTACAACCAAAATTTTAAGAGTGTCGAATTTACTTTGATTGCATTCTAAATTTACGAAATTCTCCCCGGAACCGAGCAGCGTAAAAGTTAATATGACTAGACGGGCGGGCGCGTTATATAACACAAGCGAGTTCAAGCACATATGCGGAGCTTTCAACAGGCGCTTTATGCTTGTGTTTATTTAATATGCTTGCATGCGGAATTCAGCCTTTGAAAATTTTTGTGTGTCGCCAGTAATGTGAGGGTGAAATTAAATTACGCAACTGTGCGGCAGCAGAAACGCACAACGAGGCGGTTGAGTGTGCACGGCACAGTGTGTCACAAAAAACTAGGACGGGCTTGAAAAAGTTAATTTTGAAATGGCTTAGACTCAAAGTTGGTAAATAACCTATAAGGTAACCTACAAGGTAACCTATAAGGTAACCTATAAGGCTTTTGTCATTTTTTTGTAGAAAAAAAGTTAGCGGTTATCAGAAGATTCATGTAGCGTTGCCAACTTTTGTTCATCTAAAAGTCGACAAAATTTAGCAGCAACAAAAACAGGCCAACATACACTGTAACTGAGCACAGCAGCGAAACAAGATAATGGCGACACATCAGACTCGTTACAGTAGAGAAAATTACGAAATTAAATTAAAAATGTTGTGTTTACTTTTCTGGGTACCACGCCCACCGACGTCTTCACCCACGCTTGAAATGGTAACTGAACAGAGTCTGTAGAAGGGGAAGTGGCGGAAGCACAAAAGAAAATGCCAAAGCAAAAATGCGGAGGCAATATTTAACCGGCGCTGCGTTTGGAATGAAGACAAATACCAATGCTGGCAATTAGAAGAGCGGCAACATTAAAGGAAACTCTACGCAACACACAGGCGGTGAGCGGGCGAGAAGACGGAGGAGTACCGATTTATGCGGCAGCAGTTAGGCGCAATGTGGGCGCACGCACACACAAAAACAGCAGGATTTGTGTGTGTGTGTGTGAGGCTGTGGCAGCAGCATAATGCGCCTCCGTTGAGCGGCAAATGAGCGGCAGGCAAGCAAGCGCTGCGTAGGCAGCTGCCGCATTGCGTTCACCGTTGCCAGCGCTTCGTCGAGTTAATTGCCAAAATGTGGCGAAAAGTTTATGTTTAATTGAAAAATCAAAGCCTGCGCCATTTCAAATGCTTATTCTGTAATTTAATGTTTGCCAAAATGGAATTCCGTGTGGCGCAACAGAATACGGTAGTTGTCGAAATTCATTGCATATTTCAAGGCGTGGTGGCATTGGTGACTAGTAGCATGATTTCAGGCGCGCTGGCATTAAGAAGGCGCTCAACCGAATGAAATCGCGAGCTAATGTTATTGCTGTTTCCAAAGCTACGAAATATTAAGTCAACCTGAGTGCGCCAAGTTACTTGCTTTTTGTTGTTGTTATTTAGTGATAGACATTTAAGCCTGAAAACTTTAAATTTACGTTAGATAAAGACCTTTAAACGTAACAATTTGGCTTGCATAAAATGATGTTTTAGTTATATATACATATATCATTACGCTTTCTTACAGCTTTTTCTCGCCGTTTTTCAAATTTTTAGTAAAGTTTCAACTAGGCAAAGCAGTGCGCTTATGCCGCAGGCGTTTTGAAACGGTTGCTTTTACAAAATATTAGGCTTGTTTCACTTGTATATGCACATGTGTGTATGTGAGCGGAAATTTCTGGCGCAATTTTTTTTGTTCTCAGTTTTTGTTATTGGATTTTGTGTACTACACAAGCAGCAACACACGGAACCGCCTATGCGCCTTCTTTTATGCAACATATATGTACCTAAAAGCCTAAATGTACACTAAGCTACACTTATACATACATACATAGCACAAATAAATTATATATATATAAATATACATAATTTTCTTGGAAACTCTATGTACACACGTTGGTGTATAGATACACATGCTGCCACTTGCGCGTTGCCTTGCCTCTGCGAAACCAATTTCTGCTTAACAGGATATTATCAAACTTTTCTGTTTTGCTTTGTTTTTCTTTTGCAAAAATTCGGTAACTTTCCGTACTTTTTGTTTGATTTTCTCAAGAAATTTAATTTTTATTATTTATTTTTTGTGTTTTCTTTCTGCTTCGTCTAAGATATGATGTATTGCCTCTTATATACAAAAATTACAAACTTTTTAAAGTCTCCATCTCTCTTTGTATATATACGCATTACTAAAAAGATTGCTTCCTCTTTCCAGTAAGACTTGGCTGAATGATTTGAAATAAATATAGAAGCATTTTAGCTTCATTGTTAGGGGAGACTCCCTCTATACTTTGAGAGTTGAATACATATATTTTTGTGTAATATTATGAAAACATACGAGTACTCGACGAATTTTTAACTCAGTAGACATCTATCAGTTAGACATATATTTGCTATTAAACTCAATAGCTTAAGGTTCTCGCGCTATACGCCCACAAGTATGGATTGACTTGGTAATTGATACTACATGTAAGACTATTGAAGATAAAATAGATTTTTCTAAATTTCGTATTTAGCTATCAAAGAAAATGTTCGTTAAAATAGTTACAAATATGAGCAAAAAATAGTAAGGCTTTATTCATAATAATAATTCATAGCAGGATTCGTCGCAAGTGAAAACGCTGAACAGTTTTTGGACTCGGAGAAATGGGAAGTGATTTTTATACAATTTTTTGTTGAGGAAGAAAGCCAAAGCTCTGGAAAATAAACTTTTTTTTATCAATCTAAGCGACGTACGACAATCTAAGGAACGACTGACTTTTGCTATAAATGCCTATCTCCTATATGAATGACCCTTGTTGTTTCGAAAACTTCATGCGGTATTTAGAGGTAATGACCCGAACTTGAGTTAAAAATGTTGCTTCAAGCCTAGTAGTGCTGAGCTTATTTGAAGGCAATCGTTGAAACACGCAGTTTGCAATTCTAGTTTGAAATTCTATTGTATAAATATTGCAGAGATTGGAACTTGGAACAGACTCATAATAAGAGTTGTGTTCGAAAAATGTCGAAAATCAAAATTTCACAGGCTTGGAGAGTGCAATTGCCAAAAATTTTTCTTATTATAATATTTTTCTTATTATAATATAATATAATTCATAAATGTTACATACCCTTGAAGTACGACAAAATATTCAGCTAAGATTAAATCATACTTTGTCTGTAGCAATCGCTACGTTTAAAGGCGTTCTTCCGAGTTTGGTGAGCTTCGTTTGATGAAGGCTCAAACATTGTTGTTTGAACGTGAATTCTTGGCCAAAAATATCACTGAAAGATTTCCCAGACTCAATTTTCGCCAGATATGACACCATTCGACTTTTTTCTATTTCCAAAAAATTAAAAGAACCGTAGCTTTACAAGTGAAATGAACATCGCTGAAAAAGCTAAAGGCTTTCCCAAGGCTGAAGATTGAGAAGTATTTCAGCGAGTGGAAGAAGCGCTATCATAAGTGAATAATATCGAAGTGGGACTATTTTGAAAGTAACAAAATTTACGTTGACGAAAAAAAATATTAAAAAAATAAAACAAAAACAACAATCTGTTTTGATATATTTTTTGGTATGCGACATCATTTCATATTCAATAGCAAAACTATTTATAAAAGAACTTTTCTATGTACTTTTGCTTTGGCATATATTTCCCTAATAAGTGGAAAAATTTTTATATTTATTTCTGTTCTGATTAAAAAAATAAAAAAATATTTCCCCACTAGTAATGCGTGTTTCTTCATTCCATTAAGGTTGCCTTAGCGAAAGCAAAGTGACATACATAGATAAGAAACTACATGAAAGCCTCTTCTACAACATTTTTCTTCATATAAGTATCCTGCTTGCTGCTGCCCTTTGAACTAACTTCCGCATAAAACCCCAACCGCAACCAAACCAGTTGCATTTTCTCCACAACACGCACATTTGCCATCACGACCACCCCACTATCGATCCAAAACTAGAAAAAAAAAACAAAATAAGAAAAAAAGGCAAAAGAAGGACAAAAAAAAAAAAAAACAAAAAAAAGGAAACAACAAAAAATAAAAAAAAGCAAAAAATAAAATAAAAGTAAAAAAAGAAACAAAATATATAAGACCAAAAACAGGAAAAAAACCGAAAAAAGCAAAAAATAAAAGAAAAGTAGGAAAAACAAAAAATAAAATACAAGTAAGAAAAAGCAAAAAAAAAAAACATATGACCAAAAGCAGGGGCGGGAGACAAGCCCACTTGAAACACCTTACAGCGGCTGGCATTGCGTGCGGGCGCCAGTGAAAATGTCATTTCATTGCTACAATTTACCCACCTGATAATCTAGATTAGTACCACTCTACATAAGCTTTGAGCGCCGCATTTTCATGGAATTCCTTTCTATCGTTTCGTGTCGTGTCGGTTTTTTTTTGTATTTGTTTTTTGCGCTTCTGTTTCGAATGTCATGCAATTAATTTAATGACTGAGTTGGAGTGAGCAGGAGGAGTGGGGGCGCAGGGCGAATGTTTTATGAAGCATTAAAGCAAAAGAGTTACAATTAACGGCGAAACGCAAAGCGTTTAAACATTGTTGTCGCAGCTATTTCGGCTTTTGTCGAATTTCGACGGGGCGAAGTAAATGAATTTTTTATTAGCCGAGTTTGGGGGAACACACAAAGCCAATTAAAGTTTAATTTACTGTGGAAAAATGTGGGCGATAGTGAAAATTGACTTCGAAGCGTGGACTAAATTGGGTAGTGGTTCGGGGAGAAGGAGGTTTCAAAGTGGTTTGGGGCATATTCAATTAAAGTATGGCGACTTGGTAAGTTAAAGCGTGTAATAGAAACAATGTGTTTAGGAGTTCACTTGATTTTTCTATGACTGTTCTAATGTCTTATAGCTCAAGTACTCAGTTGCTCAGAAATAAATAAAATCGTTGCAATGCATTTATGTTGGAGCAAACCAAACAGAAAAGCTTTAAAATTGGAATTCTTAACAAGATTTGTTTGGAACGAAAATTTAACTAATACTATTCGTAGATATTTAAGTTAAGCATAGATATTCCATTAGGTCAGGTTATACGAGCCGACTGTCACGCCATATGTAGGCCTAATAGTCCTTTGTAATGCTAGTTGGCGGTTCAATTGAGTTCGAGGTGAAGTTCTAAGTAAAACATTACATTAAAAATCAAATTATTGTAACAAAGTTAGCTCAACTGCGCATAGCTAGAAACTTGTGTAGCATACATTTAGGCTGATAACACATTATACAATTTTTTTATATTTTTTAATGCACATTAACATACATACTAGGTATACAACGAGAATTGAATTAAAACTAGCCATCTGTAGTTTGCAGTTTTTGTAAGGTATTCCATTTTATTAGGTTATTCTACCCGGTTGCCAAGCCATACATAAAGCTACTGGTACTTAGTAGACCAGATTGAGCTTGAGTTCAGTTTGAGGTGAAGTCTTAAGTGAAATATTCGTCTAAAAATCAAAATATTTTAGTACAGTTACCTCATTTACGCTTAGATAAAATTTTCTGTAGCATACATTCAGGCTGATAACACATTATACAGCATTTTTTAAATTTTTTTTATGCACATTTGAATAAATATTTTACAATTATTTTCAAGACATAAATTCATCTTTGCTACGCTATAAAGAAAACACATAAATTATATAAAGAACTCACGGCTGCCAACGAAATATTAAAGCATATTTTGATTTAGTGCTTATGGCACCAATAAATTAGTTGTGATTATGCTTATGTCAAAACTGTGTTTTATGAAGTCTTGCTTATTTTTATTGCATGTTGAAAGCGAGCAATGCAATACTGATAACACAGCGGGGAGAGCTTTCATTTTGTGTGCGTGCTTTCGTGCTTGCTGCGGCGCTTAAAGCTTTTACTGTTATAAGCAAGTATGCTGAGCATAATTTAAGCGCAAATAGTAAATATTGAAGATGAACTTATATGCAATAAACTGAAATTTTGATTAAAAATACGAAATTGGATACGAAATTTTCGACTATCCAATACTATTATTATTTTTTAAATATATTTCAGCTAAAAGCGGTTTATAATAAATCCAGAAATCCGTTTGAGTTGAAAATTTATTTAGCGATTAGAGAAAAATAGCTCTACTTAATCCATTAAGCTTTAGTAAACACAATAAAGCGCTCAACGGCTTGTTTACTTCGCCTCAAATGCGCAAGAGTTCTGAAAAACAAAGCGCTTGCTCTTCGGCAGCTAAAATATTTATGCGCCAGCGTTACGGATATGCCAATAAAACTGCCAACTGTGACACGCCCCCACATATATGGTGTGTTGTGCTCTCTGCAGACTTGTAGCGGCTCCAGGCGCAAATGCACACCTTCAGCCACTCAACCACTTTCATAGCTTTTCGCGCATACTTGTTTATTTCTTTTAATGCTTTGCTGTTATAGTTTTGCTATTATTTTCGGCATTTTATCGCTGGCGTACGTAGTCTGCTTGTGTTTACTGTTATTTTTGTTGCGACCGCTTGCAGTGCTCTGGGGAAAAGTTATTATTCAAGTTTGTTTGCAGACTTTTAGGCGTCATACGTGCTGCTCACAAGTACAAGCGCCGAGCTGCGACACTACACAAACACACATACATATTAATTTAGTGTAGCAGTGGCGCATACACGCGCGCTTATGCGTTATGCAATAAGTTTGTGTTGGAACTGGGTTGCGCATTTTATCTCCGCACACACACACAAGCATAAGCGCGCTTAAGTGGAAATTATGTAGAAATTATAAAACTTTGCTGTCGCTGCTTATGTGTGTGTGTGTGTGTGTCTGCATCTTTCGCTTGCGCAGCGGCAATGCTCATATAATTCTTACGAAACTCGCATAAAGTTTCGAAGTGGATAAAATATCGTCCGATGTCTGCTTTTATAAATGGTCGAAGGAAGTTTTTGGTTACATGAAGTTAAAATATTAATTTTATATACAAATTTCTTGTTTACAGCAAATATTTGTTATTACAATGGCAACTATAAAGGACCTTTTATATTTTTTATTTTTTTATTTTTTTTTTACTGCAAGCGAGAGGTTTAAATGTCCGAAAGAAGAAGTTCAGTAACCGAAAAAATATTTCCACAAATTTTCAATAATTTTCTACACATAAAAACTCAAAAAACTATTACTAACACTCTTCATACTTAAAAATACCCTTAAAGCAGTGTTAGCTATTACTTAATAAACATTTTGCTTAGCATTTTGCACGCTGCTTTAACATTCGTCGCTGCCGTTGAACAATGGCAAATTAATGTTAATGATTTTAAGTGCAAAATGCTGGCAGCCCATAGAGACGAGTATTGAGACAACAGTGTATTCTTTTGTTAATTCGCTTTATGCTTCAAATTTCCTGTTGTTCTTTCCATTCTAACTGTTCTATTCAGTGTAATGTGGCGTCATTGTTCGCTGCATTGTTTGCGCGCCTAAAAGCCCGCAACGCCGCAGCACGCATCACTGCCGCCTGCATACTAAGATAACTAACAAAACACACACATACACACACAGATAGCTTACACATGCATGTGTGTGAATGCGCACATGCAAATTTGACCAATACACTCACATACATCAGGGCCTGCGCGCCCACACACTGCTCCAAAGTGGCATCATCCTGTGCTTTTGTTGCAAAGTCGTATCTTCTTCTTCGTTTTTACAGCTGCGGGTGCATGTGCCTTGTTTGCCTATGTTGCTGCGCATATTTACTATCATTAACATAGTTTTTGTTGTTGTTACTTTGCACTTGCTTTTGTTAAAATTATGTTCATATAAGTTAGTCTACACAGCAGATTTGCATTGTGCGCCATTGTCTTCCATTTTTTTTCCTTTTTTCGTTTTTTGTTGTTTTTTTATGTTTTTTTATTGTTGGTTTTTGTAAAGTGTGTCATTCAGCTGCTATTGTCTGCTCAAGCGTCGCGTGCAAGGACAATAATTAATAGAGTGTGCGTTGGCAATTATTTGTAGTTGCTCTTGGGCTCGGATATGCATGCGCGCAGCTTTGATGCCAGTCTCTAACGTGTTTGGTTTATGCGATCATTATCTTAGTAATTTAAGTTCATTTATATACATTACATATGTACTTATTATTTTGAGGTTATGAGTGTTAGTAGAAGGAGTGCGACTTAGCTAACTTTCTCAGAATAATATGCGAGGTTCTTTCTTTGTTCTCATCTTTATTCTAAAGCCGTATTGCTAGTTAAAGGTATCTTATGGCTCCGATAGATGGTGATAGAGTAAGGCTTGTGTCTACAAATCGTATTTGTGCAGCAATTTAGCACTTATTCAAAGTGTAAGTGAGTTATAGTTATAGCGCTAAGTGGCCCCTGAATGCATTGATTTCTTAAATTAATAACTAAGACCTTTAAGAATTATAATTTATATGTTCAGCTTTTAATAATATTTCTAAATTTTTTTTATAAATTTTGACTTTTTTCTACTTTCTTTCGGCTCTCGGCGTTTGTAAGTAAAAATTTACTGTTTGCTCCCAAAAGTAGGCAACATTTTTTCAAATCCTCAAATCAAAGCAATATTATTACAAATCTTGACTTTTTTCGACTTTCTTTCGGCTCTCTGAGCTTGTAAGTAAATATTTTCTGTTTGCTCCGAAAAGTAGGCAACTTTTTTTTAAATCTTTAAATCAAAATAAGTTTTCAACAAAATTTCGCTAATATCTATTGCATGCGTTTTTAGTACATTTTGAAAAGAGACTAATCTAGATAAGTTTACCCTGTCTTATGAGTCGCTTTGAACCTCAGATTTAGAGGAAAACTGTGAAATATTAAAATATATACAAGTATATATACTCATATAGAAGAGTAGCAAACCGTCAGTAAAGGTACTTTATTATACCCTGAAAAAAGCAACAACGTAGACCCTATAAAGTATATATACTTGTGGATATATAAATAGTCAGCATCCAGAGCTGAGTCCATTCAGATCGGTGTGACTGCCTGTTTGTACCAACGTGACCTAGTTCCCCTTCTTTTTTTGATATCAATCCGAAATTTTGTAAACGTCTCTTTCTCACCAAGAAGCTACTTATTTCTCGCAATCAGCGATATCGGGCCACATTAGCATATAGCGGTCATACAAACTGAACGATCGGAATCAAGTGCTTATACGGCAAGCTCTTTTATTTGACGAGATATCTTCAAGAAATTTCGTATACGTTATCTCCTGAAGAAAAGTTGCCATCTTCGAAGAAATTGTACAGATCGGATAACTATAACATATAGCTGTCATATAAACTGAACTCAAAATTTAACCTTTGTATGGAAAACTTTTGTATTTGAGAAGATATCGTCACAAAATTTAGCACAGTTTGTCTTCCAAGATAACGCTTCAATTTTTAATTTCTTTTTTTGAAATCGGACTACTATAGCATATAGCTGCCATACAAACTCAACGATATAAATCAAGTTCTTGGGTAACAAACTTTCTTATTAGACAAGATATGTTCACGAAATTCGACTTACGATTTCTTCAAAGACAATGATACAATTTCCAAAGAAATTTTTCAAATCGGAAGACTACAGCTTATAAATAGCTGTCCTACAAACCGACGGAGCACAAGCGAGTTTTGTGTGTAAAATTTTTATTTTTGTAAATTATTTTAGCTTTGGTGCCGAAGTTAACATTTTTTCTTGTTTTGCTTTAAAAAAAAATGCGAAGATATTTAGAATTTTGCAAATTTTACGTACAAAAGAAATTTTTCATTTGCATCTCAATTTTTTTCAACAATAAATAAAACGAAAATGCAGACTGACTGAACTGAGTGCACATTTATTATTCAAGTTGTTGAGATTTATAATTTTAGCAGAGATTAAAAACTCATTTTATTAGAAAAATAGTTAGTGCCATTCGCAACTATGCAGTATGTACATAAATACAAACACAAATACAAATTGAGAAATGCAAAATCGAGTTAATAATATCAAAGTAGAAAAATCAAGCTAACACACACTTTAAAAATGAAAAATGTTGAGCACTTAAAATTTGAATATAAATATGCAAATGTGTGTAAATACATATATATATTATTTATGTATATACAATGTATATAATATTTTGCACGCAAGTGTCATTTCGTGAATTTGCATAAAATGTGCAAAAATCTAGATTATTCAAAGCATTACATTGGCTCTAATCAACTATGCACAACGCCAACAACAACAACAACAGTAGCCAGTCGGAAAACAGCCACTGCGCGCTCGGCATGTCGACATGAAAATGTGCGTGTGTGAGTGCACTCAATAAAAATGCAAAATTTGCCAAGCAATCAAAGCGAAAAACCATAAACTAGACTGACCGAATAAAGCAGCGCCGAACAACTATTCGTGTGTGTATGCGTAAGTGTGCGTGCGTGTCAATGGAAGTCCGGCAACTATGTTGTTTTCGAGTTTTCCACCAAATGTTGTCTGGTCACAAAATTAAAATTCCTGTGTGTTCGCTTGTATGAATCACCGAAGCGCACCTGTGTGTATAAGTATGTGTGTGACGAGTTATATACATATGTATAAGTTTTTCTCTATATTCGAGCAGCTCTCTACGGTGAGGTAGATGTCTATGGATTTCGGTGCAGGAGGCATTTGGCGCATAAAAGTCAGCCGCAGACCCCTCACTGTCAATCCAACCGAACTGCAGTCACAAGCACAAGCACACACACAGACACATATACAGCAGCATATTATAATCACATGTTGCCATGATGTTGGCATAGCCCTTGGTCAATTTCTTGCATTCATCAGCACTCAAAAACCACAAAAAAAAAAAAAACCACAAAAACAAAGGAACGAAAAATTGATGAAAATGCAACCATGGCGCTCCCATTGACAGCAACAGTGGCCGTTGGGCGCACCGTTACTCTGTACTCAGCCGAGCTGTGCGTAAAGGTGTGCATGTAAGCGAATAAATTTCATGAAGTATGCTCTTTGTTGTAGTTGCAGTGGTTGTTGTTGTTGCCACTGCTGGAGGTTTTTGCATGCTGATGTGATTTCGGTGAGTCGCACACACAATGGTGCTCCCTTGTGTGTGTGTGTGTGTGCTGGTGCACTTTTGTCTGCAATCAGCTTAGCCACACAATTTCGGCAAGTCGGCATGCCCTCAACGTTGTTGCAACAGCAACAGCAAACGCACTCACCTAAAAGTGCACAAACATGTCTGAACATGCACTAAATAAATGCCTATATATATATATGTGTGTGTGTGTGTGTGTGGAATTCGAATTATCGACAGCAGGCACATTTGTCAGCTGAGCCAACTTTTTCGTGCACTCAATAGCCATCACTTCCCACGCCCACAACCGTCCTCTCTCCCGCGCTCCATTAACTGATATCCATTTTAAGCGAGTGGCACTATGTTGAATTCGGCTTCCATCAGGATATCCCGTACAGAGCGATTTACAAATGAAATCATACAACAATTGAGGAAAAAGGAAATTCGATTTTAACGGTACTGTCATTCAAATGGATATCCAGCATACAAATATAAAACCCTCAACAAATGTGTGTGTGTGTGTTTGTGTTAGTGCGGCTTACATCGGTCAACGGCTGACCAGTTTGTTGCTGGGTCGTTGGCAGCATTAATGAATTGCCAGTGAATTTTAGCCAAAATCATTGCATCCCTGCTAGTCGGTTGATCGAACGATTGCAATGATTGGTTGCGGTTCATTGTAATTGCCAGTTGCCCCGTTGCCATAGAGATTTTGTATACCTCTTGCTTATTTGCATTTTTATAATGAATTGATGCAATGTAAACCAAATTCAGCAAGTTTTATGAGGCATTTCATCAGTGATGTTGACCGGTAGAGCTAAATTTATTAATCAGTCGAAAATCGGAAGTTGCTTTGACTAGGCTTTTGCAACGTTATCTATACTCTACTAAATATTTTTTTTTTCTGAGTATTTTGAACAAATGTGGCAATTGAAATATGATTACCGAAATCAAGGCAGTGTTGAAATGATTCTATCCGATTTTCTTCTAAAGAGCTAAAGCAGCTGGAATCCAAAACGGATAGCATCCAGCAAGAACTCTTACAGACATTAAAAGTTCCCTGGACCATATGCGATTTACCTTGGGCCAGAGGGACCTCACGACTGCACAGTAAATGGTAGTCGACCAGCTCTTGGTGATTTGGTTTGAAACTCAACAGTCTAATAGTGTGCCACAGGAAGCTAAAAAGCTCCAACCCGTTGCTATTCCGCTTTTATTGAGATGGGGCCTGTCCTAGCGAGCTCAGCGACTTCATAGTTTCCTGCAATACCGCTATAGTCAGGTTCCTTACTGAGAGCGAACAGTTTCTTGGACTTTCTATGATTTACCCTTGAAGGTCCAGTAGTTTGGTAGTGAGCCACAGAAAGCCAAAGGAGCTCCTACCGGTTTCCATTCCGCTTTAATTGAGACTGAAGTGACTGTCATATCAAGTGCATCAACCTTACAGTTTCTTACAATACCGCTATGTTTATGTATCCAAACCAGTCTAGTCATAAAATAATTGAATGCTAGAAAAGGAATCTAGACATCTATTTACTAGTACTAGTAGTTAGCGAACTCAAGGCGAATATCGCTGCTCTAGTAACCATTCTGAAAGAGGTGGCGCTCTGGAGGAGTGGATCTATTGCCATCTTTATAACATCACCCTCCGCTTAGAAGACGCCTGCAGTGGTTAAGAATACGAAAACTTTTTCTGAGGGAAATTTTCGACTGTGTACTCTTCCACCAATCAGAAAAAGAAAATGATTATGCTAAAACAAAAATATTTTGCATAAGAAATAAGCAAGCCGGGAAATGGTCCCAGATAGCACAAAAAGTGAGTGAAAACATAAAAAAGGAGGGTATAAGCCCAGTATCAAATAATTCTTGCATATTTATAACCTGCAATCTACCTTTTCAGTATTTAATGCAAAAAACATCTTGTTAAAAAAGCACTGAACTGATGTTCTGTACCGCCGAAAAAACGCAATTATGAAGAAAATGTTTAGTATCAAAATTATAAGAAATTCCGAAGTATTTTCTAACATCTTTATTTTCAAGTAATCCACAAAGGTCCGTCACAGGACAATTAATTTTTCTGGTCGCTTGGGAGCTAAAAGAGTTTCTGCAGCCTTTTGGTGCTTAAAATTGCGTATATTTCTTAAGAGACTATAGCACATCAAAAACATGTGAGGTTGAAAAAACAATCAAAATTTTTTTATTCGAATTCCAGATTTTGTAAAACCTCCGAAAACAGTTCAAAATTGATTAGCTCTTCAAAGAGAACCAAAAAATCAAAGTTCGTCCGTCCGAAAAAGCCGTTATGTTTGTATTTAATTTTCAAGTGATCAAAAATTTACATACCCAAGTTTTTAGAACAATTACATTGTATCGAACAAAAACAAAATTACCAGCAACTTAAACTAAGTTTTTCGGCTTCAGTTGCAGCGCATAAACTCTGCATTAGGCGAGGCTATAAGTGTATAGACACTTGGGCTCAGTAGCACAACAAAAAAAGGGCGCCAACACGCTGTGACAAGAAATCTTTTGCACCTATTTGTGTAAGCGTATTGAAGCGTGTTCAGGTATTGCTTGCCTACTTTTAGGCGTTGACAATGGCAAACTTCGGCGCAGAGAACGGATGTGTTTGCCATTGTGCTGTAGTGTGAAAATGCAAAACTTTTTATCGGCGTGCGCAATCTCAAAGAAGGTGTCGATGTGTAGTTAAAGACAGCAGGGTTCTAGGGTGTGTGTGTGTGTGAGTGTATGTGGGAATTAATCTGCTAATTTTACAACGTGTAATACGGCAAGTAAGACAAAGAAAACACAATCCTATACAAATACTCGTCGAACGCTTGTTATTGGCATAAAACTTGGGAATTTCCGAAATTGTATGCGCGCTTGAACTGTTTGAAAATAATAGCGGGGGTGTTTATTTTATTTTTGCTATGACTTGACTTACTGGGAAATTTTAGTTTGTTTTCTTATGTAGACGTCAGTGTAAGTTATGTTGCAAATTAAGAGTTTTTTGGTGTTATTGTTTACTTTTGCGCCGCCACTTGTGACTTACTTGATGTCAGAAGTATTTACCCACGAAAACAACAAACTTTATGTAATTTCAATAAGAATTCAGAAAATTTGTTGCCACTCATTCATTTATTTAACAATCTTGAACAAGTGTTCTCCCCAAGAAATTATTCTTTGAAACATCCAGCAGCAAGATTAGAAGGCATTAGCTTCTGGTATGTTTCTTGTAGTTGTGTCATAATTCTGTCATTACGGGAAATTTCACGGAATTCTCCATCATTTTATAAAGGAGGGGGAAAAAATATGAAATTCCCCAAATTTCCAACAGTCTCTGTACACTTTGACGATGTGGTGGTTAATTAATAAACTGTTACCATTTTTTTTACACAACAATGTTGGAACTGATACGGTTTCTGCAGTTGTCAGTATGTCAAATTTAATGACAGTTGTAGACAAACCATTGAAAATTATTATTATTTCAATTTTATAGTAATCTGTGACAAGAATCAGAACAAATAGGTTACATAAGGGGAAAAGTAAATTAAATTTTATTTAATTGGTCACCAACTTCGAAACTGACAATTGATCGTTATTTGTGTCATGTATGTATGTATCTATCTGAGAAGGATAGAAAGGACGATGACTTGTACAAGTGTCAATCCTATAAAATCGAGCTTGGCAATGTTGTTACATTCTACGAGCTTCATTTAAAAAACATTCTCGGTATTTGCATGTGATTGCCTGTATAGCTTCTTGCGTAAATTGACAGAGAGCCTGAAGCACTACAACTCCTGCTAATTGATTGCACAGCAGACCATCGGATCCCTGTTTCCAAATAAGGATCAATATCAACATGCTGGGGTTAGGCGAGCCTTTGTGTTGTAAGAGAGGGCACTGTAGACCTAAGGTCACGGTGCATACCTCGTATATTAATCATTCAGTCACTAACATACATTCTGACTACAGCGCCATCTAACGAACATATTACTATTTGATGTAATGTCATTTATATGAGGTCCAAATGGTTATATGTGACCGGGTCTACGAAAAGGGGGCTTAGGTGTCAAAAAAAAAAAATAAATAAATAAAAAAAATTAAAAAAATTGATTTTTTGACACCTAAGCCCGCTTTTCGTAGACCAGGTTACATACACCAAATCCGAATAGACAAGGATAGTTTATATTTGAAATCACAAAAAAAAAAAAAAAAAAAAAATCCAGAGTAGAATGAAACCCATCAGAAACAAAAACAAAAAGACAAGCATTCAGGAAAAAATAATTTGTGACGATTTGAAGTCGAAAAACTGAAGGGAAAGGGCGTGGTTAAATTTTTAAGGGTTAAAACTGGTTTACTGCATATCAATTTCCGGTAAAACTAGGAGTAAAATAGAAAATAGTTATATAGTACTGTTGTATATAATGAAAAGATCTATAACGTTGTATGAAAACTTTTTTACATAACCTCAAAATTTATGTGAAAAATTCGTTTGACCTTGTTTTTAGGCTTTTTTTTTTCATTTTATCTTGAATAAATTTTTTTCACGAAAGGTGCCCTCTTATGTCCCGAACACACTGTTATCTTTATTTAATTCTTTTTTCCTTGCATTGACCCAATATCGAAAAACATTTCTAATATTCAATAAAAAAAATTCTAATTTTCTCTGTCTCTTTCGATGAGTTTCATCATATTATGAATTTCCTTCTTTTTTAATAATTTTTATTAAGGCTCCAGCACTAGTCTAGAAGCCAATTATGTTTTAAAAAGTATTTTGATACCAAGACCACCTGTCGGATGGATGTTTGTTTCGCATAGTTCATCACAAGTAAGCTCTCATACACACCATAAAGACATAAATTTTGCAAAAATCGTTTATATTTCGTTGATTTACCTGTTGGAAAACAACCAGAATTCTTCAGTGTACCTTGTGCCTGGAAATTCTTAGATGAAAATTAAATAAAGAAATCAACTCTCTTTAAAATAAATATAAAAATTATCTATATTTCCTCAACTACTCCGAGCCTAAAATATTAGAATCCGAAATAAATCTTAAATCCAGCATAAATTATATATTTCTCGTTTTACTCTCTTTACTTAGTTCTCGCATGAAAAATTGTAATATTTCACAGTTGTTTAAACATTGGCAAATACATCAGATGATTGCTATACAAATATATGCATTTATTTACTGATTGGCGAGGTAATCAAAGCACACACGCACGCACAGGCAAATGGTATATGCCAAGTTTAATTCATTCCCCTATTCACTTCAGCTATTTGCACACAAATCCAAATCTATTTTCCAGCTATCAGTGCGTTATTGCATTTTCGCATAAACATTGTATTTACATTTGGAATTATGTCATGTTAACGAGAAAACAAACACAAAAGTGCAATTTTAAATTTCCCAATAGGCGGTACGAAGGCCGACTGAATTTTTTCATTTCAAATGCAACGGGCATGTCGGTGAATGTGTGGGTGTGTGCCTGTGTGTGTGTTTGGCAAAGCTACAAGTTAACCGCAAATTCAATTTTCTTGTCCAACTCAGATATCTGATCGACAACGAAATATACTTTGATGAGCGAAGGCGGCAGAGAAGCATGTGTGTGGTCACATGTAATACATGCATGTCTATGACAACCGGAGCAATTTGTGCTTCAGGCACATCATCCAATGACATGCGGCAGACAGAGATTTATGCATTAAAGGCAATTTAACAGTAATTTTTTCTTGAGCTAAAAAAATACAATATTTTTGAAGAGAAGAGTCAGTAAATCATTTACCAAATCAGATATATGGTAAAAGCCCCTCCAAATAGACTTCCTGAGAGTCAGCAGAATTCTAAATTTTCACTGCTTTTGCTTGGAAAGCACAATCAGACCCCTCATATTAACAAAAATATATATTTTCTTCACATTTTTTATAATAACATAACCTCAACATATACCCCTTCTCAATTGCAGATGACGCCGCTGCAATGAGGACGATCCGTTAGCGGCATTGACTATGGGACCAGAGGCATGGGCGTGTGTGCGGACCCTGGGTCTTACCGGTGGTGTCAGGCATTAAGCCGGTCGCGATCATCGTTCGCCACAAACAACAACAACAACAACAACAACAACAACTACTATAACAATAACGATTGTTACACTACAACAACAACAACAGAAAATTCAAACAATATCAATCAGCAGGCGATTTCACAGCAAGCTGTAACAACAAAAACAACAACCATTTCGAAATCACTTGCAAACCGCAAATCAACGAAAATCCCAACAATTGATGAAAATTCGAAAATCAACCAAAGCAGCAGAGAGCCAGCGCACAACAAGTGGGCGAGCAGCAACAACAACAATAAATACAGCAACAGCATAAACCGCTGGCAGCAAACTCATCAGTTTATCATATTACTGCTGGTTTTGCTGTTGCAAACCACACATGCAAACATACCAGGTGAGTGGGCGGAGTGACAGTCAAATATTTTTTTTTTTTGGTAAAAAATCCAAAAATTTTCAAAATTCGGTTGGGTAATATAGAAAGTAAGGTTATGATGTTCTGATTTTTTTTTTTGTTTTTTTCAAGTTTTTTTTTTAACAATATCAAAAAATTTTTTTTTTTTTGAAACTTTAAAAAAAATACTTTTTGTTAGCCTTTGTAACTAATTTTGCTTTTCCACCAAATCAAGTATGTATTAGAGGCTTGTCTGGAGCTACTCGGCATCCGACAGCCTTTTGCAACAACTTTGAGCACACTCACGTATACAACACTTCTAGGCGCTTCAGCATATCACCATCGTAAGTGTGTTGTTGTTGTGCCTTTAATACGAAAATTCTGTAATTTACTTGACCACAACACAATCCGCAGGCCGCCGGCTAGTAGACACCGTTAACAAATATAAAAGCGCAAAGCAGCAACTCAAGCCTCCCCAGCGGACCCCCATCGCTATCAAAAGCTTGTCCGGTTGACAATCGAAATGGAGATTAAAAAAAAAAAAAATCACTGAAAACAGCAAAAGACGCAAAACAAAAGCTGCGAATGAGCCAAACCGACAAAAAATGCAGCAACACACAAGCAGCGCGGCGGCTGTGCAACGGCCAGGCAGGTGGATTGCGGCAGCTGAATTTTAATTGAATTCCATGCAATGCTGTGTCAGCAGCGCAGAAAAAAGCGAAAGACAAACAACAGGATATTGCATTTGCGAGCGATGGCGCTGTTTATTGTTGTTGTGTTGGCAGACCCTTCTACGCGGAAGTTTATGCAAGCAAATGTGCTGCTGTGTGTGTGTGGGTTGATTGTTTATTCGCTTGGTGATTGAATGCTCTCTTGCCGGACGTGTCAAGTGAATATGCCGCGTCCATAAAATGAACACCGAAGAACGGCTTCTGATTTACAAGAGCAGTAACGCTGCGGCGTTGCTCTTATTCGTTCTTTCTGCCAATGATATTGAATACAAGTATACACACTTCTAGTAGTAAAGGCGGTAACTTCTCCTCCACTTCACTTCAACATCGGAGTTCTTCAATGAAATTGATATAAAAGCGGTAAATGAATGGAATTGGGTATATACATATGTCTCCAATATTTGCTCCGAGATTTTCTTGGACTTTAAAGTGTATTTTTAATGCATATTTTTAGCCTTTTGCGTCGTTCAGCTGAATGAAAAGTCATCAGCAGACGTTCCATCGACGGCAAAGACACAGGAAGAACTAATCGAAAATGTCACAGAGTTGTTCAGAGTCCTCATTTAGAATTTTGCCGTCAGTGGCAGCATTTTATAAGGGCTTATGGATTATATTTTAGGATTTTATCAGTTAACATAAAGAAACAGTCGGTACGTTTACGTCGTACTGCTCATAATTCTTGAACTATATTCAAATAGTTCCTTAAAGGCTAAAAAACAACAAATAGGTGATATCAACAAGCCACTAAGATATCCAAACTTGACACTTCCTGCCATATTTTTACGCATTTTGATGAAAGCAAGGTGTGCCCTGTAATCCACCAATCATTGATGAACTCATGGTAAATGTTTGTCTCGAAATCATGGCTTTTCTGGTTGAAATTACAAAAAAAAAAGAAATCGAAAAGGCAGCAAAAAGGCAGCAAAAATCGCTTACTTTATTAATATTGAGTTCTAAAAATAGTCCAAATTAATTAGTAAGCTCCAAGTTAAATAAAATTACCTCAAATTGGATGGTGCACCCTGTGTTTAACAGCCAAAATCAATCAATTAACCAAGTTACAATATTATTCCATTGCCATACTTCAAATATAGATTAGGGTAGGTCAAAAAAGACAGTAAAACAATAAATTTCGTAAAAAACTATGAGACTATGGATGATGCGGGAATATACTGTCCAGCGTTAGTCATAAGACAATCTTTTAAGTTGACGGATCACTGCAGTATATTATATTTCAAGCTGAGATCTTTGCTATGGCGTAAGCTGGCTTCTAATGCAACTGCTGGCAATTCCAGAGGCAACATCTACGTAGACAGCCAAGCAGCAATCAACGCAGTAACCTCGCATCACATATTGGCCAGAAGAGGCCAGAAGAGAGCAGTGTATCAGTGTATGGAAAGTGTTGCCAGAAGTAAGCAACTAACTTCTGTTAAGTGCCAGGACACAAAGGCATCTTGGATAATGAAATAGTGGATGAGACTGCGAAGAATGTAGTAAGGCTAACATCCGAAAACGTGGTCAACTTTGGGGAATCCATGCCTTGTCTATACGAAGATCTCGACAGAAGCATGGTGAAGATAATCAAAACCGCTGGAACGAACAACGAGATTGCAAAACTGAAAAACTCATGTGTAAAACGGTAGATCGAAAGTACACAGCCTTCGTATTGGCACTCGATAAAAGCGACTGTAGACGCATAATGGTAATACTTTAGTGGACACTGTCTGGTGGCGCCACATGCCAATGGATCGAAAAGACAGATCGACACGCTGACAGATCAAGAAGACTGCAGGAAATGCTTAGAGCAGAGGACAATGGAGCATATCTTGTGCACTTGTCCCGCATTGGCAAAACTAAGCTGTAAGCATCTGGGGTCGCCACTGTATGATACACTGAAAGAGGTAGAGATAGATGAGTCCGCAAATTCTGTTAAAATTTACATCAATTGCAGGCATCCAGGATGAGTACTCCTCTTGGACTTAGTAAATGAACTCTATCTGGTATCGCAAAGGACGAAACTAGTCTATGTGTGGCTTGTTGCCTTACCAGATTAACCTAACCTATCCTGAAATAATCGAACTTCAAAGCTTAATATCTTATAAACGGTTAAATTTGCGAAATTATCCGACGTTTTTTGAATAATATAAAATTTCCTACAAAGTTTATAAACGGAAATAATTTTACAAAAAGTTGGAAGCGAGATATGAATTTTTCTATCCGATAGTAAGAAACAGAATTAGTCAATCTGTACAATTTAAGAGCTCACACTTGGACAGGCTTTCTTAAAAGTGTTTACAAACCCATTTTTCTAAGTACCAAGTGAAAAAAATAAATAAAATGAAAGAAAAAATATTAAAAAAAAATACTTTGTTTACGTACCCTAATGCACATGTTATATGTATATATGTATTTTTGCAGTAAAAAATATTTATTGCTCAGAGTAAGAGCAGGCATTAATATTAATACACAATATTGATAATATATGGAGGACGTTTTATAAAGAATTTCAAAAATGTGTCATTTCTTTGAAGCCAAAGTTGGCGTTTCCACTTAAAGTCAAACACGCGCAAGCAAAACGAAAAAATGGCGAACACGCGTCAAATAAAAGCGCTTTAGAACTAACGGTATGAGATCAATGGCTCGTCATAAATCAAACTAATGTCCTTTGAAAAGTAAAAGCGCAAACGGAAAGCAAGGAAATTGAAGGCTGAAGGGAAGACAAACCAAGAAAAAAGAAATAAGCGAATAAACAAGAAAAAATACAAATAACAAGAAAAAAAAAATAAAAAAACCAAAAAACGAAGAAACAAAAAAATGTACACGAAGCTAAAAGCAAATAAGAGCCACGAGTGCGCAGCAAACAAACAAAGAACGACGCTGTAAGAGAGGTGAATAGCGAACACGACATAGGCGGTCAACGATATATGCCCGCAATCAGCCGATGACGGGCCACCGCCGAGCAACGCATTTACCGAACTCACACTTCACTCCCCCCGCAGCCGCTATGCAAACACTTTACTTAGCGTTGACGTTAACAAAGTTAAGGCGATATCGGTGCATGTGTTGTTGTGGCCACTGACGACACGAAGGAGGCGCAAAGATCTCGCGCGCGCACACAAGTATCGATGCTAAGAAGTGATGCGTAAAGCAGCGGCGAGGGCGCGAATGGAAGAGGAAATGCCGCTACACAAACACAAATACATATGTATGTGTATATTTGCGAGCGCTTGTCGGCTGTCGTCGTTGCTGTGTGTGGGTGGGTGGCATCGTTATGTCGTTGTTGCCGCTGCTGCTTGTCCTTATGTTAATAATGTCATTGATAACATTAAGGCTAACGATGTCAATCAGTAAATTGGCCGTGCCACCAATACACCGTTATTGTAGCAGGAATAAACAAAATTACCAAACAGCACTGCAACGAGTAACGGTAATATTTTTGCAGACAATTTAAAGGCACAACTAGTTCGAAATGTAAGACTCTTAGGTAACCCTGAGGTTACCCCGAATTTATATGTATATATGTATAAACGATTTATGTATGTGACGACATATTTGTGTATACACATATATATTTATACATGTTTGTATGTTTGTTTGTTTCTATATGAATTTGTATGTTAATACACACTAAAAATCCAATAAAGCGCAGTTAATAAAAAGAATGCTTCCAGCAAAGTATGAAATATTAATCTCGATATTTGCGCGCGTCTATGCAAAAGTGGGTATATTTTTGCTTACCAAATAAAAACAAAGGGCGGTCCGAATGGCCAATAAGTTTTTTGGCTTGTTCTTTGAACTGTTCTCCCACTCTTCGCCTTTATTGAGCACGTCACTCACACTAGACAAGCGCTGATTGAACTTTTCCAAATAAATATGTACGCATTTATCACTCTTGCGTTGCTGACAAATACCGTTACTTGGCGTCGACTGCCATGTCAAGCATTGATCAATGTCCGGTGATAAGCTACCAAGCATATTTTCCGTATTCTCTGCTTTTTCTTACGCCGCCCTTGTCGAATAAATCAACTGCCATTACCGGAGTCGTAAATTCTACGCAACAAAGGAAATGTTTCAAGTGTAGGTTATTAGTTAAAAAGTCGTTGTTGCAACAACTACACACGCACTCAAAGTGGCTTATGTAATATTTTGGGAAATTTTGTTATTTTTGTAAAATTTTTTAAATAAGAAAACTTTGAGAAACTGATTGCCTCACGTTTTGGTGATGAAATACATATTTACTTGTAACGGTGCCACGCCCCTTAATTTGTTAATCGAGTTGAGATCATTATTCATTTTGTTAATAAATCGTTTAATGCATTCCAGTTTGCCGACCGCGATCAATTTGGTAGTCTTACTGCGTATTGAGGCGCAGTGAGCTTTTTTAGAAAGTTGAGCTTTGAGCTTTCATTATTTTTTAATAATAACTTTCTTGATTGGAATATTGTGTTAAAAAAATTCAGGCGTTCACAGCTCATAAAACTTGAATTTTTAAGACTAAAAGGGGTGGGAGCTTTTTCGATATCGCCCAGTAAGATATTATGATAACAGTTGGCATGCACTTCATCAAGGCTTTTGCTGTTTTCGCATATATATATCTTCATATTTATGGTATAAGACCCCTGATCTTCCACAGCTTAAGCTGCATTTTATTATGGCATCATTTGTATGATCATTTGTATGGAACTCCGTCCTCAGAGATTTATTAGGACTAGATATGTTTAGTGTAAGAACTGAAGTGAAATTAAAAATTGTCTCACGAATAGCAGAAAATTTTTACTCTTCATCAAAGCTACTTTTAGTAGCAACGCAGATCTTTGCTAAGCTCACTTAGTTGAAAAGTAAAATTTCATTGATAATTTAAAGATTATTTAGACATGTTTTCTTAGCAGAGACAAAACCCCAAGAATAATTAATTTATCAGAGACAGTATTCTGAACAATAATGACCAAAAAAAAAATTAAAATTTAAGGCAAACTCGCCGTCTCGTTAAATATCAGCTTAGGTGGGTTACAACTATACCATAGACTACCCTCCCTCTCCAAAGCGCTTAATTATGTTGGACGATAAAGTTGATTTGTTGTTAAACTAGCAAAAAGCGCAGATGTTGCCAGCCTGTTGACATTATAAAATTTACATAAATTCTTTTCAACCGCTGTGGCAATCATGACAATAACAACAACACTAATACATAGACAACACGAGGTGTAGCCGACAGTTTAGCATTTAAGGATGGCAGACGCGTTTGCGGAGTAGAAAAATGTGCCATGTGAGACCCGCCCCTTAATCATGTTACCACGCTAGATAATTAAAAGTTGCCGATGGCACACGGGTTGACTTTTTTGTGGTCAAAAACGTTGCGGACTTTACCTTGTAGCTTTTAATAGCTTAATTAGTTGTTGGCTAAGCTTTTTTACCGACAAATGCGTTGCGGATAAAAAAAAATTTAGACTGGGCTTTGTGTGAAAGCTGTGTTTATGTGTTATTATGTGTAACTAAATTAAGCTGTGAAAACAATTTTTTGTCAAGCTTATAATTTTTCGTTTTTTTTCTGTGATCCAAAAAGTATACTAAATTTTTGCTTTGCCTACAATTAGGCGCATTTCAAATTTTAATAAAAGCTCAAGTGATTACACACGCCCTATAAATGTATGGTTAAACTGTTGTTCGAAAATATAATGGTTGAAGTATTTTGAAAATTTTTCAAATGCGGTTTTCATCCGCTAAAGTATGCATATAAATGGTCAGGAATCGAAGAAGTAACCACGTATTGCATATAGGCCAGAAGTGTCTTGGAACTCAGGGCAGCATTGGAAAGTGTTACCAAAACTAAGCAACTTAACTTCTACTGAGCGCCAGGTCACAAAGACATCGAGAGCAACGAAATTGCCAAGAATGGTACGACGATCTCGACAGAAGCGTGGTAGGGTAAATCAAAACACGATGAAACGAGCTATCTGGGTGGAAGACTGCAAAATTCATGTGCAAAACTTTAAATCGGAAATACACAAAATTTATATTGGCACTCGATAGAAGAGATTGAGAGTCGACAGATCGAGAAGACTACAGGAAATGTTCAGAGCAGGGCACCAGGGAAAAAAATGGAGCATCTCTTGTGGATTTGTTGCGCAAGATTAGGCTGTAAGCATCTGGGGTCCCCCCCGCATGATACACGGGAGAAAGAATCGGTAGTCGGACCACAGAGTCCGTTAAAGTTTACGTTAAGCGCAGGTATCCTAAAGGATAACTACTTTCCTTGGATCTAGGAACTAAACTCCATCCGGCATAGCAAAGAACTGGCCTATGTGGAGCTTATTGTCCACGAATTTAGCGTAACCTAACCTATAAATGGTCAGCCTGACAAACTGTATCTGTCTGCTTATGCGAACTAATCTCTCAATTTAAGAGATATCCACCCATCGGAATCAAATCTTAGGAAATTTTTTGTATTTGTAAAGGGTACTATATCTTCGGTGACCCGAAGTTAACGGAAAAAAAATTATCGCTGTTTAAACTAGCCATATAAGATTCGGGTCAATTCCGCTATGGTAGAACCGGCTGTCATGGGAATCGCTCGACTTTCTCCTCCTTCTATGTGCTTTAACGAACTCTTGATTAAAATGCTGATATTATCTTTCAATTATTAAAGCGTCTACTTAAAGCCTTTTCATGCCTAAAACAAACACATTATTGCCGTAGCCTAACAGTCACAAACACCACTAAAGAAAGTTGAGCATACTTCCATATATTTCAAAGGAAACTCAAATGGCTTTAATTTTATGAAATTTCGCCCTAAATTTACCTTATTACGTAAGCTAATTTTATATTAGCAAAGTTTTTATAAACTTTTGCATTTATTTTCTGATTTCGCATAAAGCAGGAGGAAAACTTTGTTTAGGCGCCGCCTTTGAATGCGCATTTACCGACACCTTTCTTCGGCAAAAATTTTCATAATCCCTTTCTCATAACTTTGCCTTCGTAAGCCTTTGGCGCGGTGCTTGTTTTCTTGTGCCACGCAAAGCTTTTGCACTACCCACCGCTGCCATGGCATTCATGTTGTAAAACAACAACACGGGTATTCGCATTTATTTGTCGTGGTCTGTTTCGTTCGTGCTGTTCGCTTAGTTTTGGAACGCGCTCGTTTAAGTCGAAAAGTTTTGCTAACGCGCCATAATTTAATTACAAACAATTGGCAAGGAAAACGATGGCAACCAACTATTTATGTACAGCCAAGCAATGGCGAAAAGAACAAGCCGCGCCGCCGTGGCGCAGCCAATAACAAATGCTCATAAATTAGGCGACGCAAAAAGGTGTGTGTTTGAGTGTATGGGTTGCGGCGAAAGTGTGCGAAGGTGCTGCGCTGTCGGTGTGGTGGGGGTGTCTCTTCAGTTCTTCAGTTTCGGTTTTGAGCAGTTGGCAGTGAAATGTCAAAAGGGGCATGCGACCGGAAATTAAGGCCATTCATTTCGCTTTTTAAACTTAACACCGAACTGAGCCTGCGAAATGCGACTGAACGCCTCAACGCGCCCCGAAACTGCCTTATATCGACATATAAACTTTTTAGCGAAACAATCATGCCACATGCCACGCCGAATGTGCTCGTATTTCATTTCGTTTTTGGCTATGCGAACAAAATTGGCTGCGAAAATAGCGGCGCGTTAGCGTAATTGCATTTGCTAAATATGCCGCGCACGCGTTCGACAACAACACAACAACACGGCCAACGAGCAGTCAATTCAAATAAAATGTTAACTCAATAAATGACAGCTTCCTCCCTCCCCGCACCTCCAGCTGATGTTACAGCGCTGGTTACGCGCCCTCTGACCGGCATAAAGTTTACACAAAATATTTCCACTCGCCGCTGTCGCCGTCGCCGCGAATTGGCGCGGCCAGTGTTGTTGGCCACAGCTGTCGCAAGATAATGTAATATTCTTGTAAATTTTGCCAAATTTATTTTCGTTCGACCATTTCGTGGCACATGAAATTGACAAATGTCGCTAATGAAAACTTTTGATGAAATGTTTGTAAATTTCCAAATTTCCCAGCCAGTCGAAATTACATGAGTTATTGTGTTTGTTTGTATGTATGTAGGCTGCCATTACATGGACCCTCATTTGGCTCGCGTTCACCCCAAATAGTACACAATACTTAATTAACTGTAATTTGTTGTGAAAATGGATTTATTTGCTGCAATGTTATTTGCTTTTGTATGCGTTCGAACAGCATCGCTTGGGGGTAGTATACTTTTGGGAGCGCATAAATTGAATTTTAGAAATGGAAAATTGAGAGTGTTGTAGTATAATGAATATTTTCCGTACAAGTCTTACTAAATATGACAGAGAAGTGCACACTTTTGACCAATTACTCGTCGAAATCCTCAACATAATAAAATTTTAAGTTTAGTGAAGATCCCAGCTTAACAAACATCTAAGTTTTTACCATGCCTTCTATGGCTTGACAGCCTAGAACCGACATTACAGTGATACTAGTCCGACTATTAAACAGAACCGCAAAGAACTTGAAAAGTAAAGTTATTAAACCTCCTAAAACAATTCCTATTGTTTATGGCTCGAAAGGTTCATGAATTTCCTTCAATTAGCTACATTATGATGGGCTGGATGTGGCAGTTTGCTAGGGCACTGAGTGTGTCCCCTTAGACTGACACATTGAATATGCAAAACTCTTCCAGCCCAAGTCTCCAACTTATATACATACATAATAGTTTGGCAACAAGGAGAACATCTCTGTGTTGAAAATAATTGTTTCCCCACTAAATCGTTTGTAAGGAGACTTTTAAATCCGACGTAAATTCGCTGTCCTTTTTTCAGGGTTAAATCTTAATCGCCCATGGCTCTTGCTCATGAAAAAGGCCCTTGAGAACTCTGCCAACTGGATGAAGGATCACAGTCTAACCATAAGTTCGAGGATAACAGAAAGCTGTCTTCTCGAAAGAAAGACGAAAACTTCACAATCCAATTTCCTCACCTTCACAGGTAGAACTTGTTTTCTCTCGTACTCTGTCAAACTCCTCGAAGTTATCCTAGATAAGAAAACTAAGCTGGAGAGAACAAATTGAAATCAAGGCCCTTCGAATCTGGAACTCCTGCAGAAAAGCCATTGTCTCATAGTAGAGTTTACGATACCATTTGGTCTATCTATACAATTGTTTTCCCCTCCATACTAACTCATGGTGCAGTATTTAGGTGTATGACATTATCGAAAAAGTGCTGATTAAAGCTTTGAAACAGATGAAAAGGTATGAGGCAATGCCTACGGCTGATTTAAGGCTCACTGTAGCCAGGTTCGGCGTTACTAAGAGCATGATATCATACTCAAACTTGTTAATGAGCTCGGTTTAAGCAAAAATGCCTAGAAAAAGAGACCCACGAGGAACTAGAATATCGTTTTTATTCCCTAATTAGACTGATGGTTCCCTGATCCGTAGTTTGAACAACGAAATTTACATATTCTCTGATAGATCGAAAAGTGAAACAGTACACAGAAAGCTGCTTCAAACTAAATGGCTACAATTAAGTCCTTCAGAAAATGTGCAGAGTGAATTCGGGGAAATGCAAAGCATGCGATATTCCTACCTTTGAGAAATTGTACGGCTGGGGTGGAAATAAATCTCAATTTATACAAATTGCACCGTGATGTTCGATGAATTTGAAATTGGTTACCACCCGGGAGCAAAATGAGCCTAATAATGGTCTAAGTAAGACTTACTATGGTCCGCTGCTCATGCGACTCCCTTTCCAACCAAGCAATTCAAATTCATTCAAAGGTTGTCTTAGTAACAGTTGTCCATTTGTTAAATTGGTTGCAGAAAAATTCAAAATTGATTAAAAAACTCGCGTTTCAAAAGCAGCAGCTTGCAATTTGAGAAATATTTTCAAACTATAAATAGTTCAACGGGAGTCACACCAGCAAGATTCTGCGTTTTTAGGTTTTAATATTAGTTTTCATCACATTTAAATATCACTAAATAAGCAGTCCCATAATATCCTTGTATATTTCTATGTTTATATTATATAATGCACAAATATTTAAATTTAAATGGGTTTATTTGCAATTAATTTGCAGGAGTTGTGCAATTTTAATTCGAGTGAAAACAGCTTTCATGCACACAACTGGTTCATGTGAGCCTACAAACCTACATCTAAAATAAACAGAACTGCATTTAAGCGCTTTCAGATATTTAAATAAATGCCAACAATGCCAACAATAAATAAATGTGACTCACATGTCATTAAATCGGAAATGCATTCAGCCAAAAAAGCATTTAAAGAGCAGACGTCAGCAGGTTAACCACAGCAAGCACGGACTGTTGATGCCGGTAGGGGAACTAGTCAGGAAAAATCAATTAGAAAGGAGGCATCGGAACCAGAATAAAATAAAGATATTTGTGGACTAAAATAATAAAATTGTATTTATCGTTGAATGTAGTAAATCTTGCTTCAAACTTATTTTTGCGTTCTCTATTACGAATTAGTAGCATCCAATATACTTCCGTCACTAATTTGACAGCTGGCAATTCTTAAGCATTTCTTAGGCGTACCAAAAGCATAAACGCTATCTACTTTACCGAAGAGCGAACTAGTGCCATAGCGAACTTATACTAGTTATAACCTTATTCCGAACCAGCTCACTTGTCTGCAGGGTTGTTATGCAATTACCTAGCTATAAGTAGGCCAACACTCGCTGGCTTGCTGGCATGTCATTAAAATTAAGTAGAAAATTTATCTTTTTGGCTGATGAAAGGGTAAATGTCAGCATATTCAAATTGTATTTAAATATCAACTGACACATTTTCAAAAACGACTATATGCTATTGAACAAAACCGAAACTGCAGCGTGTGTGCTTTCGAATATTTAACGAACAGCTGCAACGAAATGCCACTGCAGGCGAATATGCGACAATTTAGTGGAAAATTTAATATTCATACTCAGTGCAATAAATGCATATGACCCAAATTGTTATAGATAAAATTAGTAAAAGTCGATATATTAAGTAAAGAATACATACATATACATATGGAAAATTTAATTGAGTCTGTGAGTTTTAAATTCGCCCGAATGCCTTAGTGTAAGTGGAAAATAACATGTCTTAGGAGTTTTCTGAAATATCATTTTATTACGGAATTATTTTGAAATTTGAAATTTGAAAATCTTTTACTCAAGCTTTCACTGAGCTTTCACTTTGGAGACTTTTAATTTAACTTCTGTGCCAAGCTCGTCCAAAGCTCCGATTTTTTTACGGAATTGTTTTGAAATTTAAAAATCTGTTACTCGTGCTTTCACTGAGCTTTCACTTTTGAGACTTTCAATTAAATTTCTGTCAATATCAATATCAACTTTCTTAGAGAAATATTTCATCCAAAGCTCATATTTTTTTACAGAATTGTTTTGAAATTTAAAAACCTGTTAGTTAAGCTTTCACTCATGAGATTTTAAGTTAAATCTTTTTCCAGAGCTTCTAAAATATCAGCTTTTTAGAGAAATTTTTTAACTAAAGCTTAGGTGTTTTTACGAAATTGTTTTGAAATTTGAAAATCTGTTACTCGAGCTTCACTGAGCTTTCACTTTTGAGCTTTTCAACTAAATTTATGTGACGAGCTTTTAAAATATCAACTTTCTTAGAGAAATACTTCATCCAAAGCTCAGATTTTTCTACGGAATTGCTTTGAAAATTAAAAATCTGTTACTTAGCTTTCATTCACGAGATGTACAATTAAATCTTTTTGAAGAGATTTTAAAATATCAGCTTTTTCAGAGAAATATTTTAACAAAACAATATGTTTCAAAATTGCTTTGAAGTTAAAAAATCTTTTACTGTAGCTTCCACTGAGCTTTCACTCATGAGATTTTCAAATAAATCTATGTGCCCAGCTTTTCAAATATCAACATTCTCAGAGAAATATTTTAACTACAACTCATGAAATTTTGTATTAACACTTTTTTTTAATACAAACTTCGTTTCTTTCTTCGTAGAAACACTTTAACTAAAGTTTCGTATTTCCTAGCAGCGCTGTTTTTTAAATTTAAATGCCACATAAAAGGTAAATAAGCTTTCTTTCTTTTGTATTTCTGCCTCTTGTACTACTTTCCTTTGTTTCAGTGACTCTCTTCAGAACAAAATCGCCGTTATTTTCCATTCACTCAACTATCTACGGCTTATCTGCTAAATCAAAGGAAGTAAACGTGGCCATTTGTGTTCTTGTATTCTTTGTTTTCTCTTTTCCATCTGTCAAGAATTGGGTTATCACGTTTCAATGAGCTTTTCACTGCATCAATTGCTCATCGAAGCTTTTCTCTCGAAATGGGTTTATAGCGCATTACACAGTGCTACTTGTATATTTCGGTTTTTAGCCGCAAGCGACCACTTCAAAACAACCACTCCATAATTTATCATCCTCCACTCTACCCACTTTCTACTTGCTTAAGCATTTACGGTACAACTACAAGCCTATTTGCTCTTGTTTATCTACCTTTTTCGTTTACAACTTGCCGTTCTTATTAGCCCTAGCCCCAGCCATTGTTGCCTCTAAGAATGTTGCTGTGTGTAGAAAGCGAAGGCCGCAAATTTTTAATGGCAAAATTGGTTGTTAAAGGAGAGCTTTCTAAAGGCACACTTATTGAATTTGGAAACACGATTTTTAACCTATGCGCATACGGTTAGTGCCTAAGCAAGGTATATTGTGTTGAAAAGTGGGCCACACCAAGTCCTTCAAGTCACAGGCAACTATGCTGTTGTATCCGTTCCACACGCTTTCAGCTAAGTAATCGGTTGCTATTGATTTACTGGAAATTGCTTTCAAAATTAACAAGCAAATAGCTGTCAATCAGCGTTGTAAACACTAACTGACTGCCTTTCTGTCAGCGGCATATACATACTAAGTATATGTTTAAGCACCTGCCAATCTTCGGTTTATAAATAAATGAAGAACCTTGTTTTCCATAGTGAAGCAGAAAACTAATCCGGAAAGCATTGGTTAGCAACTAGAGTTAGAAAATCTAATTAAAAAGTTTATTAATTCTTAAACGAATTCCAATTGAGTTGAAATTGGCATGTAAGTCTGTGGGTTGTTGTACACACTGTAAGTTTCGCTGGTTGTTGTCTAGGTTGTAAATATCGTTGTGTACATTGATAAATTTCTAATAAAAATAATTAATAATAATAAAATCTTCAGCTATGAACATCTTGAAACATTATTGCCTACGATTCTAAAGCTAAAGTAGTTAATGTCTTTTTAGAATAAGTAATAGACTGGGTATATTTCTGACAACTCCTGAGCGAACGAATTGTTGGCAGTACTGGGCTTGCTTTCCATCTCAATATCAGTTGTAAGCCACACAATATCCTTCATTTTAAGGCGGAAGAGGGGTTCGATTGCAATCACAAATACCATCAAAGCTTTTACGCTACCAAAGTAAAGCGCTGGACGTTGAAAAGAGCCTCAGTTACAAGAGTCTTTAAAATGTCAATCATTGGAATTGCACTGCTTGTTTGTATAATCAAGAACAAGAAGTATTGACTGACGGTGCTTTTAAGTAAAATTGCAGCGAATAGAAGAACATATATTGCACTTAACGAAGTTTACCGATATTAAACAGTTTAGAATTCGTTAAAATTGCTATTGATAAATAATATAATAGGGTAGTGGCAATTACCAGACAGAAATTTTCGGTAAGATCAGAGCACAGCTAATACCACACTCAACAGAAGGGCTACAAGCTATTGGTGACATAATTTATTATATAGTACCGTGACCAGTTATTCAAGTCTCAGCGCAGTAATTCTTTATATACATGTATATTTTTTTCAAAAACTGTAAGCAGGCAAACCCTAAAAGTATGCTTTTATTGGCATTCAATTTTGCCTTGAATAAAATATTCTAGAGCCCTTTGAAGCGCCCAAAAGGCATCATCACTTCATAGATATTTTATTATCATTATTACTTTTTCTACTCGTTTGCTGCCACACAACAGGACTATTTAGAAATCAATAAACAGTTACTGCCCACACTCGCACAAAAAGTGTTTATAAACGTTTGAATTGTCCGTTAACTTGAATGTTCACTTAATTGCCACACATACATGCATAAAAGCAGCTAAAGGCTAGCAGAAATAACAGCCAACACTTTGTCAACATTTGAAGTAATAAAAATTTATTTGTATATTATGGCGCAAAGAGAATTTCATGAGAATAAAAATTTGATGTTTTTCCATAGCTCAGAACTGAAAAAACTATAAGAAAAAAAATCAAAAAAAAAAAACAAAAATGTTCAAAAAATGTAAAAAAAAAAATGTAAAAAAAAATGTTAAAAAAAATTAAAAATTCAGCAAATGAACAGAGACAAACTACGTTGAAGCACATAGTGATGTAATCTCGCATTTCATTTGCCGGCACTTCATGTAATTGAAGCAATGTGGAAAGCAACACTTTTCCTAACGGCCACTCGCTGCTCCAGCTATCCTGTGGAGTGACTGATAAACACTAATGAAATAAAAGTGTCAATGCGCACGAATGGAGCCAACATCGAGCGAACTAACAAATGGACGACTCAACGAGCATTGCATGATGCGCGAAAATTGTGCCAATACACTTAACAAACTCCAACACAATGGCCATTGACATGCTGGCACAACAACCGAGCATGTAAGACTCAAGAGCAATAAACTGCAAATCGAAAGCCCGTTGCAAGGAAATGAAATAGCAAACGAATGTCTATGTGGGGCGGTGGGGAGCGCGAGTATGTGTATTGACACGAGCGTACAATAAAAACGAATGACTATGTGTTGGTGCATATGTGTGCGCGTATGTGGGGCGCCGTTGGATCAGGCTTATAAGCATGTCGATACAATTATGTATCGATATTGCTTTGGGAACCTTGTAGGTTTCTGCGGAATTGGTTGTGGAAGGGATGTAAAAGTGAGAATATGAAATATGGTTGTGTTAAGTAGAATTTATAATTCTCGGTGTGGTAATAAGATATGAGGTCGCTTGTTGTTGTTGTGTATGCGCTTAATATCAATGCTTGCAATTTTTAATGAGTGGCAGTGAGAACTATATACTAGTAGACACACTTATTACACTAGACACAATAATTGAGGTTAAGCAGAGAAAAGGTTGAAAGAGAGTTTTATGAAGAAAATATTAAAGTGGATAAAAGAAAAGAAAATGTAATTTATTCTTCAAAATCTATGTCATCCTCCTTAAAGTAATCTCCCTTGTCCCCAATACACTTGTGCCCACGTTTTTTTTCAATCCTCAAAACAGTTTCTAAAGTCAATTTCCGGAATAGGCTTCATTGCGCATATTGGATCACGTTTAGTGTCTTCATTGGACTCAAAACAGTTTCCTCGGAGTGGCCAAAAGTCACAAGGAGCGATATTGTTGGAAAATTGGCAACAGTGTATTGTCGTGGTGCCAAAACGAAAGCTGTTGGCTCATAATTCGGGCATTTTTTTAACGAATAACATCGGCCAAACGAAGCATAACACTCAAATACTATTCCTTGTTGACAGTTTGGCAGGTCAGAAGGAGTTCGGAGTACGCGGCAACTCGATTATCTAAGAAAACTGTCAACATAGCCTTGATTTTTGACTTGCTTTGACGTGTTTCTTCGGCTTTGGCTCACCTTTGCCACCATATTCGGTGATTAATCACCTATTTCAGCATAAATCTAAGACTCAGTAGTAATAAAATATCACTCAGTTCGACATGCTGCTCATTTAAACGGCATTTTCTTCTAGGTGTAATATACAAATCTCCTGGCGAACTAAATACATCCTGTTTAGGGTATACAAAGAAATTGAATTTCATGTCAAGAGCGAAAAAGTCTGACTTTCAGCGTATATAAAATGAATATGTTCAATGTTCTTAACCCGAGCGACATCTGGCGGGATTTACTAATTTCTCCAAATCAGAGGATTTTTATTATTTCTTGTTCTATTTTTATTTAGTTGAAATTTGTCAAATATTATCAAAATAATCATAAAAATCCTAGAAAGTTCGCTTAGAATTTTCACACAGTTAAATTATATGAATCTAATATTAAACAGATGCCTTTAGCGAACAAACCTACACTCAGCACCGCCTTGCATGCCACAGAACTCTCGCGAACTGTGCTCTTCTTTGCTCTTTTCCCCCAAATGTATGCAACCTAAGCGCCACTTGGTGCCTGCGACCTGCAAAGCCGCACAAGTGTCAATAGCATGTCGCATTGCATTAGCTTCTGACGACAGAGCAGTCTCACACACACATACATACATACACAGCGACAAGTGTAGTGTTTGCATGTGCAGCAACGTAAAATATCGCATTGCATTGAAGTGGATCGAAATGACATCAAATCGCAAAGCAACGGCGGCGACAACGTCAGCGCTGACAACAACAATGACATAACATCAATGACAACGACCAAAGGCTGCACTGACAGCACCAACGGTCACACCGCAAACACACACAGCGCATTCGAGGAAGTCAATCGTCATTTCCCAGCGCTGGGATGTCATATTTTAGTATGCGGCTTGTGTTGGTTGTGGGATTGTAATAACAATGGCAGGATCTTAGCTCGTTTCGCCGAGCGATTGACATTCGAGCAGCGAAGTGCATACTTTAATTCCAGTTACTGCTCTGGCCAACTACAGCACAAGCACGTATGCATGGGCGTGTGTGTGTCTTGTCGTTCTGTGCGCGCACTTTGGACATGGCACCTGCACTTGAGCGAGCAGCGGAGTGCCACCATCCAATCAACGCCACCGACGACATTGTCAACGACGTCGTGAATGTCGATATTGAAGTCGTTGCTGTTGTCGTTCGTTGTCGTCGTCAGCGTCATCGTTGAACACTTGATACTTCCGCACGGAAGTGCTGCACGTCTTCCCCGTGCTCTCGAGCTCTCGAGCTCTCCAGCTTATGAGTGCAGTTGTGTTTTTCATTTCAATTCTCCCTCTTGTGCTTAGATTGTTGTGTTTATGAATTCCTTCTACTATGTCATGGCGCACACACACTCGTACGACGCTTGCAACTCATTCGACTCGTGGCACTCACGTAGATTTATATTTTTATTTTCGCCCTTCACACTTTTCATTATTTGTTTGGTATTCGTAGCTTGTTTTGCTTCAGTTCTCCAGTCCTCTCTATTCCTTGTCGTGCCAGAATGACTCTTCACTTGGTGTTAATGATTGCTTTGGATGTCCACCGGAATGGCAATTCGGGTCGTTATGCTTGCTTAACATGCACTCCACTTCAAGCTGAAATGATTAAGTATTCGCTGTAATTCTCAAATGGTTCAAGAAGCTGAGTTCATATATGTATTCTGTAAAATATCGCTGTCGAAGAATGATATGTTCCTTTTTACAGCGAAACTTCTTAGCTGTCGACCGAATTTTTAGATTTCTGCCAGAAGATTACTTGTATTGCGTTTAGTTCTTCGAAAGATAAAAAAGCAGTAAAACTTTTGAGAACCGCGAGCTCCAGAAAAGCCCTTGACCTACTTCGATAATATTCAAGAATATTTTTTGAAAAAACAAGCCATGAAATTAGTGGGCCCTACTTCTTGTTGTATCGGTATCCAATCGTCGTTGAGACAGTAAAGATTAGCTTAGTTGTCGTCTGCGTCATACAACGGTAGGCCCAAGAAACCTGCTGTTTCGACGGGGTAGGACCAAAGAGAGGGCATGCAAAGAGGTGGCCAGTGTCATGCGGAGACTCATTGTCATTATTGGGGTCTGCTCTGGATAAGTAGTAGTTAAACTTACTATAGTATCTAGAACGAAGATGCCCAAGGGTCACTCTCGCAACTCGAGCTCTTCGTCTGCAATGGGTGGTGATTTGATTCCAAGTACGCCATTGACTGAAAGAGAGTTGGTGAAGGTGTTGATATATCGTCGACGTAAGACCTCTTGATGCTCATAGGAGGCGGTTAGACTCCAAGCAGGTGACCGCAGGGATGATTTCTGCGAAAGTACCCCAGCAGGAACTACTTGGAAAGGAGTTCATTATGATCTTTAATTGAGAGCATAGAGGCCTCACTATTTGGGTGTTAGATAGGAAACATCAAGAGGCATCCTGTCGTAGACGGGGGTGCAGTATTCTGACAAGTCTGGAACCTCATCGCCTACGTTTCATTGGTAAGGCGAAGTTAAGAACCGTCCAGCCGATTGCCTAGTAAGTTGCAAACAACCTTTCTTTGTCTTTTTCCTATGTGCTACCAGCTACAGACTTGAGGAATTTATTGCGGCTCTGTACTTTGGCAGTAACGGCGGTCGTGTGTAGACTGAAGTCTGTCGATTGTCACACCTAAAACTTAAGGTTATTGGCAGTCGGGACTTTAACGCCATCGACTTTAGAAGTTAAACAACAGGACAACACCTGTCGAACCCCTCTTCTTATCTTCTTATTTTTAAGTTTTTTCCTGAAATAGTACGGATGAGTGACGACCGCTCAGGTTCGTTCAAGGTCCACCTCTTCAGTCTTGGAGGAAGCATAGTTTTATTCGGTGTCCTCCAATAGCATTGTGAGAACTAAATATCTTTTAGAATTTAGTCCACACAAAGGCCCACCCTATTGTTCACAAGTATGCATACGCAGCGGTAAAATCACGCCACCGCCAGCAACACACGCCATCCCAGCAACACACGCCATCCCAACGCAACAACAGCAAGTATGCATACGCAGCGGTAAAATCACGCCACCGCCAGCAACACACGCCATCCCAGCAACACACGCCATCCCCACGCAACATGTTGCGAAGGTGCTAGCACGCAACACAGGCTTGGTGGGTAGTTAGATGGCGGACGATCAGTCAGTCAGCACGGGACTGTGACAGCGCACACACGTGTTGGGCATCAGACTATGCAGTGAGTTTATCCTCTGGCTAGTCTTGGTACCCTAACTTGTGAACGCCGTATGTTAAGGGTGAGCTCGGTAGTGAGTTTATCCTCTGACCGACTCAACCGTTAACATCGCGGTCGCTAAGGCAGTCTTCCGTGGTCCGGGGTCTTTAAAAGTGACCGTCGCAGTAAAGCCGAACGTCGGCAGAAGCAGCGCGTGGTAAAAGTGGTGATAGCAAGGTCCAGTAAAGCCGAGCGTCGGCAGAGGCAGCGGCGCGTGGTCAACGTAGTGATAGCAAGGTCCAGTACAGCCGAGCGTCGGCAGAGGCAGCAGCGCGTGGTCAACGTAGCGACAGCAAGGCGTAGTGAAGCCTACGCGCGCGTCGGCAGAAGTAGCCGAGCGCAGAAAGCGTAGCACGCGAGAGTGAACGCGTATAGCAGGGCAGCGACAGGGAGGCCCACACGAGCGCCGGCAGAAGCAGCAGCGCGTGGTCGAAGTGGTGGCAGCAAGTCGTCTAGCACCCAGGAGCGCAGCAGAGCGGGGAAACGGTATTGCCCTAGCGGAGCACACCGAACCGTTACCCCAACAGCGCCGTCCTCAGGAGACGTCCTGTGTCGTGGGCTAATATATTATATTAGATATTTAGTTGAGTTGAATAAATAAAGAAACGGTTCGCAGAGGAGCCCCAACATTTACAAATTTATTGTAGCGAACCCTGGACACGGCGAGTATACCTCAGCAATTATCCTTGTAAGAAGCAGGGGCAACAAAAGCTTCGTTACAATTGGCGCCCGAGCAGGGACCCTGCGGATCGTATATTATCAGGAAAACGACATTTAGTACGGAGATGGCAGATCTCATGTGGTTAGACAACGTGTCCAAGGAGCAACTAATCTCCTTCGCACAGAGTCTGGGAGTTGACCACATAGGCACCACGCGGGAGATTCGTAAGCGCATAACTACATTGGCAGCCAAGGCGCACGGAGACCCGGAAGTAGAGGAAAAAATTTTAAAAATGGAAGCTGCATACAAAGCAGGCGAGATCGCTTCACGAGACGAAGGCGATCAGAAGGCAACATTCCCACCAGATCAAGACAGAGGGACCGCGAGCACTTTCGCGGAATCATCACGGCTACAGCCGCCACAAATCAGCAGGTTACTTCAACAGAACCACATTGTTACATTCGCACCCATCATCGACCAGGTGAGGAAGTGGTCCGTGAAATACGACGGCGGGCGAGACCCATTAGCGTTTGTCGAGAGATTAGAAGAGCTCTCCGAAGTGTACATGGTGAATATGGACATTCTTCCAAGAACCATGCCCGAATTATTGTGCGGTACCGCTCTCCAATGGTATCGCAACAATAACGAACATTGGGAGAGTTGGGCAACCTTCAAAAAGGACTTTCTGCGCTTCTTCCTACCAGCACGTTACTTCGAACGCCTCGAAGATAACATACGGCAGCGAAGACAACACGTTCGAGAAAAATACAAGGACTACGTTCTAGCTATGCAGAGCTTAATGCGACACGTTGGGTATAATCCGGAAGAGCGACTGGAAAGGATTTTTCGGAATAGTCACACCGATTATTTGCTCTACATTCAGCGGCGAGATTTCGAAACGCTGGCCGAACTCATCACACTGGCAGAAGAGTACGAAGGGATATACGAAGGACAACGACGAGGAGTAGAGCCACCTCGACGCGAGATGACGAGACACATCATAGGTGACCACGAGGTGAGAAATGTAAGTAGGCCGTTACCACGTGCACCACAACACCGCGCAACGGTAGATGCGCATCGTCAGCAACCATCTACGAGTGGAGCCGTTAGGCCGGGAAATATCTGCTTCAGATGTGGTCAGGAAGGTCACCATGCCAGGAGATGCCGTAATCCCAAGAAATTGTGTTGCAGGGAGTGTGGCCGAGCGGATGTGCTAACGAAAGAATGTTGTCATAAACAACAGGGAAACGACCAAGGGTTTCGCCAAAGACAAGGCGCGGCGAACCCACGGGACTCAGCGCCGAACAACCAATAATTATGCATCAGGAACGCGGCCGGCTATACGCCCTAATCACGCTGGGCGGAGAACCGGCGGAAGCCGTCATCGACACCGGCGCTTCGAAAAGTTTTATATCACCACGAGTTGCAGAACATATGGACGCAACCGGGAACAGTAAGAAGGTGACCGTAGCTATCGAGATACAAATGGCCGATGGCACCACCAGCAAGATTTTCGACGCCGTGGAGACCACCATTCAACTCGGAAAGACATCATTAAAGGCAGTGTTACACGTGATGCCCGGAGCGATTGATGACGTCATACTTGGATTGGATACACTGGGAAACATGGGAGCTGTAGTATCCTGCGGAGGTCACCAGGTAGTGCTGAAAGCGTCAGATGCGCAGCAATCAACGGCAGCCCGCACCATGTCATCCAAAGCCGTAAGCAACGTAACCCCTACTACGCCAGACACACGCCGGATGAAGAAGAAGAACAGACGAAAACTTAAGTGCAGGAGGGTCAATCGACTCGGGACTTCATCGGCCGTCAACCAGAGAAACGAAGCGGCCCGTATACGTGATTTTTTAGACGAAGAACTTCGAAAATTTGAAAGCATGAGTGGAGTGACGACTGTGGCGGAACATAAAATCACTATGACCGACAGCCGACCAATCAAGCAACGATATTTTCCGCGGAATCCAGCGATGCAGGCCATCATCAACGCCGAGATCGACGAGCTGCTGGCGAAGAAATGTATTGAGCCGTCTCACAGCCCACACAGCGCGCCGATTGTGTTGGCACGGAAGAAGAACGGTAAGTGGCGTTTATGCGTGGATTATCGGCAACTCAACGCCCGATCTGTACCCGACGCATACCCCTTACCTAGGATACAACATATACTTGACAAGTTACGAAGAGCAAGGTACATTAGTAGTCTGGATCTCAAGAACGGCTACTGGCAGATACCTTTGGAGCAAGGCAGCCGCCCGTATACCGCCTTTACCGTACCTGGGCGTGGCCTATTTCAATGGCGCGTGATGCCATTCGGTTTACATTCGGCACCAGCGACGTTCCAGAGAGTACTCGACCAGGTCATAGGCCCGGAGATGGAACCACACGCCTTCGCCTACCTGGACGATATAATCGTCATAGGCTCTACATTCGAGGAACACATACGGAATTTGCGAAAGGTACTGCAGAGACTACAGCAGAACAACCTTCGAATTAACCCTGAAAAGTGCGAATTTTTTAAGAAGGAACTCCGATACTTAGGTCATGTGATTAGTGACAAAGGCATCCACACCGACCCCGAGAAAGTTGCAGCAATCCAGGAGCTGAAGCCACCAACTAACGTGAAAGAAGTCCGTCAGTATCTGGGGATAGCCTCTTGGTATCGCCGCTTTGTGCCAGATTTCGCGACCATGAGCCAGCCGCTCACAGCTCTCTTGAAGAAAGGGAAGCACTGGAAATGGGGACCTGAGCAACAATCAGCATTTGAAAGCATCAAGCAAAAGTTAACGGAGGCTCCCGTCCTGGCATGTCCGGATTTCAGCCAGGCATTCACTTTGCAGACGGACGCCAGCAACATCGGCCTTGGAGCCGTACTGACGCAGAATCTGGAAGGAGGAGAACGCGTAATAGCCTACGCCAGCCGAAAATTAAATGAGGCAGAGAAAAACTATTCAGCTACCGAAAAGGAGTGCCTCGCCATAGTCTGGGGAATTAGGAAAATGAGACCTTACCTAGAAGGATATCGATTCAAGGTGATAACCGATCACATGTCACTGAAGTGGCTGAATTCCATAGAGAGCCCTTCCGGTCGGATAGCACGATGGGCTTTAGAGTTACAGCAGCATACTTTCGACATCGAATATCGCAAAGGGAAACTCAACCAAGTAGCAGACGCACTGTCCCGACAGCCGCTAGAGACCATAAGGCAAGCGACGACGATGGCTCCACAATGCAAATGGTGGCGTAAACGAGTAGAAGAAGTTCGCGCAAACCCAGAGAAGTACGCAGATTACATGGAGAAGGATGGCCAACTTTACCGCCACATTCCGTGCAGATCTCAGGATGAAGAGGCCGTACCCTGGAAGCTATGCGTGCCTAAGCCACTCCGCATAAGAGTGCTGCAGGAGAACCACGATATGCCTAGCGCCGGACACATGGGCATACGCCGGACAGTAGCCCGAGTCGCCAACCGATATTATTGGCCAGGAATGTTCCGCGACATTAGCCAGTACGTACGGCGGTGTGAGTCCTGCCAGAAATACAAGGAAGGACAGCAGAGACCAGCAGGGAAGATGCTCTCACAGGTAGCACAGGAACCGTTTGCCACAGTTTGCACCGACTTCATCGGACCCTTACCGCGATCAACCCATGGCAACACAATGCTACTAGTGTTTTTCGACCGCTTCAGCAAATGGGTTGAGCTAGTCCCCATGAGGCGCGCTACATCTGAAGGACTTCGTCGCGCATTTAGAGAGAGAATCCTCGCAAGATTTGGTGTTCCGAAGATTCTTATTTCGGACAATGGTGTTCAATTTACGAGTACACTATGGCAACACTATCTAAAGGAACTAGGGGTACGCCAGCAATTCACGGCGCCGTATACACCCCAAGAAAATCCCACGGAAAGGGTAAACCGCACGATCAAGCGAATTATTGCACAACTCAGCAAATCACGACATCAGCAATGGGACGATTTTCTCCCTGAGATCGAGCTCGCAGTGAATTCCAGCATATCGGCCTCCACAGGGTATAGCCCGGCATTTCTCGTACAAGGACGAGAACCGCGACTGCCAAATGCCCTTTTCGACGAAGTTAATATTGGCACAGGTATGATGCCCACGACGGCTGAAGAGAAGTACAACAGGATGCAGGAAGCCTTCAGAATCGTTCGACAAAACATGGAGAGAGCATCCACGGACCAAGCCCGCCACTATAATTTGAGGCGTAGAAAATGGACCCCTGCGATCGGAGAGCTAGTTCTGGCGAAGGAACATCATCTCTCTAAAGCCGCAGACGGTTTCGCCGCAAAGTTAGCCCCGAAGTACGATGGTCCTTATAAAATTCTAAGATACATTTCACCAGTGATCGTACATGTCCAGAAGATCGACGGTGGCAAGGAGAAAACAGTGAACATCAGCGAATTGAAGCTGTACAACAGTTTCGCGGCAGTGTAAAATAAATAAACATTACAAATTTAAAAATTACAAATTTAAAAATTTCAAACTTAAAAATTACAAATTGGAAAAAAAAAAAAATGAAAATAAAAATAAATATAAATCCTTACTCAAACGAGCATATCTGCTGGCCAAACGAGTAGATCAAAATTCATTCGACCGTGAGCCGTCAGCGAAGTAAGACAACCGGAGAATTTCACTAAAGTTTATACGTACATACGAGATGGATAAGGATAAATTGACACGGAGCGTGAAGCGATTCCGCGAACGGATGGAGGAAGAGCAGCGGAAGCTACCTAGGATACGAACACTGGAGGCAGCAGGCACTTCTGGCACTAGAAGTGCCAAATCGGCACGCGCAGATGCCTTGCAGGCAGCGACGCAACATCTGGCGCGACGCACAAGGGTAGCAACAGCGAGCCACGGAACCGACGCCACCACATCGCCCCAGGTCAACGACGCCACCACAGCGCACACCAACGACCTTAACGCCGCGACAAATTCCGCAAAGGCCCGTAAGGTGCAGACTGTCATGAGGCGCTATATGGCAGCGCACATAAGTACGACGCGCCGAGCTTCATGGACTGCAGCGTCACAAAGAACCAGCCTGGCCACGGGGCCAGTAAGCGTCGGAAGGATCAGTAGCAGCGAAGCGTCTACCTCTGACGACGCCACCGTCCCTTGGAGATCGCCAGTGATCGAACTCTCCTCCGAAAATGAAGGTACGCTACTGGAGAACGAGAAGGCAGAACTTACCTTCCCAGCGGGACCAAGCGGAGTCTGCCTATACCAAACAGACTTACGATCCCTGGAGGACGGATCGTGGCTCACCGACACGGTCATCGATGCGTATGCGAAGTACCTGGAAACTGAATTTGGCCCGGAAGCCACAGTTCTTAGCCCATTCGTGGTCTGGCAGCTGAACCAGCCAGGAAGGCGCGACGAAAACTTCCGCCGCATTCACCGCTGGATTCGCAACGTGGACATATTTGGACAAAGGGTAGTCCTAGCGCCACACAACGCCGCTCATCACTGGTACCTTCTCGCCCTATCCAACCGTGAGCTCACGCACCACGTCACGGACACAGTCTGCCATCAACCCCACCAGATATGGGTTGCAGATTCCTGGATGAGGGGCAAGGTCACCCACGCAACCACGGCCTGGCGCGAATTCCTCCAGTGGGAGTACAAGGAAAGGGGCGGAGAAGGAGACTTCGAATACCGGGAACTGCTGCTAGACGTACCCCAGCAAGAAAACACAAATGACTGCGGTATCTACGTGCTGGAGACAATAGAGCGGGTCATGCGGTACGCAGGACGAGGCGAAGGGGCACCCGGATGCATCTCCGAACCCTTCACGGCGAAGCTAGCAGCTGAAAAGCGAGCCCAAATATTGGCCACCTTCGGACGACACCAGACAACACCCGCGCCCAACGTTGCAATACCACCACCATCATCTGTGGAAGTAGAGCTGCCACCAGAAGGTCTAAAAATTTCCATCGCCGATGCAGACGGGACAGCGCTAGAGGCCTTCCCGGAGATCGCGGATAGAATTCGCAGAGGCCTCAACGACCTCTCAGGTGGCATCGGGAAGCACCGCCTCAAATTCAACACCACAAAATACAAAGTGGTCATGTACCGGTGGGGCGCCCACATCAAAGCAAAAACCACAACAACAACCCCGGCAACTGAAGAGCCCTAAGGGGGAAAATTTCTTTTTCTAAAACTTTATACTTAGTTTAAGCTATATAGTTCCTAATTACAAAAAAAAAAAAAAAAAAAAAATTGAATTTATATGGAATAAGCGTGAAAAAAAAAAAAAATATATATATTGAACAAACAAAACGAAAACGAAAAAACAAGGGTATCAAATATACTGTATACTTATAGGTGTAAACCTTAGAATTTTTCTTGTTTAAGCCAAATGACGATTGTAACTACATATGTATACGTACTTTTAGGCGTAAATCTTAGATTTTTTTTTCTATAACAAATAACTATTGTAAGTTAACAATATTGTATTTTAAACTTTTTAAGAAACCATTGTAAATTTACAATAGAATTTATTGAATTTTGCATGGAATGCAAAACCCTCCGAAGTGGGGGGGGAGTGTGAGAACTAAATATCTTTTAGAATTTAGTCCACACAAAGGCCCACCCTATTGTTCACAAGTATGCATACGCAGCGGTAAAATCACGCCACCGCCAGCAACACACGCCATCCCAGCAACACACGCCATCCCAACGCAACAACAGCAAGTATGCATACGCAGCGGTAAAATCACGCCACCGCCAGCAACACACGCCATCCCAGCAACACACGCCATCCCCACGCAACATGTTGCGAAGGTGCTAGCACGCAACACAGGCTTGGTGGGTAGTTAGATGGCGGACGATCAGTCAGTCAGCACGGGACTGTGACAGCGCACACACGTGTTGGGCATCAGACTATGCAGTGAGTTTATCCTCTGGCTAGTCTTGGTACCCTAACTTGTGAACGCCGTATGTTAAGGGTGAGCTCGGTAGTGAGTTTATCCTCTGACCGACTCAACCGTTAACATCGCGGTCGCTAAGGCAGTCTTCCGTGGTCCGGGGTCTTTAAAAGTGACCGTCGCAGTAAAGCCGAACGTCGGCAGAAGCAGCGCGTGGTAAAAGTGGTGATAGCAAGGTCCAGTAAAGCCGAGCGTCGGCAGAGGCAGCGGCGCGTGGTCAACGTAGTGATAGCAAGGTCCAGTACAGCCGAGCGTCGGCAGAGGCAGCAGCGCGTGGTCAACGTAGCGACAGCAAGGCGTAGTGAAGCCTACGCGCGCGTCGGCAGAAGTAGCCGAGCGCAGAAAGCGTAGCACGCGAGAGTGAACGCGTATAGCAGGGCAGCGACAGGGAGGCCCACACGAGCGCCGGCAGAAGCAGCAGCGCGTGGTCGAAGTGGTGGCAGCAAGTCGTCTAGCACCCAGGAGCGCAGCAGAGCGGGGAAACGGTATTGCCCTAGCGGAGCACACCGAACCGTTACCCCAACAGCGCCGTCCTCAGGAGACGTCCTGTGTCGTGGGCTAATATATTATATTAGATATTTAGTTGAGTTGAATAAATAAAGAAACGGTTCGCAGAGGAGCCCCAACATTTACAAATTTATTGTAGCGAACCCTGGACACGGCGAGTATACCTCAGCAATTATCCTTGTAAGAAGCAGGGGCAACAAAAGCTTCGTTACAGCATTGTCTGACTGACTGACCCTACTTCGTACTATTTTGCCTTTACAAGCAATGCCTTATTTAGAATCCCTTCTCACTTAGATATAAACTTTAATATTGCTATAATATATGGTAACCCTTGTATGCGTTACTGCTACAATTTCACTTTTTCTTATTCCTTTAACACAACTGACCACAACAGAAGTCAAATAATAACTTAAGCTGCTATTATATAAAAAAATTTATTTTCTATTTTGCTGTCACTTATGTCTATTGCTAGTCTGTCAGTCAGTTTTGCCAACACACAGGCTTTTGATAACCACTATGTTTTTGTTATGCTCGCTGATACGCCTTAGCTTCGCATCCTTTCCACAATTTTCATTAGTCGCTATGGTGCTTGGTTTTTGTCCGCAGGCTTTTCGGTCCGCATTCAGTTGCTCAATCAAAATTTTCACCAACACTTCCTCTCCTCCAAATGTTTGTAACTGCGTTGGACAAGCTTTCACTCGCTGCTCTATGTGTGGGTTTGTGTTCTTTTGGCCTGCGGGTAATTCAAATATCATGCTGATTTTGGCATTTTACTAGGAAAATGATTCATGAATAATATTTTGCGCTATAAAACTGTCAGCTTTTCCATAGTGCAGTTCAATTTTATTGTAGTATTTTGGAATTTAACAGTTCCTTTTTATTAGACCACAAAGCTTAGCCAGCATGTTTGTGATAAGTTGGGAGAAAAAAAAATTCTTGAATGGTGCGAAGATTGAATGGTTGGCAAACGCATAAATGCATGTGTGTGTGTGTGTTATGAAATTGAAAAGCAAAATTTGTGTGAATGATATTTCAAAAAGGGCTTCCAAGTGCTTGATTTTGCGTAATCAAACACCGCATCGTAGACGTTGATTGAGGTCCACAAATAACCACAAAATCTTTGTGATAACATTTTGATAAGTCAAAAGTTGGCAAACGGCTGGAAGAGGTCAACAAGCTCTTTCAATGCTTACAGCATGCAAATGACAGTTTTTGAGCTTGAAAAGCAACTATACAGAATTAGAAGGGTGAATCTACTTGTTACATATACATATATTAAATCGCTTAAGAAGCAATACTCCTTTCTTTTACACTAATTCGAAACACCAAGAAAAGCCTCTGCTTGCTCCTCTCTATCCCTCACTTTTTACTTGGTCTTTGTCCTCTCCTCACGGCTCCGCGTGCTACCACACTGCTGCTTGTATAATTTTGGCTCTGGATACTCTCCATAAATTTTATAATATGTGTACAGTTGAGATTTAATCTTAGCTAACTAAGCTAGACGAAGAACTAAGCTGGATCTATGTGCTCATAATGCCTGCTCAGTCTTCAAATCAATCCATGTCGCATTCATGTTAGAACGCACATGAGAGGCTTTTAGGCTGAACTTTTGTTTACCAAGAAAGAATTTTACAGACCGTGAAGTTTCAACTTGGTGACCTGATATAAGTATATCTCTATTTGGAAACAGGGTCAATTTCATAACGTCACCTAAAATCCAAAAGAACGTAACGTCAGTTTTCATAAGTTTATAAGTTTACAGCGATAAACGTTATAATGCCACTCACATAAAAAAAAAACAGCTTTGGTTTAAAAATGATTATTTACTGGTTATATGATAGTTATATATTGGTTACCTATTGGTTATGTATTGGTTACCTATAGGTTATAACCAGGAGCGGAAGCTGAAAATCTTAAGATACAAAAATGTAATATGATGTAGTGATTCGTAGGCAATAAAAAACTCAATTTTTTTAATGATACCTTGTTTTTAGGAGATAATAAGTTATTTTCAAGTTCTTCGAGTTCACTTTAGTCTTAAAGTCGGACAAGTGGCTCTTACCGATTTAATAAAAGTTTGAAATGAGATAAGAATTCGACTGAAGATTTGTTGCTCATAAAGTCACAAAGTTCTAAACGATATCGATTCTTTTTTAAACCTTACGATCTGTTCAATATAATTCTAATCACACGACCATCAATCAGAAAATTTTCATAAACAAATTTTTTCGCTTTCCTTTACAGAAGATGCAGTACACATTACAGCGATACTCGGCGAAGGTGTCATCTTCAATTGTCACGTCGAATTTCCCAATGATCATCCGGTGCCGTATGTCCTACAGTGGGACAAGAAGGTGAGCGAAACGGTACGATATCACAAAAAATATTTCTTCTCTAAACTCTCTTTATTAAAGCGTCCAAAACGTTTTGTTTGTTTACTTTTTTCGATACAAAACCAAAACAACAACGTTTAACAAACATTTTTTGAATGAAAAAAATAACATTTTTACAAAAAAAAAAAAAAAATATATATAAACGAAACACTGAGCGTTAAGTAAAATCAAACAAGCACACGTTCATACCAACAAGATACAAAGTAACGACAAACTAGCAGACACAGCGTGTAAAAGACATAAGTAACTACTTGAAAAGAAAAAATATTAACAAAAACAAAAACAAAGAAGAACGTACAAACAATTTACATACAAAAGAGAAGAAGAAGAGCAAGTCAAAAGGGGCGCGTTGAGCAAAAATCAGAAGAAAATTAAAAAAAAAAATTAAAAAAGTGCTGCTGTGTGTGTGTTTGAAGGCGGCATAGTTGTTGAGTGCCACTATGCCTAAATTTTGCATATATTTTTGCGCACTAAAGTGCAGTGCGCGCCGCTGTAATGCCGCCTTCACACACTCGCAGAAGCGGCAGAAAAAAGCGAAATTTTGCTCATTAGCTCCGCTCAACTGTGAGTATTTAGTATTGGCCATGAACGTAAGCGTTTCCATTGCGTGCAACAACAACAGTAACATTTAACATATAGCATATATGAGTAAAATAAACAACTGTAAACTGTAAAGTAATGATTTTGTCTATTATTTCAACATAATTACATAAGAATCTCAAATTTCGCCACGTTCAATGATTTTAGTTGAAATGTGTTTTTGTTTTGCTGGAATTTGCATTTTCATATATTCGGTGTTAAAAGTTTGTGGAGAAAATTTTCAAAATGTTGCATACAAAATTATTGGCTGCCTTAGTTAAAGTGTAAATTTGTATGTTTAAATGGAATTATTTTGTTTAGTGCTGTTTATTTGAGAGCGAAATGCATTTCTTAATTTGTTATGGGAAATTGTGAAACCAAAATTTATTTCCATTATGCGCTTATTAAACCCTTTTGTTTATATATAACTATATATATACATACATACATTTTATACCAGCCTTAATATAAATAAATGCGTTTCTTTCAATACTGGCCCAGGCTAGAATGCAAACTGTATGCATTAGCATATTTGAGCTTCGTTTTAATGCTTTTAGCTCTCGTAATTACCAACACATACACATATATACTTATATAAACACATGAAAACAGAACAAACAAATATGCCGTTATGCAACAAAATATGCAAAATGAGTTGAAGAGATATTTGAGTTTATGAAAAATCGTAAAATTAATAAAATTTTTGGCAATAAAAATAATAATTTCAAATTTTTTAATAAAAATAAAAAAATCTTCTATTGAAAAGTTATTAAAAAAAATATTTTTTTTCGTAATAAAAAACTTGGAAAAATTTAAAATTTCTTTTTATAAAAATTAGTCAAAAATTATTTTTGCTGAAAAATTTTCCAATAAAAAGTAGATGAAAAATAAATTTTTATTTTTGAATTTGAAATTTTTTGTTAAAAATAAAAGAAAAACTTCGAAAAAAAAGTAATTAAGAAAATTATTTTTTCGTTTTTTTTTTTACTAAAATATATTGTTGAAAATATGTTTTTTCGTATTAAAAAGCAATGGACAAAATTAAATTTTTTATCGGAAATAACTTCTAATGAAAAGTTATTAAACAAAATTTTTTTTTCTTAAAAAATGTAGAAAAGTTTTAAAATTTTTATTAAAATTATTAAAAAAATATTTTTCGGAAATATATCCTAATTTCTTTTCTTCCTAAAAATTCAATAAAAAATAATTTTTCTGAAGAAAATATTTCAAATTTTTACTAAAAATATTAAAAAAAAATAATCTGGGAAAAATTTAAATATTTTCATTCAAATTTTTAAAAATTATTATTGCGGAGATATCTTATGAAGAGTACTTGAAAAAATAAAATTTTAGAGCAAAAAAAAATTTGGAATTTTTTAATATTAAAACATATTTTTAGGAAAAGCCTCTAATGAACAATAGTTAAAAAAAATTTTTTCCTTATAAAAAAATATGGAAATATTTTAATGAATAGTTATTAAAAAAATATTTTTTGCAAGAAAACAAATTTTGGAAAATCTTAAAATTTTAATTTAAATTACTAAAAAAATACTTTTCGGAAATATCTCTTAGTTTGTTCTCTTTCTAGCAATTCAATAAAAAAAAAACAATTTTCCCAAGAAAAAAATTCAAATTTTTTATTAAAATTATTAAAAAAATAATAATTATTGCGAAGATAACTAATGAAGAGTACTTCAAAAATAAATTTTTCGAACAAAAAAAAGTAAGGTAAAAATTTGGATTTTTTTTTTTTAAATATTAAAACATATTTTTTGGAAAATGCGGAAAAATCCTTTGATAAAAAATAATTAAAAAATGTTTGGAAAAAGTTAAAATTTTATATCGGACATATGTACGTATCTTCGAATGAAAATTTTTAAAAAAATAATTTTTTTAGCAAAAAAATATCGAAAAAACTTAAATTTTTAATTAAAATTATTTAAAAATTTTTTTGGAAATGTATTCTAACGGTCAAAAATTTAATAAAAACACACTTTTCGTAAGAAAAAATATTGAAAAAATTAACTTCGCAAGAAAAACTATTGAAAATTACTAATTTTTCGCAAGATAAAAAATTGGAAAATTTTCGAAGTTAAAATATAAAATACATGTGAAATTTATTATTAAATCATTTTCGCGGTAATTTCTTTTAATGAAAATAATGTAAAAATATTTATTTTTCATAACAAAAAAAAATACGAAAAACAAATTGAAAAAATATATATTTTCGCTCTTCTTACAAATAGCTTCAACTCATTTTAGCATTAAACAGTATTAACCTGCATACATACATACGAATATAAGCTCCAAACAACACACGAACTCAATACAATAAGCGCTTTTTTCAAGTAACTATATATGCGTTGAACTTTATACTGCTAAAACACACCGTTAAAACTATGAAACAAAACAAATTGAACGAATCAAAAGCCAAATTTTCAAATTTCAATACGATTTTTAAAAATTCAAAAACGTCGGAGACGAAAATTTTGCGAATTTATAATTAAATTTTTAATTGAAAATGAAATCGTTTATTCGCTGAAGAAAATCTTACGAAATTTTCAAATAAGAGAGAGAGAGTCAGAGAAGAAAACACCCCGCATCCAGCACCACTTCAACCAAGCGCCCAAGTCACTGCAATTGCCAATAGTTCACTAGCAATTCACCTAGCAATCCATCAAGCAGTTCACCACCAATTTGCAAACGCTTCCATGCCATACTAACAAAATTCACCAAAAAACACCGCTCTACCATCCCTTCTACCATCCACTAGCTTTCGATTTTCCTGCGCGCAACTTTTACACACACGAAAAAATCCATATTAAACGCTCACCAAGTTGCGTGCAAACGTAGCAACTTGCCGTTATTCCAACCAATAACAACTAGCTTTTCAAGCGAAAATTTTTCAAATACAAAAAAAAATAATTACAAACAATTTCAACTCACTAAGTACGAGTATTACTTGCAAGTTTGCCATGCCATTTACTAGCAATTAGTAAAAGAAATACTAGAATGCAACATCTTGCTGCTTTTTCTGACCACACGAGTGTAGACTTGAAAATTAGTAATTAAATTGCAAAATACTTCACCGCCAAGCTTCAAAGTAACTTTCCAGTTATTGCGCTTAAAGAGGCTCTCATGAATGCCAAGCGCACTTGTGTGGCAGAAATATATACTCACGAAAACCACAAGTGCGCATTGCAGCTCTCATTTCGAAACCCTTCAATACATTTCAAAATATATTTCAGTTATATGCAAAATGCACTGTAATCTTCCAATGCACTCGCCACAACTCACCGCCTGCCTTACTGCTCCCTCACCTCACCTTAGACTCGCTCACCTTAGAACCAAGCAAACGTCTAGTCTCCTTCACTCACCTTTTCAAGAAACCGTAGAAGTCTCGAAGTTCGAATTTCAATTAACTTAATTGCACAGTTTAAAAACAAAATATGCGAATTCGAGTGAAATACTCGAAGGAAATATTACACACATGAATTTACTGTTACTTTTCACATTTATTTTTTAATTGCTCCATGTTGCATGTCTCTTAGTTCTTAGTTGTACCTATTCCACTTAGCTGTTAGAGTGGTTTCATGCATTTTAATGTAAGTTTTGGTTGGTGTATTTGAGTGTTAGAGTTGCGAAAATGGCATTTAAAGAAATGAAGTAAAATTTAAAGAATTTTAAGGAATATTTACAAAAATCTACTATTAACAAAGAAATTCTGAAATTTTTAGGAAACAATAATTCGAACTCGGCCATTGTAACGCCATTTTCGGTGACCCCTCGGAAAGAAGATGCTACTGCGTTGACAGCATAACTCCTTACAGAACCATCTTCAGTGAAAGAAATACGTGTTTCAGTTAAAACCTTAACTCCAAACTTAGTCTAAGGAAAAAAACTGAAAATTGAATTTTTGGCAGACATTTTTACCAAAAATTAAAGTTTCAGTGAAAATTTCGCGACATTTTTGTTTTAAATAGATGTAACCGAATAAAAAATTCTTCGCCGAAGCCTCTAAAAATTGTATCTCAAAGACTTGTGTAAAATTTCATGAAGATTGGTTGAGAAGTTCTCGAGAAATCTTGCCAACCGACTTCAAAAACACAATTTCGAGCTAGTCTCGAGCACACAAATTCTCAAAACTGTAACTTCGAAACTAATACTTGGATTAACTTGAAAATTTAGCACAATATTCTAGAGGTATCCTAGAATTTGATAAGACAATAAAAGAACTTCGTTTTTTTGAAATCCGTAACCCATATAACTCCTTAAAAATTTTATTTAATTTGAACAAAAAAATATATATTTTTTCTTCACCAAAGTGCCAGTGCAAAGCGTTCGGAAATGTGTCGTATTGCATAGATATATGTACATAGCTTAAAGCTGCTTCGGTAACACACGTTACAAGCGTTTAGCATTTGGAATCTTGGCATTTGATAACCATTTGATCCAAACTGGAAGCAATGAACCACAATTATTTTGAAAGCCTTTAAGAAATATTAAAGAGTTGCGTGATAAGTTAGTAACCACTACAGGAGAGAGAGAGAGAGAGAAAAAAAAATAGAGCGCCAGTTCAGCTCTGGCGCATTCTCGCCATACAAAAAATCGATTTCCATGCAAAATTCATAAATCATTACGATATTAATCCGCTAAAATTACATTCAAATCCCATAAAGTTTTCCACTTGCTCGAATTTGTAGGTTAATTAGATTTTGAAATTCAATCAGCATATAAAAAGGCGATAGAAAAAGCCTTAATGCGTTTCATAAACTACCAAAAAAGCAGAAATATAATAATAAAATATTTATCACAAATAAATAAAACATTAATCCTGCGAGGCAATAAATTTTCGCCAAAGCAATTACAATAAATTGCGCAAAGACATAAATAAATAACATAAAAAAGGGCTTAAATGTGCTTAAAAGCAAATGCCACATGCTGACCAATTTATATTGAAAAACTGCGTACGCGTCAAACGCAAATAACACCAAAAAACCGCAGCAACATAATGCCGATGTTTCGTTAATATAAAAATTACCAAATTGCCGAGGAAAAACGCTTGCCGCACGCCGGGCATTAAAGCGCGCAGATTGCAACAAATAAACAAAATTAAAACGCCAAATCAAAAATGCGGCGGCGGTAAATATGCATGAGCCGCGCTAATTATGCCAATTATGACAGATTTCAACTAGGTTAATGCGCATGATTGGGCCAAAACATTATAATTCAGAACTCTAAATGCGCTTGTTTAAAAGTTTAAGCATTAAATTGAGTTTATGGTTTGTAATTAGTGAGTTTTGGAGCAATGTGTATGGATTGGATATTAGTTAACCGAAAACCAAATACAAAATTAATTTTCTGTATACAAAATCATGCATATGAGGGCTTAGATGGAACCGCAAAGCTTTTAACAAAATGATAAAAATATTTTTTTGAATCACTTGAAATGTAGTAGAAGTCGAGTCTCATCACTCCGCTGTGTTATATGAGACTTGTTGCTTACACCAAAAACTCCAAAAGGGTTCTATGAAATTAAAGCGAACTTCAAGCGACTGGAAAATATTCCAGAAATTCCGGAAAATTCGTGACGATAATTTACCCAGCGCTTTGCTATTGCTTCCAAGATGATACTGTCTTTAGAAAAAATTGTTAATGATGGTCGAAACGCCTATTGATGACAAGTTAGAATATGAGGAAGTACAAAAACCAATTCGACGATGTCTTCAAGACTAATACCGAAAAACTTTTCAGGAAGAAATTTGAAGTTTTTATTTTTTTCTTTCCATGAAGAAATTTTTACTTTATCTCCAAAAACTTCACATATGTAAACAAAACAAGGCTTCATATTCGCTGGCAGCCAGCCAGAACATGTGAAAATAAAAAGCACATATAACAATAGCGTTGCCTTACGTTCGTATATAAACAGCCGAACCGCAAAATCGCATTTATAGCGCAAAAAACTATTTAAATTATCGTAATCGCTCGGACAGCAGCTATGGCAAGCATAATAATCATGGCGCTTGCAAGTTTTACACATGTTATCTCTACTTCACACAACCCCAAACACACAGACACACACGCACAGCAGCGGTAAAAAAAATATTGCGAATGTAAGCGCATAAAAAGCCGAAAATACCACAGACCGCACGTCGAGCAGTGTTTGAGAGCAAGCAGGCGAGCGAAAGTTATGCGACCAGCGCCACAATAAACGGTCAGAGCGAGCCAAACACAGCACGTATACGACATGGTGCACCGCGGCGTGCGCGCCACACCATGCAATTGACACAGTTGCTGGCCAGCGCATGTGAGCGCAATTATTTGACCAAAATTAAAGGCTTTAAGCGGACTTATCCTTGTAGTTATTTATGGTGAGCAACGGCGACAATGAGCGCACTCCGTTGCCACAATAGCACTCATTTCCGCCCAGAAAGCCACGCTTAAAACAAAATATATGAAATACTGATAACAGCTACGTCAAAGCGAAAATTAAATTCTAAGCAAAAAAGCTAACTCTCTCAAATTTCAAAATTTTCTAAAGTAAACTGCTGCACTGTCAAACTGCCAGCCGCTTGCCGCACCTCACACCTTCGCTTACTTAAGTTGATTGTCAAAATTATTCACAAGCATGCAATCAGTTTTAATCTGGCAGCAAGTTACCGCTAGCCACATATGACACGTGAAAGTATACAGAAGCAGACAGAACGTAATAAACGCAGAATATGCTGGAGTTACTTTGACGCTACTTTGCGCTTGCTGCAGGTCGTTCTCTCACTCTGCATGCATGTGCCTCGCTACTTTCTGACACATTTATCAGCGCCAAACTTTGGCCGTCACTGCTGTCAAGCTAATGTACAAATTAAGTGTCAAGAATGAGCAAAAAATCGTCGCTTGCCAGCAGTCAGCGCGGGTGTCGGGCAAAGTGGAGGTAAAGTGGCGGTGTGCGCGCAAGAGGACTCGAAGTTTTAAGTAGCAGCTTAAACGAAAATTTTAATGGCATTGCATGAAAGCGCTTAAGTAACTGACGGTCTGTGGAAAAAACTAATTTTCAAATTAAATTAAACTTATAAATATGATACAAAAGCAATGTTGAGAGGCATAAGAATGAGTAGAGAGAAGTTTTTGTTAATTAAAAGGGGGCCTTAATTTTCAATCACACATATTAAGATGTCTCCAGCATAGCTGCAAATACAAGTAATATGAACGTTCTTTAAAAGTATTAATTTAGAATTCACTAATAATCTTTTTTTTTTGAGATCACATATTGACTACTGCACACTGATTTGTCTCTTTGAGAGTTTTGTTTAAAATCTTAGGTTGAATTTTCGTTGTCGTTTTAACGTCATCGTAAAATGTTTACTAATCGAATGTCATCGCAATTAAGTACTTTAGAAACTTTACAATAGATTTGGTAAGATACTCACTACTCAGAATTCCGAATAATGAAAGCTCGTCTTATGAAAAATTAAGCTTAAAGGTAACTGGCTTCAAAGGTTCTAGGTTCTGAGATAGGTTGGTTCATTTTTAGAATCAACTTAAAGGCAAAGCTTTGCTTATCACAAAACAGGTGCTATATATACCACTATATTTTTATATATAAAAATTACGGTTCAAGTTATTTGTCCGCGATGGTCTTTTAACCTACTGAACAGGTTTTAGTAAACTTTAGCACACTGTGTCCAGTTCGAACCAACTTAGGAGGTAGGATAGTAAAAACAATTCATAAATGAAAAAAAAAAAAAAACAGCGAAAACTCTATTAAATGGCCGCTCTTTTAAGCGGACATCTCCATTAAGAGTGTATCTCTGGCCGATCCCCAAACTCTTTTATCAACCAAAATATGTTCGCCTTCATTTGTAAGTAAAATTTTCACTATTTTGAATAGTTGATTATATGAATCTTCAAAGCAATACTTCAAATTATCGCTGAACTGCACTACCAGCATCATTGGAGGTGGAAAATATTTCTCTTTACATAGCAAATGGGTTTTGATAGAGTTTGTTTCTTTAAAATGTGATTTCCAACCCAAAATAAGTCCGGCAGCAGTACGCTAGCACTCAGAAACAAAGGAAATAGATCAGTTGAATGTTAACGATGTTTTAGGATATATCTTCTCTAATCAAATGTGGCAAACATACAGTGTTCAAATTGTTGAAAGTGAAAGCTGAAAACAATATTGACATTAGTGCTACTATTACATAACCTCAAATCCAATTGGAGTACAAATTCAGAGACAACGCTTAGCTGCCACCAGAAATCAGCGGTTGTTATCTACCACGTTTTGAGTTCTCTTGAATGACAGCACACGTAAAACCATGCTTTTTGTATGGAAAGAGCGTAGGAGAGCGTGGCCAAATGAAGAACTATATAAGTTCTCGCCGACTTACGAATCAACATCGGTATGTCACGTTATAGTAACCGTTACCAACTCAAAGACGATTCAAAGGAGATTATGGAAAGTTCAGACAAATATTTGAAGAAGGACACCTCTTACGAAATTCTTACTAATCTTTAAAATTCGACGGTGACTTGCAACAGGGTATCACTGATAAGTCTATGAAAGGCAAATTTATACTTTAACACTAGCATTGAATGGAGTAACATTATTCTTTCGAAAGCAAATATTGTAGATTTTCTGACAGGTGATATACATTTATATAAGAGACATACCTAGTGTGTCAGCGTAAAGAAATATTGATTTTTAGGAATCAAAAAAAAAAAAAAAATACCGTATAGACTATTTTGAAATATTTAGAAAATTCTTATACATGTTTTAGGAATACACAGTGAAATTCTTAATGAAAAAAATTTAAATATAAATATAAATTATAAACTACCTCTGACGGCCAGAACTGCTGCAAGATTCCTTTCATCTTCTTGAATGAAACTAAAAAATAAACAATTCTCGTTCAACTAGAAGATATTTTCCGTAAAATAATTTCCTATAAAAGAATAAAAAATTGACAAAAAGCGGTGTTTGAAAAAAATTTAATTTTACTCCAAATTTTGGTCGCTTTTGGCCAGCAAGAATTCGATTTTTGATCGTATTATAAAACCGATTCAGTCTTTGTAAAATAATATAGAGAATTATGAATAGAACAGGCAGAAAAAATGATGATTTGATCATTTATTTTCGAATTATCATCGCAATAAATTCGAAAAATGCTGTTTGGATTAAAATGTGTTCAAAATTAAACTGGGGGATCGCATTGAGCAGAGCGAGTACACTCCAAATGACTACTAATCATACCAAATAGGTATATAGATTTGAATTTCTTGTGTGTTATTCTCAAAGGCACAAACTGTCAAAATGTAAAATATGGATGTTTTTAATTTATCAAAATAGGAGCTTAAGTTCCGCAAAATTTCAACAAAAACATATATTGCATTTTAAAGTGCTTGTAGCTGTGATTTTACCACTTTATGCAAGCAGACATCGTCATTCTTGCTGCCAAAAAACTTAGAGCTTTTTTGATGGCTTAATCGAATTAATAAACAATATGAGTGACCACACGTTGATCCACTTGATGGAAGGCGCCGCCACAACAGAGAAGAAAAACTATTTATTTTTATTAAAATGTGTGAGTTAGCGAAGCAAGGCCATGAACCCAGCCAGATACATATTTATATGCACACATACATTTACTTTTTTACTGAGCGCGCAATGAGTGATCGTTGTGGCGTTCGTGACAAATTAGTATGTATGCGTGCGTTCCGTTGAGCGCTTGCACTGCATGCTTAAACACCACATATTAGCGCATATTTAAACGAAAGCACACAAATACATACACAAACCATTCAATGTATGCGTTTTTGCGTGTACTCAATCGAGTTTATTGCGACTTTTCAGGCAATTATTGCAGTTTTACCATTAAATTTTATGTGCGCATGCATAAGTTAGCACACAAACATATCCAAATAAGCATGTACACACATACAAATATGCGTGCGTGTGTGTGGAAAGCATTCAGAAAAAGAAAATTTGCGTTGAATTATAATTTTTGGTACACAATGCATTGGCTCCGGCATTATGCCGTGCATAGTTAATAATTTGCATGCTCTGGCGCCTCCAAGTAGGCAACAAAAACCTTGCATAAACTTGCGTTTGCACGAAATAACTGTTATTTATTGTATGTGCCTGCTAAAGCAAATTAAAAATATAGCAAAAATAATGGAATTTTTAGTTTAATTTTTTTTTTGTTCGAAAGTATTAAAAGTGGCATTGGAATGTGGCAACACAACTGCACTTATGAGTGGATTTTGTGCGCATATTTTTGCATTATTTAAATACGCAACTACTTATGTGGCTTGCATGCCTTTATTCATACGGAAATTAATTGCAAGAATTTATTTTACAAAATTTTTTTATACAAAATTTTATTGACTGAATTTAGTTTTTTCCAACCAAATTGTGCTTGAGTAGCTTAATTTTCAAATATTTATGGATTTATAGATTTAGTAATGTGCACTCAACTTTTAGCAATAACTTTACATATTAATATATTATATATAGTACTTATACTACTATTAACTGCTACCACTTAAGCAAGAATTATCTCTTAGCGCCAGTATCATGCAACAAACTCGCTTGTAGCTCACTATTTAGCTAATGAAACATATGTACATAAATATCTACTTTTGTTCGTAAACATTGATTTTATGTCAATTTTTTGGTTTCGTAATTTCGTAATTGTTTGACATCGACATACTTCAATTGCCATTATTTTATCATTTCTTACATGTCTATGCACACATAAACACTACAAGTCGTACTAATTTCATCCAAACTATTTCACATTTCTCTTTCTTCAAATGGAACTTTCCTACAAATACTAATTTTTGTGTTTCAAAACAAAAAACCAAAATACGAAAATCGCAAAAAAATCATACGCTGCCGCCAGCAGGGTTCCGATTTGCCCATCTATATATGGTATGAAAGCTATCCGGAGCACATCGAAGAGGGCTACAAGGGCCGTGTGTCACGCGTCTCACAGGACTCACCGTTCGGTTCGGCCTCACTCAATTTGACCAACATCAAGGAGTCGGATCAAGGCTGGTATGAGTGTAAAGTGGTATTTTTAAATCGTGATCCCAAGCAGCATAAGAACGGTACATGGTTCCATTTAGACGTACATGCACCGCCACGTTTTAGTGTTACACCAGAGGATATTATATATGTTAATTTAGGTGAGTACAAACATATATTCTGATAAATACACAAAAGTTACTAAATATTATTTAAGAAACTAGAAAGCTTTGAAATGTGAAAGCTCAAGAAAAAATTAATTTTATTAGACAGTATACAAGAGCTTTAAGAATAACCTCAAAAGTTGGAGTTTCCAATGAAAATTATTTTGACTGAAACTATTTATTTTACAATGAAAATAAAAAAAAACTGTCAAATGTAACGATTTCTGTGAAAGCTCGTTAGAAGCTTTAGAAATGATATTTGATGCAATGGACATAATGTAACAAAAGTACTTTTTCCGTGTGAATGTCGTAAAATTATGTATTAGTTGGAGTTGTCATCAGATATAAAGCAATAAGCTTGAAAAAGGTATTTTGAAATGTGAAAGCTCAAGAAAAGCTCTATTTAGACAGAAAATACAACGAAACAATGAAAATAATTTGGCAAAAGTACTTTTTTGCAAAAAAGCTTTCTAAAGCCAACGTAGATCACTTGTCGTGTGAAAGCTCGCAAGAAACTTCAGTTTTTTTTATAACTTCTGATGCAAATGACATAACATTTTCCGTGTCAATATACTTAAATGATGTACTAAGTTGGAAATATTATCAGTTATAAAGAAAAGAAACTGAAAATATTATTTTAAAAAATAAAACCTCAAAAAAAGCTCTATTCAGATAGAAAATACAATGAAGCAACGAAAATAATTTGTCAAAAATTCTTTTTTGTATGAAAGCTTTTTAAAGCTTTTTTTGCCAAAGTAGTTTATTTTTCGCGTGAAAGCTCGCATGAATGTTTAGTTTGTTTTACTTGATGATGCAACTAACACAACATTTTTCGTGTCAATCGTCTAAATTGATGTATTGTGTTGGAAGTATTATCAGATGCAAGGAAAAGACACTGAAAAGAGTACTTTGAAATGTGAAGCTCAAGAAAAGCTTTATTTAAATAGAACATACAACGAAGCAGTCAAAATAGTTTGAAAAAGTACTTTTTTGTAGCTTTTTAAAAACTAGCATGGATCACTTTTCGCTGAAAGCTCCAAAGAATCTTTAGTTTTTTTTCTTTTTTTGAACACCTGATGCAATTGACATAACCTTTTCCATCACAATCTCTCAAAAAATGTGTTAAGTTGGCAATATTAACAGATAGCTCAAGAAAAGCTCTACTTAGATAAAAAAATACATTGAAGAAATGAAAATAGTTTCGCAAAAGAACTTTTTTGTATGAAAGCTTTTTAAAAGCCCACGTAAATCACTTTTCGTGTAAAAGCTCGCAAGAATCTTTAAGTTTTTTTTGGATTTGTGATGTAACTGACATAATGTTTTCCGTCTCAGTCTTCTGAAATGATGTACTAAAAAGTAATTTGAAATGTGAAAGCTCATGAAAAGCTCAAAAATTCACTTTTTTGTACGAAAAGCTAACACTTGTATTTTTTTGCGTGTAAGCTCACAGAAAGCTTTAATGTTTTAATGTCTGTTTTTACAGAGTATATAACATTACATAAGACGAATATGTATGAAAGCTCTTAAAGAGTTTTAGTTACTGGATTTACAATATAACATATGTAACCATAGAAGCTCAAAGGATGGAGTGAAGAATGTTATACTGGGTACGTGGAAGAAGAACAAAATATATAGAAAAAAGATTTTTAAAAAATTTTACTTTTGTTGTCTTCTGTAGCCTTTATCGGTGGCCGAGTGATCCCTCCATTTGGCTTATTCCCACTGCCATTCAAAAGCGTTCCACCTAACTTTATCAGTACTCTTATTCTTGCCTCATCTTAGCACTCTATGAGCTCATTTTCAATATTGCTTATTTACTCTCAGGATCAAACTAAAATACCTATTTAAAGGCCACCGATATTCCAACCACAGGAAACCAAAAACAAAAACTAAATAAAAAATAAAACAGAAGAGATATCGAACGCATGCCACGCAACGGTATTCGCAATAAATACGATTCTTCTAAATTCCAATGTAAGGAAATGCCAGAGAGTATTCTTGTTTGATTTATTTGCGGCGCAAAACAACTTGGCTTACCTGTTTGCCAGCAAATATTGCGCACAAAGTATAATCATAAATATTTTGCCAATGCAATTCTCCAAACGCTGTGATAGTTCCGACTACAGCAAATAAATTTCCAGCAAAACGAACACACGCACACATACAAAAGTACATAAAAATCGAAAAGGATAAAGAGTATAGCAAAGTAGTTGCGGCAGCTTCCACAGAACCCGTTAGGATTTATACCTTTCGATTTGTCATTGTCAGCTGCGAGGCTGTTGGGACCACAAACACACAAAGAGCTAAGCCATAGCCATAGCCATGCAGCGAATCAAAGCAAAAATAATGCAAAAGGAAAACATGATGTGAAAGCACCTTCCAAGCGAAAGAATAGAAACGCAAACAAATTGTGGCTATAATCTTCACATGTGTACCCAAGAGCTTATAATGGTGTCACGTGTATGTGTGTGTGTGTGTGTTTATGCGTAGGTGTGCGCAATTTGCATACATCAACTTCATATGCAGTGAGCTGCTGTTCGGCGCCCATAAATATGCTTCAAAACTACAAAATCACAATCTACTACTTGTGGGTGTGCGCATATGTATGTGTGTGACTACATCTTTCGCATGCAGAAACGTTACTTTCTCCGGTTTTTTTTGCCTGCAAAAAAGTTCCAGACATTTGCCACTTTGACATCACACATTTTACTTAAGAGCAGCATACATTCGGGCGCGCACATACCTGCCACTCACCTTCGATAGTATCTGAGCACCCGAATTCATCACGCTGACAGCTTTTCGTTTCACACCCGCCCGCAATGCGTCTCCGTTGCGGGTATTGAGATTTTTTCGACAAATTCGCCCATTCACCGCACCCACGCGCGCATAAACCCAACTTTCGAGCCATTGCAGCTGCCGGTGGCGTTGTGTGCGCGCCAATTCATTTGGTTAGCGTGTGTGCGCCGAAATGTATGCTGTCATAAATGGCAAATTGCATGCCGGTCTGTTTGCGAAACCCACAAATTTGTCACTTTCAGTGAGTTTATCCTTCTTGTTGATGTGTTCAACACTCACACTCGGCTAAGTCTGCGAAAGTATTTGTGTGCCTAACCCAACTTTTTTGGGATTTTTTGTAGCTGGTAGTTATTTAAAGCCTTAATATTGTTATCCGGGTGTCAGTTGAGCGCGTTTTGCAAAGAATCCATGTAGAAAAACTTAGAAGTAATGGAGTGTAAGTGAAGTCCTTGAAAATGATCTGCGATTATCCTTCGCAGAAAGACCAAATGTTGTCAAGATAACAGAGCAACTAATTCATCAATTTTTTACATTCGGTCTTTTAAAACTTAATATGCCTCTCTCTCATCAATGTTATGAAGACCTATTTTTTTTTTCAAAAGCATACTTCTAGGCGCGCATTCAAATTGTACAGTTAACAAGTTACATATTACCAATTTTCAATCAATTTTGAGTTTTTCAAACATATGAACTCTGTCTCTCTATTCTTCTCGCCGTGGTATTGTCCGAACACCCCAACTACAGCATTCCTTCCACCGGCGCTATGAATAATTGTCAACATTTGTCTCTATAGCGTCGCAATTGCAAAATACACTCAGAGATTTAGTGTACCGTTAGCATTGATTTAAATTCTGTTCCAAATTCCATTACTTACGCTTTAGCCACAAACCCTACGCCGCGCTCCGCTTAAATGCATGTTGACTGTAATTCTCATGCTTTGGCAGCTCACCGACCGTCTCTTTGTGATCAAACGCGCAACTCTCTATGTGTATGTGCTGAGAATTCCACGTTTTGTGATTTAGCGCGCAATTTGTCACCTTTAAAGTTTGACTGAGCGCTACGTGGAGGGTATATTTTATACGTTAGGAAAGATAAAAACACACAGTTGGAGTCCAACAGCATCTCCTAACCATTATTTGTAACACTGGACTAAAAATTCAGCTACATATTCACATATATACTATATGACAGCGCACACATCTACTCATCGCTCTTACAGCGCATGCTTTGACATGAAATGTTTCCCGACAAATGGCTGAAAGCGAAGTAGTTGCTTTTCCACTTTAATGTTGTCTAATTAAACTTGAAAAGGAGCCAAGTTAGCCAAAGTTAATATGCGGTTGACTTGTGACTGAGTTGCCATCTGTTTTCCGCCGTCAACTGTTGCTGCGGCGCTGCTGTCTTAATAGACAGCTATGAAGACGTGTTTAATTTGTGCCCGGGTAGTCAGCTGGACAGACGAAATGCAGTGCTCGGGCGAGTCTGCAGCTGGTAAGTGGCAATTAGTAGTGGCAAAATGGTTGCTGTCAACTTCGCAAATGTTTATATACCGCTGCTTTTGGCATGGCGAGCAGTGCGGAAGACAGAGTTGAAAGAATCGCAACTATATGCGGGTATATATGTATGAACATTTTTCATTTCGAATTTAATAACTTGCTTTAAAAACGAAAAATGCGACTACCTCCGACTGAATTCCAACAAACCATCGTATGTGTGATCTGCTCGCATTCTATTCGCATTGAACCAAGTACAGAGGAGACGATGAGTAGAAAGAGGCATTTTCACTTCTTTAATTTAGCCAGTACCAAAGCATAGTAGATTTCTTTCGAAACATAGAAGTAGCTGATTACAAAGCCCGGTTTGCGTGTGAGCTCGTTGTTGAACGCTGAACCGGCGTCGTAAGATTTTTTTGTCTGAGAGAAAAATCACAAATGATCTAGTGAGCTTTGTTCACTTAGCAAAATTTTCTTTTCCTTAACCGTAACCAAAGTTCTTCTCGGATACTAGTTGCCAAAGTTGAAGAAGAAAATATGATGGAATTAACACAATATTTTCTTCCCAACTAGCTACTGAAACTGAACTGAAATCAAGATATATGTGGGTTTGGCAAAGTCGCTGGGGAAAAGACCCAGTGAACTTTTTCATTGATAGGTCGAAGCACAAGGAAGCATTGGAGACGGAATCTGCTATCGGAAGCTCTTTTTCTTATCACTGTGTGTGTGTCTTTCAAGCAGCAGTGGCAGTCATCGAGGTAGCAACCGATGTACTTCTAAAAAGTGCGGTTTCTTTTAGAGAGGTAGGCTTTCACTCCGATAGCAGACCTGCTATACAAGCCTTGAACTCGCTGACGGTGAACTCAAACCTAGTCTAGAAGGGCATGACCTCACTATCGGCAGCTTCAAGCTACTTCCATATTTAACTTGTTAGAGTCCCTGCCACAGCGTATTCGTAGGGAAACTGTAAAGCTGATGAGCTCGCTAGAAATAACAACCTTACCCACAATAAATGAGGATAGAAACGATCAGGTGATGCCCTGTCTTTGTGAAAGGCACGTTGGATCTATGGGATTCACGCTCAGTAACAATCAATCAGCGTTGGTTAGCAATCAATACTTGTAGCTTTGTGAAAGCCTTCAGGCCTTCTGGTCCTGAGTGGAACATAAAAGGTCGATCGAACTGGTATCTCTTAGCACTCAGACTCACATCCTCGCAATGATAGGCGTGGACTAACTGGACTCAACTCTTGGCACACATGTGAGGAGGCTGACGATTTTGTAAGACGAAAAATCCAAAATGTAATGAGAAAGACGAGATGGATACATCTAGATACTTTCTCATCCACTGCCCAGTTTTTGACAGCAACTCACTGTTGCCATGGTTTTACGTACTTGGTGAATGGCGTGGAATGGATTTAGAATGGGCTCTGACGTTTTGTCGGTATGCGACGGTGTCTTTTTGATCCATACTTAGAAGTTCTTGGCATCACCATGTCTACAACAAGCGTCTCTAGCTGCCCAAGTGGGATTATTCTTGAACTCTTCAGTAATTGGCCTATTTGAACTAATCTAAGACCTAATCTAAACAATCTTCGAGCAGAAAGTATGAATTTTATCGAAATATAGGTTATGTTGCTCATCTCTTTTAATTTGCAGAAGAGCAGCTAAAATGAAAACACCGCATATCTTGTGATCTAATACCGAGATGTTTTTTTAAAGAAATGCAAATAATTTTCTATTTAAATCCAACTTCCACATTTAGCTTAAAGTTACCGTTATTGCCGCAAATACAGGGGGAACTTTGTTAATTAAAAAGTAATTAAAATGCGTTGGTTAGACAAACAAAAGCCATGTGGCGGTGGAGAAGAGCCAATTGAAGTTTGTTGGCTACAACAAAAACCAACTTAAAGCTTAGACAAATAGAAGCAACAACAACCACCACAATAACCATGCAACTGCGGCACGACGCAAGCGAACAATGGCAAGAAACAAAGGACAACAACTGAAGGCAATTGAAACCAATTGTAGCCATTTGTGTTAATTGCGGCTGGCGTAGTAAGCATAAAAAACAACAACAATAATAATAAAAATACGAAAGTATATGCTCAGCGTGAATAAAGGAGTCAAAAAAGGAATGAAGGGATGAATGGGCGACTCTATGGGAGAGGAAATGAATGCCTTAACGCAAGAGCGCACATTGAAGATGCGCTTTCAAGAGCACACATTCATTACAGGGTGCACACGAAATTTAGGAACGTGGGGCGTAGTCGAAAGAAGAAATTATAAAAATTATACGGGGAAAAAAGTGTGGCCGGAAGCCAGCAAAAATTTAGATGAACATGTAGCCGTTGAAAAATATAGAGAAAACACTTGTGTTTAAAGAAAGACCAGCAACAAATCAGCAGGAACTCGCGCTGCAAACAAAGGCGCTGCCAGCTCACGTTGCGTTGCCTGCGCGCCACAGACACACTGCGAATGCCAGAGCGAACAAAGCAAGCGGCTCATTTACGGCAGCCAACCGTTCCATCGCCTGGCAGTTCCACTTCTAGACAATGCCGCAATATCGTTGGCATGCTCTGGTCGACTTGTTCTAGTATATGTTGTTATTGTATTGTTTTATTCCGCCATTTTTAACTGTTGATCCTATTTGAGCGCACATTTTACTTTGCCAACTCCTGCAGGATGAAGTGGATAAAGATAAAAAAATAACGCTTAACATAAAAGACAAGCCAACCGGCAGTTTTCATGGCAAATTATCTACACTGAACAGAGCGCGCCACAAACGCTTGCTAGCGACTAACGCAGAGACGAACTGGAAGTGGAGTAAAAAGCGCGTTGAAGGCGTGAGGACGGGCGAGCGCCGATGATAAGCCGGAAGGAAAGTTTGCTGCTGTGCGCGTACAACAAATCAAACAAGCGACAAAGGCACGCAAACGCACACAAACCGCCCTCAACTTCCCTGCATACCGGCGCACAATGACAGTTAGACACGCTGCACGTACATGCCGAAGACAATGAGCAGAGCGCGCTCAAAGCAAAAAAAAAAAAAAAAAATGAAAATGATAGAAAATGAAAACTAAAAGTAGCTGCTGCTATCTAGTGCCAGAATCAGCCAGCACTGTCCGCATTGTGACAGCTTATCGCTAACTTGACTGGCAAGCAACGCCTGCCCGCGCCACAAGCTTTCGTGCAGTTTTGACAGCCCAGTGCGTGTGCGTGTGTGTGTGTGTGCCATGCCACGCATTGTTTCGCGTATTCTTTAAGTATTTTTACTGCTTACTCCTCAGAGGTGTTCACTTTATTATGTTATATAAATTACGGTACTTTTCAATTGCATCAAATTTGAATGTTAATCTACTTTTTCTCTTTCTTTCTTTCTTTGTCTCTTCCACGCAAAAAAAACAGGCGACTCAATTATTCTAAATTGTCAAGCGGATGGCACCCCAACACCAGAGATCTTATGGTACAAAGATGCTAATCCCGTTGATCCCTCGTCTACTGTTGGCATCTTTAATGATGGCACCGAGTTACGGATCTCCACCATTCGACACGAGGACATCGGAGAGTACACTTGCATTGCACGCAATGGTGAGGGACAAGTCTCCCATACGGCCCGTGTTATAATAGCGGGCGGCGCTGTAATCATGGTAAAACATAAATTATTTTCGAACCACCAAAACCCCTCTCAGAAATATCAAATCCTCCACAAAATGTAATAATAACGATGCCCACTTTGGATTGTAAATTAACGAAGAAGAAAAGTTTGTAAAATCAAAACAAACAACATAATTGATTTGGTGAAGTGAAATTGTTGTAAAGTAAATTTTTTAGACGCGAATCCTCTGGCTGATTGACAGTTTTAATGAAGGTGATGTGGTTTTTTTTCATTTGAAGTAGAGAAGTATGTGTATATTTAGATTAAAGTCAGTTTGTGTTACTTTTGTGGTAAGAAGTGCGTTTAGTAACAGCTTAAAATCTTTAAAGGTTTGTTTAAAAGTTTAAGCAGACTTCAGATCGCTTACAGATAGGCAAAAGGCTAAAATTATGACACTAAATTTTGAAAGCTTACTAAAAGTTCAAACCTCACTCAGCTTAAGTGCCAAATAATACTTGAAAGTTAATATATTATATAACTCGAAAGTCTAAAATTGCAACATAAACTTTTGAAAGCTCACTAAAAGCTAAAAGCTTTCTTCAAAAGTCACTCAGTTTAAATATTGTAATACCTGAAAGTATATATCTAACATGAATGATTCGAAAGTCCAAAATGCCGAATAATACTTGAAAGTTAATTTAATATACGATTCGAAAGTCTAAAATAACGACTCTAAGATGTGAAAGCTCACTAAAAGCTTAAAGCTCATTCAGTTTCAGTGCCAAATAATACGTGAAAGTATATATCTTACATTTTTTTTTAAATCTAAAATTACAGCATCAAGTTTTGAAAACTCACTAAAAGCTCAAAGCTCTCTTCAAAGCCCACTCGGTTTAAGCGCCAAATAATACTTGAAAGTTTATATCTTCCTCGATATGATAGCGATTTCAGTTGATCACATTTTTCACTTCTCACCTTGGTTTAAATAGCAACTACCCCGGGCACAATAAACCAACAAGGAAACGATATTTTACAAATGTAAATGTAAAGCATGCCGACAGGTGTCGCTGAAGCAAGTTTACTTAGTGAATGATACAGTTTTTCATTTTAAAAATTTCTGTAGACTAATTTGTAATCATACTACTGAGGAGTTCATAAAAAAGTAAAAATACATTACTCAACAAATATGAAGAAAAAATATGCGACTAATATGCTAAGAGGTCTGTGGAGTATTTGAGGTGTCCTGATTACGAATTTGAGCTCAAGAGTGTTCCTATATTTTCCAATTAAATAAATGGTGGTGGTTTGACCTCTAAACCCCCTTGCCTACAAGCCAAATAACTCTACGTGTAACGAATTTTTGATATAATTTTCAGATTTAGCAACCTAAAATTAGCAAGAAACAGCCTCTCACTTCAGAGTCGCAAATGATTCCTAGAATTAGTGTTATTGGTTTCAATTTTGATTGAGAATAATGTCAGATTGTTTGAGTAACATACAATTAATTTTAAATTTTTTCACTTACCGAAAAAATTGTCAATCAGCTAGCAATTTTTTTAATTTTTTGCAAACTAATTGGAGTGTTCAAAATAATGAAATTTCTTTGCGAATGACTTCAGTTCCAATAGCGTTCCATATCCATATGCTTAAGTGTTGTCGCCCCCTATTTATAAACAAACAGAAAGAATTATTCAAAAAATATGAAAAATTAAAACATTTATTTAACGACTTATCATAATCATCATTAATAAAATCATAATTATATTTAGCATATTTGCATGGAAAATCATAGAAATAGTTAGATTTATCGTAACTAGACTTAAAAACATATTCTTATGAAGGTTTAGTCGCTCAAAATGGTTTAAAGTTAACATTAAATGCTGCTTGGTTGCGTGTAACGGGTAAAATTGAATTTTAAAATGATTCAAGCGAATTTAAGCACAGAAAAAGCTTAAACCGCATATGCTGCATACTTTTAGGCGCAGAGTTGATTAATTTCAATTTCTTAGCCAAAACTTAATATGCTTAGAAAATTATTTTCCACACTACCACTAATTTTTTTTTTTCTTAATGTGAGCTTTATTAAATTTATGCGACGATATATTTTCCTGTTAGCAACCCTAACTGCTTCACTCTGTTGAAGAAACCGTGCAAAATGCTTAAAATCTCATGCCGAAATTAATGACAGGCAAATTAATTATTTTGCTTGAGGTAAACTGCCTACAAATATTTTAGAAAGCGGCGTGTGCGGGAGGCTATAAACAGCTGCAGAACTATATTGACGTGACATGTGTAGGCAGAAAGCAACCCTGCGCTATTTTAAGCCCATTTAAATGAGTTACAGTGTAATTAACTTAAATTACGCTATAAATTATATGAATTTTCTCAAATTTAAGTTCAAGCAATTTGCTCACTTAGTAAATTTTTTATTAGATTATTTTGAAAATGCTGAGGTGGTTAGCAGAGTTGCCGTACAGGCAAAATATTTTCATGAAAAACAAATAAACAATTTTTAAAAATAGTTATGCCAATTGAATTCAAGCGGAAAATGCAAAATTTAAATATTTTTAGTAATGCCATAAACATTTCAGTATGCAAAAGATAGAAAACACAAAAAAAAATTAAAAAAAAAACCATATACCTTTTTTAAATTTTACTTACCGTATCGTCAACTAAAATCCAAAATAACGTAAAAACTCTTCTCACAGGTTTACAGGAGAAGAAAAAACGGTTTCATAGAAACATTTGAAACAATATTTGAGTTTTGGTTATAAAATGGTTATAAATTGGTTATATGGTGGTTAAATATTGGTTACATATTGGTTATGTATAGGTTACTTATGGGTTATACATGACAGCAGCAACTAAAACTTAATGCTATTTAGATGTAAAATAGATATTAGATATATTGATAATTTGGTTTTTTTGTTTTTTTTTTTTTTTTTTTTGTTTTTGTATTGATGATACGTTGTTTTGCATTTTAGGTGACGATATGTATTTAAATTTGCAAAAATTCAAGCTCAACTCGCCAAATAACTTTTTTTTTTCATTTTAAGCACATCTTCAGTAAATATTTGTTTTTCAAAAACCCAAATAATTTCTTTAACAAAATCTCTTAAGCAAGTTATCTTCGAGCAATTTATGCAGTAAGCTTCAGTCAATTGATCATACTCGAGGAAAGTAGGCCAACTGCAGCAGCATTCCCACAAGTGTACATAAACTCTAAGACACAAAATAACAGTTACAAAATGCTAGCATATAACTTTAATCGCATATCCGCATTTATCTACGTAAGGCGAGCTTATGCTGAGCTCAAACTTAATGCCAGCAACATGAAAAGTTCCATTGAAACTAAGGCACCAACAACACAAGACATCACGATGCCATGAAATTATTTATAAACATAGCCAACAATAAAGTCTACACACACTACAGATACAACAACAGTTATTATTTATAAACTAAATACAGCCATTATGCAGTATGCATAAGTGTAACATGTGTGTGGTCGTAGAACTTTGGCAGCGCCTGAAACTGTGCTAAACTGCACATCATTAGGCAACAACACACACACGCACACGCATATGTGCAGCTGTTTGTGCGCTGGTGTGTTGCAAACGATATTATAAAACACAATTATATTACGAAAACCGCTCAATAACTGTCAGCCTGAGACACACGCGCACACACACACTGACAGTTGTGGGAGTTTATGTGACAGCTTGAATAGCTTAGGGAATGTTCTTGGAAGAAGAAAATCTTAATTCAACATGACAACACTAATGCGCTACTACAATTTAATAGTTAAAAGACGTCGCACACGCACACACGCACACACTCACATGCAAGCAAACTGTGCTCTGCTTTGGTGGGTTGGTGCGCCATGGCGTATGAGTAACAACAATGTACTGGCAATGGCACTGCTTACTCGTACGGACTTGTACGCGCTTTGTTGATCCTACACAGATGTTGTCATTAGACGCCGTTATGCGCTTTTGTCTTCATTTGTTTTCGCTTGCCACTAAACTACTGTATTCAGCATTCGTGTCAGCTGAAATTGATGGGCGTTTGTGCGTATGTGTCGCCGCCTGTAACAGCAGTCACTAAGTGCCACACTTTAATAGTGCTGCCTTAAACCTTATTTATGGCGCACTCACTTAAATGCCTTTCATGCTTTTCAATGAGAAAATTAAACAGTCTCTGCTGCTTTTACTCACTAACACTTGTTTAACGCTTGTAGTCTCATTATATCGCTTTGAAACCTTAAGCCTGCAGTTGTACGGTTGCAGGCGCTATAGATAATTAAGAGGAAATGGGATGAGTAATCAATGTTCTTTCTTTAGCATATAATATAACGGGTTTAAACTTAGTGATATGAAAAGGACCTGCACGGTGAGCGATGTCAAACAACCGCGAGTAAGTCTCTCAGGAAGAAGGCGCTTATTAAAACTCTCAGCCAATTTGAAGCAGTTGCAGAAGCTCCAAAGGCTATATGTAGCTTTCTATACAAGTTAAGCTTTCTTGGCTGACTTTTAAACGATTTCAGTGGTATATTTCTTGTAAAAATCTAATATATATCGATTCAAGCAAATGCAAAAAAAATTAACTAAGTTGAATTCTCTATGAGTTTCATCGGATTTCTGTTTGACAATAATTTCTGACATTAAGCCTGTGAAGTAAGTTAGACTAATACAAGTTGAAGATAATGCTAAAATCTTCAAAATACGCATATTACTCAATAAAATATATTTAAAAGCATATTTAACAAAGATTTTCAACAATATATGCAGTTGCTACAAGTTATGTGTCTACTGCCTAAGGCATGAAATCGAGCTTTTTTTATTTTAATCGTTTCAAAATATTTCAAAAAATTTTAAAAAATTGTTATTTCAATTTTAAACTATATGCTAGCAAGCAGCGCAGGTCGTATGTCAAATACAAATACTCAAACATATTTATACATATGTAGATGTGTCAAAGAAGACCTCACATTCTTCCCTAAACCGAGAAACACTGGTGTGAATCCATTTGCTACACACTTTTGGGCCTCAGCTTATTTGCTGGAATATACAAAATTGTACAAAAATTGGCCATAGACCCCATTATATCAACAGACTGCCATTGGCAATACTACAAGCGCAGCATAAAAACTTTTCCATACAAAAACTTGCATGTTGTTATGCTTATAAGAAGCATGATAGTTATGGCGCCGGCGTTGGTTACTAGTGCGACCACTACACCGAATTTCGCGTGACAGCAAAATGTTCACTTGAGGCGCCTTAACCCTATACTGCACACTAAAATATATTTGTTATTGCTTAGTAATGTTTTACTAATAAAAAACGGCTTAGTAACTAGCTTTTTGAATTGCCAGATGACTTGACACGGAATTACGCAATGTGAAATCGTTTTCTTGATGCTTGTCTCTCGAATATTACCTCAGATCTGCATATCTCAACAATGTGTAAAGTGCCCTCATTGAAAAGAGAAAAAATAGTCTGAAATGTCAGCTGCTCAGACATGAAAGTATTCTCTACTTTGTCCAGCAATAAAAACAAATTTTTGGTACAAAAATTTTCTGCCAGTTTTCAACCCGCTTTTGACCAACCATCGACATGATTTTCAGTTAAAACTTTTTCTTTTAATTTTTTTAAGTATACCATATGTAGGGTAGTCGAAAATGTCTTTTCGTATTTCTAAACAAACCTCAACTTACTTTTTATATTTATAACGAACTTTAATGAACGAAATATGTACCATTTTGTTTGACCACTTTTTGCCATTTTTCCACTAGAGACATAATTCCATCTGTGTAAAACTTTCCTGATTTCTCGGCGAAAAACTGCGACAAGTAATTTTCACAGGCTTCTGTTTAACCCAACTTTAGTCCGTTAAAGGAGCTCTGCATTGACCAAAACAAATAGTAGTCCGATGGTTCAAGATCCGGGCTATATGGTGGATGCATCAAAACTTCCCAGCCAAGCTCTCCCAGTTTTTGCCGAATCATCAAAGATGTGCATGGTCTAGCGTTGTTCTTCTGGAAGACCAAACCCTTCTGTTGATCAGTTCTGGCTGGTTTCGATTTCTTGCTTTAATCTAATCAATTGTTAATAGTAAAATGTAGAATCAATCGTTCGACTAAGCTGGAGCAGCTCATAGTGGATGACTGCTTTCCAATCCCACCAACCACTCAGCAAAACCTTTCGAGGTGTCAAGCCTAGCTTTGCGACCATTTGTTGAGCTTCACCACGCTTGCACCACTTTTCGTCTCCTGTTAACATTCGCTTCAGAAATGGTTCGATTTCATTTCGTTTAAGCAAAGAATCACAGATCTAAATTCAGTCCATTAAATATTAACATAGAGCTTCTTTTTTAAATGGTTCAAAATTGTTTGATGATGAATGTTAAGTTCCTTAGCGATGTCATGGCTGCTTATGTGATGGTCTTGGTGATTTTTCCATAATTTTATCGACTTTTTCAACGATATATCGACCTGAGTCTAGCTTAGCAGAAATCTCATTTGATCAGCTTAGAACGTCGATCCGTTGTGTTAACTAAAACTTCTGTATAATGAATCACAAGCTCTTACAATTCTGCAAAGCGCTTTGAGCCTAACACATATTTGTTGAGACGACTAATGCCAGTTTCGACTATATATACCCGCGGGTCGCCGAGGTTAAAAGAATGTTTAAGCTTCAGTTTTGCAAAGGCTGGTCAATGGAGGAGAAAATGCGTGGCTTTTTTCCTTACAACTTTGACAACTTGTCTTTTGGAAAATGTTTTGTAAGAACCCCTACAACCCCTTGTACTAAATATAGCAATGGGAAAATTAAGCTTTCTTTATTTAACTATTTTTATAAATTTCATAGGGTTAAAGGCCTGCAAGTTCGAAAAAGTTGTATTTGGTGGCAGCAAAATAGGCAAGAGCCAAAACTTAGTAAAGTGACGTGCTTATAAACATGAGTTTTGCATGTCAACATTTGCATTTATGTGCACATTAATACATATGTATTTAGTTCATATGTACATACAAGGGCTGGGGGAGGTACTTACAAAAACACGCAATTATTTAAGGGCTTTCACGCATACAAAGAAAAACAGCTACGCACCAATACATGAAAAAAAAAACACGGATTAGTTGCTACACTCGTGTGTAAAACACTTTATTGCATGCATATATGTATTAGTGTTTGTGGGCCCAGCAAAAGTTTCATAAAGTGGCTTAGAGAGCGACCCAGTCGCGAACTTCAATTTCACGCATATAACTGTAAATATGTAGATATACACAAACATATATGTATAATAGCATACATATGCATATATATAAGAACACACAATCTAATAGCACACACGCAAATACATAGAAGAGAATGCCTCGGGCCTCGCGCGTTGAGCAGGCCAAGGCTAACAACTTAAATGCTCACACCACAAAGTTTCACGCGAAACGGCAAATGTTGTTTCCCGTTAGCCGTGCGCACAACCTCATGTGTGTATAATTTGTATGTTTTTGTTGGCATGTATTGCTGTATACACACTCACACACACGCACATTCAGGCGCATAAATATATGTGCTTGAGCCAACGAACATTGAAACAAAATAATTTAAGCTGAAAGTGTGCGTCTGAGCGGTTGTTAAATGAATTTTGATGGCCCAACGGCACTTTTGCGCACGCACACACACACAAAGCCATTGGCACACACACGCATATACGAATATGGGCCCATAGGCATAAGCGAGAGTGTATGTGCAAGCAGATGTTTCGGCAAATACATTTTCAAAAATTTAATTTTCGCGTACATGTGAGCAGGGGCATGCAACAAAATGGCGTACGGCGCTGGCAACTACACGCTGCTCTCTCAAGGGTTGTAGCCGCAAAATGGAAAACATTTTTTTTTAATTTATACGCTGTACATATGTATATGTGAATGCATATACATGTGCTTCGGTGTCTGGGTCCGCGTAACGCTTTTAAATTCAGTTGCATTATAACGGTCACAGTGCTCGTTTGGGAAAATTTAAAATATGGAAATTAAAATTTTAATCGAAGAACTTTTCGCTACCTCACGGTTTCGAACATTGAGCTTTGCGGTGATATTGGAGTTTGATTTGAGGTTAGATTGGAATAATTCTTATTTTAGATTTTATATTTTATTTAGATTTTGAAATTTGAAAACGTGATTTTAAAAACTCATGAAATTTGGATGAATTCATGCATTCTAGTACTAATCTTGCTTTGGTTTTCTTTTTTTAATTACCAACTATTTATTTTTTTTTTATTAAGAGCCCAACAACAAAAAAGCAACAATATTTAACAAAGATAATGCCTAAAATTTATAATTTTTAAAATTCCCTGGTAATTTTTAAATATTTTGATACTAAATGATAGTAAAAGTAATTTAAATATCTTTTTTTAATTTTTCTTTTCATTTAAAATTTTTTTTTTTCGAAAAATAGTTCCAAAACTTCATTTTTTTGTATTTTATTCCAAATATTTTTTTAATGCGATATTAATTTTCATTTAAAAAATATTTTAAATCAAAACTTCGAAAAACAAAAAAATATACATATAATTCGATATTATTAATTTACGAAGAAGACAATAATATGAAAAACGATATTAAAATTTTAAAACTTCAATTTTTTTTGTATTTCATTCGAAATATTTTTTAATACAATTTTAATTTTCCTTTAAAAAATATCAAAATTTCGAAAAGCAAAAAAGTATATAGGCTGAAATTCAATATTTTTAATCTACGAAGAGGACAATAATAAAAAAATTATATTTAAATTTATAACATTTAAAAAATCTTTAAAACTATAGTATTCAAAAAACTTTTTCTTTACCCTTTTCACTTTTTCGAAAACATTTTTAATGCTTAATTTCTTTTATTTCTTTCGAAATAATTTTTATACCCTTAACAGGGTATATTAAGTTTGTCACGATGTTTGTAACACCCAGAAGGAAGCGTCGGAGACCCTATAAAGTATATATATAAATGATCAGTATGTTGAGCTGAGTCGATTTAGCTATGTCCGTCTGTCTGTCCGTCTGTCTGTATATATACGAACTAGTCCCTCAGTTTTTGAGATATCGTTTTGAAATTTTACAAACGTCATTTTCTCTTCAAGAAGCTGCTCATTTGTCGGAACGGCCGATATCGGACCACTATAACATATAGCTGCCATATAAACTGAACGATCGGAATCAAGTTCTCATATAGAAAACTTTCGCATTTGACAATGTATCTTCACCAAATTTGGTATAGATTATTTTCTAGGGAAAAAATGTAATATCCGAGAAAATTGTTCAGATCGGTTAACTATAGCATAAAGCTACCATACAAACTGAGCGATCGGAATCAAGTTCTTGTATGGACAACTTTCACGTTTAACAAGATATATTCACGAAATTTGGTATGTATTATTTTCTAAGGCAACAATGTAATCTCCGAAGAAATTGTTCAGATAGGTTAACTATAGCATATAGCTACCATACAAACTGAGCGATCGGAATCAAGTTCTTGTATGGACAACTTTCACGTTTAACAAGATATATTCACGAAATTTGGTATGTATTATTTTCTAAGGCAACAATGTAATCTCTAAAAAACTTGTTCAGAACGGGTTACTAAGCATATAGCTTCCATACAAACTGGACACATAGTTACTAACAGAAATGCACCTGTGAAGGGTATTTAGCTTCGGTGCAACCGAAGTTAACGTTTTTTCTTGTTTTATGTAATTTTTATTTTTCTTTCCTTTAGAATACACCAAAAATTGTAAGGTTTTTTTAATAAATTTAAATTTATTAGATTTTTTAAATTATTTTTCATTTAAATATTTTTTAAATTATTTTTTGAAAAGATTTTTAATACTTTTTTTTAAATTGGAAGCAAGTTTTTAATGTAGTTCCCCTAAAAAATGTTACAAAAATGTTACAATTTCAAAGAAAATAACTATATAGTTCGATAATCGATGTTTTTAATTTACGAAGCGTTGTCCAAATATTTACAATTTAAATTTTAATATTTTTTTCAAAACTATATTTTAATATTTTTTTCAAAATTATATTTTAATATTTTTTCAAAATTATATTTTAATAGTTTTTAAATATTTTACATTTCAAAAATATTTTTTTTATTAAACCTGTTTTTCGAAAACTTTTTGGTGTTTATTATTATTATTATTATTTTTTTTTTGTTACGATATTTTAATATATTTTTTTCTTTTCAATTAAAAAACATTATCAAACAATTTCCTTAAAAACGCCAAAATTTTGTCAATAGGACAAAAAAAAAATATTTTAAAATAAAACTTTAATATTTTTTTAAAATTATATTTTAATATTTTTTAAATAATTTACATTTCAAAAATTTTTTTTAATTAAAATTTTTTTTATTTTATCGAAAATTTTTTAGAGTGTGTTTTTATTTTATTACGATTTTTTTGTATACTTTTTATTATTAAAAAAAAAATACCAAACATCATCAACCAATTTCCTTAAAAACACCACAATGTTGTCAAGAGGACAAAAACAGAAAAAAAAAAAATATTTAAAAATTATATTTTAATATTTTTTAAATATTTTACATTTAAAATATATATATCTTACTTCAATTTTTTGTTTAGTTTTTCGAAAAATGTTTTTTTTTTTTTTTGTAATTTTCTTCGAAATTATCTTTTAATAATAATTTTTATTTTTCTTTCCTGTGAATATTCATCACATACTCAGAACATAGAGCTAAGTTACACTGAAAATATAAAAATTCCCTTTCAAAAGCAAAATACTCCAAACTTTTTTCTGAAATTTATATATTTTGAACTCCTAAAAATATTCGTGTTTTCAAACTAAAATTCCATATCTCACCTTAACTTCTGTTAATCATCAAGGATATGCATAGTCAACTTGTCATTGCATGCGAAATCAGCATTACTTCAATACAACAACATCATGAATATTGGCATTTACTACAGAAATATGAAGAAATAGCAAAAATACTCTTGTGCTTTCTGTCTGTTTATGCTGAGTCTGACAAAAATTACATAGGTCTCTGTTCACTTTCTAAGCTCTTTAACCTTACTTTAACTCAACTCCTCAAAACAAATTTCTTTGTATTTAAATATTGTAATGATTACCAACACAAATTACCTAACTGCCCAACGAACCAAACCATCAATCAACTAAATTGCGTTAAACCGCCCGACCTCGTGCACCTACTCTCCCAACCAACAACAATATCACAACATTACAACAACAAAAACAACAATTTCTTAATGCCTTAAACTGGTACAAAACTTTCCCAACCGCCCATCCCCACACACCGACGACCGAATGGCAATCGAATGGACGTTTTTTGTGCCACACGCATCGGATATGTGTGCGAAATGGAATGCGCGCAGCAGCCGGCAGCTGGTGGGAAGGGGAAAGTAGGCAAAGCGGGTCCAAAAAAGGTCGCCAAAACCGGCAAATACACTAAGCTCGGTATTGAAGTAAGTGCCCAACAGCAAAAACCACTTTTATCTCTATGTTTTGCTATAACGTTGCATATGCAACATTAGCGTTTTTTGTATGTGTTTGCGCTGCGTTGAGCAATAGTTTTTGAATTTTGTCATTTCGTCAATTTATTGTGAATTTTTATAGCGACAACTCATTGAAAAACGTACGCTTTTTCACGCCAAATCGCCGAACACTCACCTGGCCATGCACACGAAATTGAAAAAGACATATTGCCACCTTGCCACATTGCCACATAATCAAACAAAGTCGCATAAAAATTTTCATTATTGGATTTAAATTTTGAAATGAATTTTGCTAAAAGTTATTAAGCATATCATGCATTCAGATTTATTGTGCTGCTGCCAAGCTCAGGTATTTGCCACAAATATTCATTATAAAAAATCAAAAAAATAAAAATCCACATTTCGAACAGCGGCCAGAATACACAATGCATTCGCAGTCACATCAAATGCCATTTAATATTTATATACAACTATATGAGTGTATATGTTTGTATGTATGTATGCACATATATAAAAAACAGTTAATATAAAGAGCAGTGAGAAATTCATAAAAAGCAGCACACGCTCAACATAATTGTCATTTGCGCCACAGTCACCGCCACCCTCGCCAACTCGCCACCTCGCCGATGCCACCAACGCCGCCGCCGCTGCCACATTCATCGCCATCAGCAATATATCTATGTGTGTATCTGTTCATTGCCATTCAAGCATTTTGTTGTTGCTATTGCACGCAGCAAACAATGCGAGGCCATAAATTGCCATATTCGAACGTTGTGTGTGCCTGTCTTCGGGCGCAAACGGACGTAAGGACACACTCACATACACTTTCGCTAAGGCTCGCAAAGATGCGCACAAACACCCACACACAGTCGCACTCTTATTGGCAACAATAAAGTTTGTGTGTGTGTGTGTGTGACATCTTTCCCGCCGCTACGCCATTCATTCCAGTTAAGCGCTTGCCATGCTGCCGTTATTCTTAAATATGAATCATTGCTGAATATCCTGGCATTTCAGTTTACCATAACATCCGACTACTATGACATTTGGAGAATGCAGTTATTTTTGCTTTTGCTATGAATATTTAAAGCCTTTGTTAACTTACTTTTATTAACATTTTAAATGCGCAGAGCACAGTGCGACAATGTTGTTTCATGATATGCTGCTGGAGACAAGACATATTGGAGGCATATTTTTTGAACCAGCACTGTATCTGGACTTTTCTAATGAGATTTGTGGTGATAATAAGCAATAGATTTGTTCAAAATTGCTTTTAATTAATTTATTCGAATTAAATTGAATCTGATTTATTTTATTTGGATTATTTTTTTTTAATTTTGAATAATAAAAAAAGTATACATTTATTTTTAATTTAACTAATTAATTAAAATTTAATTTTCTTTAATTAAATAAAAATTAAAAATACTAATAATAAATTAAAAACTTTAATATTTAATTATTTTTAATTAATTAGAAATAATAATTATTTAATTAAAATTTGTTCAATTAAAAAAATAAATTTTTAATTAATCAGATCATTTTTTTAATTAATTAATTAATATTTAAAAATTTAATTAAAAAATAGTAGTTAATTAATTAAAAAACAAGATTTAATTAATTTAAATTAATTAAAAATTTATTTATTTAATTTAACTAATTTTAATAAATTAAAATTTTTTTAATATAATTAATTAATTTTTCAGCTGTAATCGCGTAAGCGGTGTCTACGCCAGTAAAGAAGAATTAATTAAAAATAATTAGATATTAATTTTTTTTAGTAAATTAAATTAAGAATTATTTTTTTACAATTAATTAAATTAAAATTAATTACCTATTATTTAATTTTTTTTTTCATTTTATAATATAATTTTTTACCTTAATTTAATTTTTTTACATTTTTTGAAATTTACTTGCCACTTTGAGGGAAAAACTTTGCCGCACTGTGAGGTGGCATATCCAATTAGTTTTGCACGTTTTCTTAAACCTTCTTGGTTTTAAATGTTGTAGAGTATACTATTTTTAACTTTATCTCAATAAATATTTATATACGTATGTATATGCATATACACATTGTGACAAAAATACATTTAATTGTAATTAAATTTCCCGGGTAAATAATATTCCAAGAAAATGTACCTTGCAAAATTGGTAGGATTGTACTTCATTTTGATTCAGTTTTAACAAAAAGCACAAGCCTACGAGTGGTGCAAGGCCTCGGTCGAGAGATCGTTGAAGACTTTCTTTCTGGACAACCTTCGAACTCTTCAACTGATGAAAATATGAAAAAAAAAGTGAAGGATACGCTGCTTGAAAATCGTCAAATATGTGTTAGAGAGATTGCAAGAGAGCTCGTCATCTTTCGCGCGTCTTTTCGACAGATTATTATGGACATTTTGGGCATTAAACGCGTTCTTGTTCGATTCGTCCCGATAAAGTTACATTTTATTCAAAAATAATACTGTAAATAGGTCTCTTTGGATCGTTCGAATTCCGATCCCACATTCAAGGAGAGCATTATAATTTCCGATGGGACATGCTTTTATGAGTTTGACATGCAAGCAAGTCAAGAGTTATCGGAAATGCAAGGCCTGTAATGAAAAAATGTTCTTTAGAAAGATTATAATTAATTTCTCTGACACTACGGAAAGTAAGTACAGGCCTTTTATATTCGCTTTACATTTTAATTTCTTTGAATCTTCAGCTATATGTTGATTAAAGCTGATTCATTCCAAGAGTTTTACTTCGCTTTTAGTCACCAATAAACCTATGTTTCTTATGTCTACCACTGTTAGAATACTTTTATTAAAATTTAATTAAAGCTGTCTCCGATTTGCCATTTCTCTGCTCGCTTCTTCTCTCTTGTCACAAAAATTACAAAACTCGAAGCAACAACAAAGCTACCGACCTCGTTAAAGAGGTATGGCCGCTATATTCAGTGCTACCAAGTTTTATTTTACATATTTTAGATAAGTTTTACTTTACTGTTTCGAATGGTTCAAGTGGCAAACAAAATTTCTATTTTTGTTATTGTATTTTAAGAACTTAGGATTTAGAATAAATTATAGTGACTAATAGAAAGCAAAAGTAAGGAATTGAAGCAAAGTTTCTAACACATTAAAAAATAATTTCTCCACAAAGAAAGGATCATAACGCTATAACTCATGCGTCAGAAGACATTTTAATGCAGGGTGGCACCACTTAAGGTGCCTGTTCGTTTGAGCATTTAGTATAGTTTGCTCGATTCGTTGGAAGGTAACTTTCGGCGAATGGGAGGCGGCTTGTTTGATTCGTTGGAGAGTAATGTTTGACGGGTGGAAGACAGCTAATATGTTCGTTATTAGTAAAAAGGTTTAAACTTAGTTAGCCGGGTTTTAAAAACCTTGACTGATCACCTTCATATTAACCTTAATTTTTTAGCGCTCCTTTTGGCAGCAACTCTTAAACTTATTACCAAATATTTTAAGCTAAATTATTGCCATTATTAAGGTTAATATTTAATGTAATTGTTAACTTTTTCTCCTTACCCTAAGACTAAGTGTTCGAAATTAATAGCTTTTAAATGTTTGCAAAACTTTTTACTACAACAAAATCTGTCAGAGAATGACACTAACGCAATTTGCATATTTTTTACTTTTTCTCTTCCCCTCTTCCCACTTGCAATGCATACTGTTTCGCCGCGTTTTGTATTGCGCACAGGTGCCGCCCACTAATCAGACCAAACTCGAGGGCGAAAAGGTGATATTCTCGTGCGAAGCGAAAGCAATGCCCGGCAATGTTACCGTTAGATGGTTTCGCGAAGGCTCTCCCGTGCGGGAGGTGGCCTCACTGGAGACACGCGTTACAATACGTAAAGATGGTTCCCTTATCATAAATCCCGTTAGCGCTGACGATTCTGGTACTTACTTGTGTGAGGTGACGAATGGCATTGGAGATCCGCAGAGCGCTTCGGCTTATTTAAATGTAGAATGTAAGTATACACAAAATATATTAACAAAAATAAATTTACGTATTTTCTCTGTCACTGCTAATAACTAATGGTATTTTAATGAGGAAATTAACAAATAACGTTTGAGTAACTAAAACTCGGCAAAGATTTCTGGGTATTTGTTTGTCTTCGACTTCGGTGCATTCTTTCTATCTTCGGGGTATTTGTCGAAATTCGACAGATCTTCCATGTTTGAGATGACCGGCACATAGGGAGGTTGTATTTGTTGGTTCAGTAGTCCATACCAATCGACACCCTTGAACCAGTCGTGATTTTTAATGTCCTTTTGTGCGTTCGTTAAGCAGCCGAGTCTGATGATAGTTTAGATGATTTTTCGTAAATCTCATAACACATAAACGCACTCACCGCTTAGAGGGATCGACAACCAGCAGTTTGGAAATTAAGTCCTTTAGCATGGGCGGAAAGGAAGCTGGTATCTTGTAGGCGCCATCGCAAATTTTGCCATACATCATCATCACATCCCTATTGTACTCGGAGAAGGGTGAATTACCGGCGACAAACTCATAAACCAGCACGCCAAACGCCCACCAGTCGACGCTGGTGGAGTAGGGTTTGGACTTAATCAACTCGGGCGCCAGATACTCGGGCGTGCCGCATAATGTCAAAGTGCGGGTCTCAACGCGCTAAAAATAGAAAGCAAGCGAGGTTTGTACTTAAGGTTTTGTGGAGCGATGTCAAGTGACCACTCGAATACCTTTGCAAAGCCAAAATCCGTTATCTTCAGATAACCTTTTCTATCGATTAATATATTTTCTGGCTTCAAATCGCGATACAGCAATTGCAAGTTATGTAGATACTCCAAACCAAGAAATATTTGCGCAGCATAGAAACGCGCCTGCTTCTCCGAAAATTTACGCACTCTGTTGGAAAAAAGATTGAGGAAGAAGAGAGAAATAAAGTGTCATGCTTTCTTTGCACCTACTTGCGATGATAGGTGAAGAGCTCGCCGCCGTTTATGAACGGCAAGCCGAAGATCAAGTGATCAAAGTCCTTGCGACAAAAGTCCATCATCACCACATAGGGAAAGTCTATGCTGAGCAGCACGCGCTTCTCATTGAATATATGCGGCACTTGCTTCGTCTTTACGATCATCTCCTTCAACACCAACTTCGCGGCATAGTAATTACCCGTCGACTTTTCACGCACCAGTTTCTAACGAAACAAAAAGTAAGCTTAAATAATTTGTTTTAGGAAAATAAGCGATGTTCGTTTCGAACACACCACTCGGCCGAAGGAGCCGGCACCGATTGTGGCCAGCTCGTCGAAACCTTGTAGGCCTGTGTCTGGCGATGGCGTCATTTTGTCCCACTTCTTGAGGAAACTGTCTCTGAACACAACCAGTACCATGTCGTAGTCGACCTTGCCGCTGAACCTGGTGTTGATGGCTGCAGTTTGTGGAGTTATGTCAGTTAAAGATTATTATGGAACAGGCTGTTATTGTGGTACTGTTGAGACGCTTACGTTTGTTGGCTTTCTCCACAGCGATTATCTTCATTTCACTTTCCGGTGCTTGTCCGACGTTAGAAGGCACCAGCTCCATTTGATGTGCCATGGTTTTGAAGACTACTGGAGGGGTTACTATTAAGCACCAACGAACTCAGAAGTTAAAAAGCTTAATTTTTGAAGAATTTGTAAATATTTTCCAATTAAAATGCGTACAGACACAGAAGCCCTAAAGCAAGACTGAAAAGTCAAACTGAGAACAGCAAAAATAAAAAGTCAGTTTTCAATAAATCTAAAAAAAATTAAAGAAAAGTGTTGTGAAATTGGAAAACAAAGAGTTTCGAAAACGGAAAACATTAGAATAAGTTTTGCCAAGAAATAATTTTCGAATTTTATGTTCCATCCCTAGGCAGACGTAACCTTAAAATTTAGAAAAATCCCACAATTTACGAAATGACATCAAATTCCGTAATCTTCTTCCAAATTCAACAGTATTTGAATCCTAGAGGTTGTAAAAAATTCAAGAAATTTTATCGAAACAAAGAACTACTTTATTTTAAGCCGAACAGACCCTTTAAAATTATATGAGTAAGTAAGTCCACTACCTCAGCTCACTCTCGTTTTGTCCGCTTACAGATCCTGCCAAAGTGACCTTCACACCCACTGTACAGTATCTACCCTTCCGTTTGGCCGGCGTCGTACAGTGCTACATCAAATCGAATCCGACACTGCAGTATGTCACCTGGACCAAAGACAAACGCCTACTCGAACCGTATCAAATGAAGGATATCGTCGTCATGGCCAACGGTTCATTGCTCTTCACGCGCGTCAATGAGGATCATCAAGGTCGCTACACCTGTACGCCATACAACGCGCAAGGCACACAGGGCTCATCCGGCCCCATGGAGGTGCTCGTACGCAAACCGCCCACATTCACCGTCGAACCGGAGTCGCTGTATCAGCGCAAAGTGGGCGACAGCGTCGAAATGCATTGCGACGCCATCGAAGCGGAGGGCACACAGCGGCCCACCATCAAATGGCAACGACAGGATGGCGGCGATTTGAGCGAAACACAGCGCACCCGTGTCAAAGTGTCCGGTGGCAACATAACCATCGAGAATTTACGCGGCGAAGACTTTGGCTACTATCAGTGTGTCGTCTCGAATGAGGTGGCCACGCTAATGTCGGTGACGCAGCTGGTCATCGAGGGCACACAGCCGCACGCACCGTACAACATCACCGGCAAAGCGACCGAGTCATCCATTACGCTGCAATGGATGCCCGGCTATAGCGGCGGTTCCAAAGTACAAGCAGGACTATACGATTTGGTATCGCGAAGCTGGCGCCGCCGATTGGCAAACCATTTCGGTCACGCCATCCGGCAGTACACAGGTCACCATCAACGGTCTGGCTTCGGGCACTACGTATGAGTTTCAGGTGGTCGGACGCAATGTGCTCGGCGATGGACTGATGAGCAAGGTGATGACGGTGCGCACACTGGGTGAGTTAAAGTTTGAACATTTTTATCTATGGCTTCGGCTTCTCTTAAGACCTTGTTGCACATACTCTATTCAAGTGCGGCAGATGCGGTGCGGTGTGGTAGATAAGTGAGTGACGTGACTAGCAGCATTAGTTCAGAGCAACAAGCTTGTTGTTGGAGAAATTTGTGTCAAACTTACCTCCCACACCGCGCCAACTTTGCGCCACTAACTACGATCTCTTATATTAAATTAAACCCATACTCTTGCATTTCTCTCTTTTTCTCTCTTTTCTACAACAACATTTGTGTACAATATGTATGAATTTATTTACGCAACACTCATAACTCTGCCATCATCTATCGTCTTTAACTAAAAAAAAATTAAAAAAAAAAAATAAAACAAAAACAAAAAAATCAAAATACGAATTATTTCGAATCGCTAAACATTCACAACTACAACAAATCAAATAAAACCAATATGGACATTTGAATTTCATTGAAAAATTGCAAATTCAAATGCCTTTAGAAGACGCACCGGCAGCGCCACGTAATGTCAAGGCTGCAACACAACCGCCAGATCATATTTTCCAACTAATGCCAGACGAAGCTGGTAAGCGAACACACCTTCTCCCCCACCCCTAAAGGAACAAAACTAATAGAAAACTTAGCAAAAACAAAAGCGACCACTTTGGTCAATGCAAATCGTTCGAAGTGCTCGAGCGCGTGCTTGACTTCGATGCATTGCCCAATAGCGGTACTTATGTTGCTTTTATTTTGTTAGTACTTGATTTTGTAGGATTTTGAAGCTCTTCACCTTTTATAGAAAGCATCTTTGAAAACTGTTTTCGAAACTTATAAAAGTTTGTGAAAAAACTCCGACGAAAGTAGGTTTGTTTTTTAGTTTTTTTCGAAGGCATCTTGATTCCATAGTGTGCTTCAGTTGCTTCTTTTTTGTTGCTCTAGTTTTTCAAGTATGAACGGGTTAGTGAAATATTAGTTTTTAGAAATTGTTGTTGTTAATATATGTACATATCGACACTTAAAATGCAAAATTACGTAACATCATTTTTCAAAAGATTACAGGCGAAGGAAAGTGTTGTAAGAATAACCTCATATTGACACAGAATTTAAGTTTTTGTTATAAAATTGTTATATTTTGGTTATCATGCACTCAAATAAAAACAAAATTTAAGTTATAAAATGGTTATGTATTGGTTATATATTGGTTATTATATCTGACAACAACCGACGTTTTCTTTATGATGGGTTGTTTTGCATTTTTGGTGACGATATGTTTCCTTTACTGGTATTGTGAGCTAAGAAAGAGAAACAGAAACAGAAACAGAATTACTTCTGAATTTTTTTTAATTTTTTCGCTAACTATTTTTTCGAAATTTGATGTAGGGAATATTATTAAACAAATATGGAATAGCTTGTGTGAAAATTGATAGTCACACAATGACCGCGCAAGTAATTAAAAACTTGATATTTATTTCGTGGGTTTTGAATGAGTATCCTTTACTTTTTAGAATGTCTCAAAACTCAAACTCCGTTGAGAAAATCTAATCTCGTAACATTGTAGCAGTTTTAGATGTATTAAGTTCGCTTCTCCTTTTACTCAGACACCATTAAAAGTATTGCGCTCCCAATTATTGGGCTTTGGAGACTCTTCGCCGTTGCTATGTTCCCGCAATCTTTGGGATTATGAAGTTTAAAAGTGCATGTGAAGTCAGGCAAGGTTAATAGGAGGGATCTCACTTAGCGCAGCTTAGATCGCGGGTCGGTTATGCTATATATTTGAAGCTAAAATTTTAAATAATTTTTATTTTTTAATTTTTTATGGATCAAGTATCCATTCTATAATGAGTTTTCACTGAAAAAATTTGGTGCATTTTTTTTATTACAAGGCCTTTTCTATATCAAAAAATCCTTCGTTCAAGTCTATAAGAATGATATCTCAAAGACCGGTGACAATTTTCATGGAAATCGGTTAAGTAGTTCTTGAGAAATCTTGCCAACCGACTTCAAAAACTCAACTTCGAGAAAAACGCGTTTAAAGATGGCGCCCTTAGCCCGGCTAGCCTCGAAAGCACAAGTTCTCCAGGCTCTATGTCCGAAACTATTACTCGGATCAACTTGGAAATGTGGGGCAATATTGTAAGGGTATCGTAGACTATCAAAAAATGATTCCGAATGTATGATTCCAAAGAAATTTTGCCAATTTCGTTTTTGAAAATTTGTTTACGAATACTGATATCGTAAAGTTCAGTTTCCAGCCTGTTTCCTGCCGTCTTAGGGGTAGTTTTAGCTTTCCTAACATTAAGAATGCTTTTAAGTTCATTATAGTTAAGAGCTTACGCCTAGAATTTTCAAAATTTTAAGAAGTTTCCGACAATTGCAGCAAAGCTTCCTGGTTGAAGGCACAATTTTAACGCCAATCCGAAAACTTCTTAAGTTTTCCTTAAAAAATATGTTTGAGTTACTTCACACGAAAGAACAAATAAGTCTGTTTAGAGTTTGCGTGTTATTTAATTTAAATAAATTTTTTTTTTTAATTTTTTTTTTTTTTAATTTGTAAATTTTTTTTTGAAAATTGTTTACAATTCCCGTTACTGCAATATTTTTGCACGCACACAATTTCTTTGCTCGTACTTTTTCACCTTAAAATACTCGGAATGTGTCCCTGCCTCCACTGTTCTGTCCACTTCCACAATTACGCTCTGACCAACTGACTAACTAACGGTACTGTACTGACTGTAATGCGTGTTAAAAATGTTGAAAAACAAAATTTTGCAAACTAAGGTTTTAGAAAGTAAGAAAACTAGAATATAAAAAATGAAAACAAAAAAACAAAAACAAATACTAATTCGTATGTATTTCGTTTAATATATGTTGTTGTGTAATGCAACCCTGGATTTCGTGTTCCTCTGGCGCTGTTAGTTTTACCTCCCCCCGTATATTGTTTTCAGTTAAAAGCATCAATTATTTCAATTTTCGTTTACTCGTTTGCTCGCTTACGCCAAAGCGCTTTATCGCCCATTAGATATTTTGTGTTGCGCCGCTTTTTGCATTCGCCATGTGATTTCATTAAGACATTTTATGCTTTGCACCAAAATCGCTGCACCCGCACATCAACACACACTCATACACACGCGTATACAGACATACAGTTATTTCGCATAGACGCGTTCACGGTCATAAGCAACAAAAACAATAACAGAAACGCGAGCATTTAGTGCAAATGAATAAAGCCATGCGCTTACACACTTATACATACATATTAATAAACACATACATACATACATGCATTTAAAAATGCGTTTAAGTGTTGAAAAAACACTGAAAGTACTTAAACTCGCGAGAATTACCAAGTCTTCAAGCGCATTTAATACATACATATATTTATGCGACTATTTACATATGTGTGTGTGAGCACTTACACTTATATATGTGTGTATCTGTATGCAAATCTACAGTTAGGCAGTTTAATTGTGGACATGCTGCTGGCTGGGCCAGTAAAAATCCCAACAAAATGAGAAGTCAGCACAATAACGGCGCTGAAGGTAAAGCGGCTTACAAGAGAGAGGAAAAAAGCAAAACGCTTAAGATCCCTGGCACGCCTACAAACGCTCGCCGCCTCACACGCGGTTTAGCGCCAGCGAACATCCGTTAAAACGCCATACTTGTTTATAGTCACACACACACCAACATACATATATACATACGTACATGTGTACCGTTATATAAGCTGTATTTTTGTACGCTGAAACACTTGGCAAAGCCTCGCTGGCGAGTAAACGACGTGCCATGCGTGTTTGTTTGTGTGTATGTGTGTGAGTGCCTTGTGTAAATGACGCAAATATGTGTCAAGGCTGGCAAACTCGCACACGGCCGTTCGTGACTGGCAATGCAACAACAATGAAAACAGCGAAACAATAACAAAACATTAGTTAACAAAATAACAACAACACGCGCTTAGCGCTAAGCTGTCGGAGCAGTCAGCCCTATAAATATATAATAATTGCAGCGCATGCAGCTTGTCGGTAAATAAATCGTAAACAAATAACAATAAGAACTCTAAAAAACATACGATACAGCTATTTTCCGTACAGGAATATTTTAGTTAAAAACTTCAAAGATTTATATGTGTGTATTGTATGACAGCCGTAAAAACATAGAATAAAGTAATGGTAAACCGAAGAAGGTTTTATTGAACTTCGAATTGCTTTACAAAGCATCATAAAGCAGCCATTTTGAAAAGTATTACCTGGCTTCACTTTAAAAATATAACAGAGGCATCAAAAATATTCGGAACCCATGTAAATTTCAAATTCTTTCGGATCGATCTAATTTGAAATGTTTAATCCTTGAAAACTTCAATTCAGCAAAGAACAAACAACCATTCATTATATTCTGTCTACTTCCAGTCGATTGCACAAAATACTTTTTTGAATTGGAATATATTTTATAGAGCCCGACCATTCTGTGAGTACTGGAGGATAAAGGATGAAGTTCATGCAAGTGAGGAAAGTTCTTTGATTGCCATTCACTTGGGAGTGCCCAGAAACCATTCTTTTACATATAGCTCAAGCAGCGCACGACTTCCAATCTTAGACCAAGTATCCTTTGCGTAGCCAAAGACCATCCCTCCCGTTTACGTGGGACCCGCCACGTAAAAAAACACCTCCAATGAAATGGAAGCAAATCTCGGAAACCAAAATGTCGTCAGTGGTGACGAGGAAGCACTTTCACCTCAAGCAACCTAACTCGGCAGTCGACTTGATGAAACTTCATATTAAGAACAGAAAAGGATAATATTTTCCAACAGCTGATAGGCGCTCCAGATTTCGTTTCAGTTCAACACTTTCTTAAGCTAGATAAAATTGATATACCAAAATATAGTTCAGGCTAATAAGATAATAGAAGAGCTGAATGTCCTCTGGAAGTTACAATTGGTTTCACCATCTTACCCTGATACTCACCTAGTCACCCTATAAAAGCGTTTGATGCCTGTAATTAAGATGCTAATATGCGGAAAGATAAATTTCAATAATTTTCGTCGTCCAGGTCACCCTTATTAGGTGCTACTAGTCGCTACAGGGTGACACGTCAAGTTGTAAAGTGGTTTTTGGCTGATTGCGATGCCCCTAGTGACGCAAAACGGGTAATTAATGGTGCATATGAAAGTCCTGAGTATTGTCCAGATGATCCACTTTTTTCTAGCTTCCATATTTTGGCCGCTAGATGGCGCAGACGAGTGGAAAAATACCCCAAATTAACCGGTCTGCTTACTAGCTGATTGGCAAGCCCCTGATGGTGGTAGGCGAGTTGTTTATGGTGATAATGGAAGTTCGTACTGTTCTCATATGGTAAATGAATAGAGAATATAAGAAAATACTTTCGGAATAAAACAAAAAATATGTATACATTAGAGCGGGTTGATATTCAGTGAGTCAAAAAAACGGAAAAATCGCGTTTGAGGGAAATGTTTAACGAATCATTCGGTACAACTTTGCCAAGGACAATATGGGTCTAATGAACTTTAAAATGTAGGTGCATTTTGATATTATATTGATTATTTGTCGAAATCGGACAACTATGTCACACATCTCACATACAACCGATTATACAATGTTCGCCTTCGCTTCAAAACACTTTGGCTCGTACCTAGTTTTAGACCAATAGTCTTTTAGGCAAATTTTGTCAAAAGTAACTATAAAACATGTCCTGCATACGCCAAAATAAATCTGCTCAGATATACATTTATTACTATATTAACCTTTTGTAAAGGCATTTAATCTAAAATCGAGTCTGTAGTCATTTCGAATCACTTAATAGGTATTCATGACCCCACTTCCCACAACATGGACCAAGGCTGGTTGTCGAAATGAATATTTGCGCAAATGAGCCAAATTTCCTTTGCGAGATAACAATTAAAATGCTTAAAAAATAAAGTAAATAAGCCGTTATAAACGTTGTGAGTGTGTGCTTTTATTGGCGTAACAATAACGGTATATACTTGTGCCTCGCAATTAGTGCGAAACAAAGCTTAAATTGCTATTTCCTTTAGCACCGTGTCCACCCAAACAATGGCACATGCCAATCCATATTTAAAGCAAAAAGCGAGAATTTAACCCATTCGCGGCGAATATTATGCAAAACGCTGCATTATTGCGCATGTTTCGCTCTTAAATGCACTTAAATTGCATGCAGCCACAACACACAACTGATGAAGGGCACACACACACACATGCGCAGGCCTCTTTACATATGTATTTATGTCGCAAGGCAGTGTGGCAAGGACACTCGCTTTAATGCGAGACTCAAACAGACGCGCCACGGAGCGGCGTCGCATATGTGCGCTAAAACTGATGTGTGTATTTGTTGCATGTGTATGTTTGCCTGTAAGGGCTGTATGTGTGTGCCTTTAAGGTCTGTGTGCGTGTGCTTGCAAGACCTGGGTGAGCGTGTGTGTGCGTCCGATTTGTGTCAGGTTGACCGCGTTGCCAGCTTTTTCATTTTGTTGCTGTGTTGTTGCAACATAGGCGACCATGAATGTGTGTGCTGTGCGCCGAACGCATTGAATTTCGCTGAATGCAGTTAATTATCGTACGAACGCACACTTATGCACAACTATGTATATATATTTGCAACTATATACAAGCATTGGTGTCATTAATACAAAGTGCGTATGTATATGAAGGGCAATCAAGCCGAAAATGGCACAGGCGAAAAGCAATAATACGAAAAAAAAGCTGTAAAAATATACCGTCGGCATTGAAAGTATATTTCTGCTTGTAAAAGTGGCGCAGGAGGTTCGAACACTGTTGCTTTAACTTTTTCTAATTTTCACTTCACTTTTTTCGCACTTTTTCCACCTAACGGCATCACTAACTGTAGCGTAACTGTCAAATTTAACTCGCACACTTTCACCAATTTTCACATTTCACAGTTATATTACTATGTAATAATACCATTTCACACTTGCACCTTTCATTTTTCTACAATTCTACAATTCATTTTCATTGCGTTGCGCTTTTGTTTTTCATTTTCCATTTGTTGTTTATTTTTTCCGTTTCATTGCAGACCTTTTAGCGTATTTTGACATTTATTTTCATACCGATTCGAATGGTTCGATCGTTTATTCACCGCCAAAATTAAAATTGAAAGGTATTTACACGATTTTCTTATGCTTTTACTTACATACATACATACATATACATAAATGCTTACATACATATACACACTTATACAATTGAATAACAACATTCACACTGTTAAGTATAACACATATTTAAGCTAGTTAATGTGAGTATATGAGTTTTATAAAACATGCCGTTAGACGAGCTGTAAACATGCATTGTTGGATTTTTCAAAAAAGGTGGCAACATTTATAAAAATATTATTGCGACAGAAGTCTGTCCTAACTTTGTACTTTATTAGTTCTTTTGGCTTATTTAATAAAATGAAATAAAAATAATAATAATTAGATGGCAACCCTGTTGAATTTTTTTTTTTAATTTTTTTGTATTTTATTAGTTCTTTTGGCTTATTTAATAAAATAAAATAAAAATAACTATAATTAGATGGCAACCCTGTTAATTTTGTTTTTAATTTAAGCCTTCCACAACCTCTTTGACCTTTTTATATTTCATTTGACTTTTATATTTAATTTTAATTTTTTTTTACAAAAAGTTGGCAACCCTCCCAAACAAAAATTTCACCTTAATCATTTTCGGTTTGATGCCTATTTGTAAAACTACAACTGCAAAGACTATTATACTTTCAAAGCAGTCTCAATCAACGTCTTTTCTCATTTTAAATTAAGAATAAAAAGTGGCAACTTGTCACAAAAAACTTTCCATAAAAAATTTTCAAGTGCAGCCATAATTTTAATTACCTTCAAAACCTTTTTATTTTGACACATTTAGCTGAGTTCTTCGCTCATATGAACAAATTTATTGCATTCAAATATTTAGACACATGGCAACCCTATTAAAAAATTTTTAGCTATAAAATTGCGTACAGATTTTTAGTTCAATACCCAAATCGCGTGTTTTTAGTTAATAGCATTTTCTTTAACTTAAAATTTTCAAACATGTGGCAACCCTCTCACTTTTTAACCATTGTACAAATACTTCAAAGAATATAGTCATACGATAACGGATGTGCTCGATCGCCTAGAGTAAGACTAAATAAATTGTATTTCGAAATATTAAATATTATATATTCTCCTCAAGAGTCGGTGCTCTATATTCTCATATTTAATATATAATAACATAAACTTTGAAGAAAGAATCAAGCTTTAGCAGCAAGGTGATTGCAAAAGATTGCCACAATTACTCTGAGAATCT
>CM050323.1:57797520-57813350 GCA_027475135.1 Bactrocera correcta | reverse complement strand
GTTGTTGTGTAATGCAACCCTGGATTTCGTGTTCCTCTGGCGCTGTTAGTTTTACCTCCCCCCCGTATATTGTTTTCAGTTAAAAGCATCAATTATTTCAATTTTCGTTTACTCGTTTGCTCGCTTACGCCAAAGCGCTTTATCGCCCATTAGATATTTTGTGTTGCGCCGCTTTTTGCATTCGCCATGTGATTTCATTAAGACATTTTATGCTTTGCACCAAAATCGCTGCACCCGCACATCAACACACACTCATACACATGCATAGAAACGCATACAGACATACAGTTATTTCGCATAGACGCGTTCACGGTCACTAGCCACAAAAACAATAACAGAAATGCGAACATTTAGTGCAAATGGATAAAGCCATGCGCTTACACACTTATACATAAATATTAATAAACACACACATACATATATGCATTTTAAAATGCGTTAAAGTGTTGATAAAACACTGAAAGTACTTAAACTCGCGAGAATTACCAAGTCTTCAAGCGCGTTTAATACATACATATATTTATGTGACTATTTACATATGTGTGTGTGAGTACTTACTTTATATATGTGTGTATCTGCATGCAAATCTACTGTTAGGCAGTTTAATGTTGGACATGCTGCTGGCTGGGCCAGTAAAAATCCCAACAAAATGAGAAGTCAGCACAATAACGGCGCTGAAGGTAAAGCGGCTTACAAGAGGGAGGAAAAAAGCAAAACGCTTAAGATCCCTGGCACGCCTACAAACGCTCGCCGCCTCACACGCGGTTTAGCGCCAGTGAACATACGTTAAAATGCCATACTTGTTTATAGTCACACACACACCAACATACATATATACATACGTACATGTGTACCGTTATATAAGCTGTATTTTTGTACGCTGAAACACTTGACAAAGCCTCACTGGCGAGTAAACGACGTGCCATGCGTGTTTGTTTGTGTGTATGTGTGTGAGTGCCTTGTGTAAATGACGCAAATATGTGTCAAGGCTGGCAAACTCGCACACGGCCGTTCGTGACTGGCAATGCAACAACAATCAAAAACATCGAAACAATAACAAAACATTAGTTAACAAAATAACAACAACACGCGCTTAGCGCTAAGTTGTCGGAGCAGTCAGCCCTATAAATATATAATAATTGCAGCGCATGCAGCTTGTCGGTAAATAAATCGTAAACAAATAACAATAACAACTACAAACAACATACTATACAGCTATTTTTCGAACAAGACTATTTTAGTTAAAAACTTCAAAGATTTATATGTGTGTATTGTATGACAGCCGTAAAAACATAGAATAAAGTAATGGTAAACCGAAGAAGCTTTTTAAGGAACTTCGAATTGCTTTACAAAGCATCATAAAGCAGCCATTTTGAAAAGTATTGCCTGGGTTCTCGTTAAAGATATAATGGGGGCATCAAAAATATTCGGGACCCATGTAAATTTCAAATCCTTTCGGATCGATCTGATTTGAAATGTTTAATCCTTGAAAACTTCAATTCAGCAGAGAACAAACAATCATTCATTATATTCTGTCTACTTCCAGTCGATTGCACAAAATACTTTTTTGAATTGGAATATCTTTTATAGAGCCCGACGATCCTGTGAGTACTGGAGGATAAAGGATGAAGTTCATGCAAGTGAGGAAAGTTCTCTGATTGCCATTCACTTGGGAGTGGCCAGAAACCATTATTTTACATATGGCTCAAGCAGCTCACGACTTCCTATCTTAGACCAAGTATTCTTTGCGTATCCAAAGACCATCCATCCCGTTTACGTGGGACCCGCCACGTAAAAAAACACCTCCAATGAAATGGAAGCAAATCTCTGAAACCAAAATGTCGTCAGTGGTGACGAGGAAGCACTTTCACCTCAAGCAACTTAACTTGGCAGTTGACTTGATGAAACTTCATATTAAGAACAGAAAAAGATAATATTTTCCAACAGCTGATAGACGCTCCAGATTTTGTTTCAGTTCAACACTTTCTTAAGCTAGATAAAATTGATATACCAAAATATAGATCAGGCTAATAAGATAATAGAAGAGCTGAATGTCCCCTGGAAGTTACTTTTTGGTTTCACCATCTTACCCTGATACTCACCTAGTCACCCTATAAAAGCCTTTGATGCCTGTAATTAAGATGCCAATATGCGGAAAGATAAATTTCAATAATTATCGTCGTTCAGGTCACCCTTATTAGGTGCTACTAGTCGCTACAGGGTGACACGTCAAGTTGTAAAGTTTTTGGCTGATTGCGATGCCTCTAGTGACGCAAGACGGGTAATTAATGGTGCATATGAAAGTCCTGAGTATTGTCCAGATGATCCACTTTTTTCTAGCTTCCATATTTTGGCCGCTAGATGGCGCAGACGAGTGGAAAAATACCCCAAATTAACCGGTCTGCTTACTAGCTCATTGGCAAGCCCCTGATGGTGGTAGGCGAGTTGTTTATGGTGATAATGGAAGTTCGTACTGTTCTCATATGGTAAATGAATAGACAATATAAGAAAATACTTTCGGAATAAAACAAAAAATATATATACATTAGAGCGGGTTGATACTCAGTGAGCCTAAAAAACGGAAAAATCGCGTATGAGGGAAATGTTTTACGAATCATTCGGTACAACTTTGTCAAGGAGACTATGGGTCTGATGAATTTTAAAATGTAGGTGCATTTGGATATTGTATAGATTATTTGTCGAAATCGGACAACTACATATATCATACATCTCACATACAACCGATTATTCAATGCTCGCCTTAAAACACTTGGCTCGTACCTAGTTTTAGACCAATAGTCTTTTAGGCAAATTTTGTCAAAAGTAACTATAAAACATGTCCTGCATACGCGAAAATAAATCTGCTCAGATATACATATATTACTATGTTAACCTTTTGTAAAGGTATTTAATCTAAAATCGAGTCTGTAGTCATTTCATAACACTTAATTGGTATTTATGACCGCACTTCCAGTCATATGGACCAAGGCTGTTGTCGAAATGAATTTTTGTGCAAATCACCGACGTTTCCTTTGAGAGATAACAATTAAAATGCTTAAAAAATAAAGTAAATAAGCCGTTATAAACGTTGTGAGTGTGTGCTGTTATTGACGTATATACTTGTGCCTCGCAATTAGTGCGAAACAAAGCTTAAATTGCTATTTTCTTTAGCACCGTGTCCGCCCAAACAATGGCACATGCCAATCCATATTTAAAGCAAAAAACGAGAATTTAACCCATTCGCGGCGAATATTATGCAAAACGTTGCATTATTGCGCATGTTTCGCTCTTAAATGCACTTAAATTGCATGCGGCCACAACACACAACTGATGAAGGGCACACGCACACACATGCGCAGGCCTCTTTACATATATATTTATGTTGCAAGGCAGTGTGGCAAGGACACTCGCTTTAATGCGAGACTCAAACAGGCGCGCCACGGAGCGGCGTCACATACGTGTGCTAAGCTGGTGTGTTTTTGTTGCCTGTGTATGTGTGCCTTTAAGGTCTGTGTGCGTGTGCTTGCAAGACCTGGGTGAGCGTGTGTGTGCGTCCGATTCGTGTCAGGTTGACCGCGTTGCCAGCTTTTTCATTTTGTTGCTGTGTTTTTGCAACATACGCGACCATGAATGTGTGTGCCGTGCACCGAACGCATTGAATTTCGCTGAATGCAGTTAATTATCGTACGAACGCACACATATGCACAACTATGAATATATATTTGCAACTATATACAAGCAGAGGTGTCATTATTACAAAGTGCGCATGTATATGAAGGGCAATCAAGCCGAAAAGTGGCACATGCGAAAAGCAATAATACAAAAAAAAAGCTGTAAAAATATACCGTCGGCATTGAAAGTATATTTCTACTTGTAAAAGTGGCGCGGGAGGTTCGAACACTGTTGCTTTAACTTATTCTAATTTTCATTTCGCACTTTTTCTACCTAACGGCATCACTAACTGTAGCGTAACTGTCAAATTTAACTCGCACACTTTCACCAATTTTCACATTTCACAGTTATATTACTATGTAATAATACCATTTCACACTTGCACCTTTCATTTTTCTACAATTCTACAATTCATTTTCATTGCGTTGCGCTTTTGTTTTTCATTTTCCATTTGTTGTTTATTTTTTCCGTTTCATTGCAGACCTTTTAGCGTATTTTGACATTTATTTTCATACCGATTCGAATGGTTCGATCGTTTATTCACCGCCAAAATTAAAATTGAAAGGTATTTACACGATTTTCTTATGCTTTTACTTACATACATACATACATATACATAAATGCTTACATACATATAACACACTTATACAATTAAATAACAGCGTTTACACTGTTAAGTATAACACATAGTTAAGCTAGTTAATGTGAGTATATGAGTTTTATAAAACATGCCGTTAGACGAGCTGTAAACATGCATTGTTGGATTTTTCAAAAAAGGTGGCAACATTTATAAATATAATATTGCGACAGAATTCTAGCCTAACTTTGTATTTTATTAGTTCTTTTGGCTTATTTAATAAAATGAAATAAAAGTAATAATAATTAGATGGCAACCCTGTTAATTTTTTTTTTAATTTAAGTTTTCCACAACCTCTTTTACCTTTTATATTCATTTGACTCTTATATTTAATTATATTTTTTTTTTACAAAAAGTTGGCAACCCTCCCAAACAAAAATTTCACCTTAATCGTTTTTGGTTTGATGCCTATTTGTAAAACTGCAACTGCGAAGATTATTATAACGTCAAAGCAGTCTCAATCAACGTCTTTTCTCATTTTAAATTAAGAATAAAGAGTGGCAACTTGTCACAAAAAACTTTCCATAAAAAATTTTCAAGTGCAGCCATATTTTTAATTACCTTCAAAACGTTTTCATTTTGACACATTTAGCTGGGTACTTCGCTCATATAAACAAATTTATTGCATTCAAATATTTAGACACATGGCAACCCAATTAAAACATTTTAAGCTATAAAATTGCCAACAATTTTTTAATTTTATACCCAAATCGCGTGTTTTTTTAATAGCATTTTAGTTTAATTTAAAAATTACAAGCATGTGGCAACCCTGTCACTTTTTAACCTCAAATAATATAGTTCCACAATAACGGATGTGCTCGATCGAATAAAAAAGGACTAAATAATTGTATTTCGAACTATTATATATTCACCTCAAGAGTCGGTGCTCTATATACTCATATTTAATATATAATAACATAAACTTTAAAGAAAGAATCAAGCTTAAGCAGCAAGGTGATTGCAAAAGAGTGCCACAATTACTCTGGCAATCTCATAAAAACTATATAAAAAATTGTTATAAAAATTTCTTTTCTCAACTCACGTTTCCTTCAATATTTTCCATAAAAATTGTGAATAAAGTTCCCCCCCATGCAGCCGCATTAAATTCTCCGACAGCTTATTAAACGTGCTTAATGCAAATTCTAGCTGCATGGCGTGCAAATACACACGTATGTATGTGAAGGCAGCAAGAAATACGCGACCGTAACACGTCAGCTCTAATTTATGCCAACGACGTTGCGCAAAAAGTAACTCATACGCCCTGCGGCACGATGCGACCTACAAACATTTGGCGATAAACTTGTGCGCCTATGCATATGTCGCTGGTCGGCTGGCTTGCCTACAAATGTGCATATGCTTGCATGCTTATCATAAATTTATGTCCAAGGCGAACTCACACAATCACACACACATACACTTACTCACTCACCTTCATGCCTAACCGCTTGAACACCGGTAGCTGCAAGCCAGCAGGCTGTATACCTGTACGAAAGGTCACAACGACTTGGTTTGTTTGACTGCAGCAGCGCCGTTAGCTCGTTAACCAGCAGCACCAGCCGTGCAATAGCCTGGGCTTAGGGGCTGAGGAGAGTGGAGCGCGTTTTTCGGGCTGTGCAGAGTGAAGCGGGTTTGGCTTCGCGACTGCAACAAGCAATTAAGCTTCAATTTCCGCTGCTCACCGCCGCTTGGCAAGCGCGCTGCCTTTAAGAAAGCGCAAATATACAGAAAACTTGAAAAAAAATTATAAATATGAACGTCAACAACAGCAGCAACAATAATTGCGCAAAGTAAATGTGACAGCAAACAAAGCGAGCGACTCGTGTTTATGTCCTGTCGTGACGTGCAGCGCTGGCATTCTAAATTGCAGAAGGCGCTAAAGCAAGGGTGCGAACGGTGCGCTGCAGTAAACGCAGAAATTTATGAGTGCAGTTGCGCGTGTGTGTGTGCGAATGTGTATAGGCATCATTACCCTTGTGCCGCCTATGCCGCGCGCTTCAACAACAATGTCGCAAACGTGTTAACTTTTTTATTTGCTTTTTTTGTCTTTTGTTGTGCTTACTAGTCTTCGTGCTTTCTTCTGACCCTTTTATGGGCTTTGGCGCTTTCCACTGCAGCCATAAATAACATTTTCGGTTTTGTGACATTTCCGCCAAACTTGTGTCCTTCTGCGCATTGCACATTTACCCGTGTGAGGTTTTTGTTTTTATTATTTTTTTTTTTATTTTTGTTGCCCCTTTATTACTGCTGTTGTTTGCTGTCCGCTTGCTTACTTTGTTGTCCTAACAATTGCTGTTTACATTTGTATGCAGCGTGTTTACACTCGTCTTAGCAGCCGGCGAATTTGTGCTGTGTTTATTACGGAAGAGCCGAGCGAGTTTGTGGAATTGTAGGGGTGAAGGCGAGTTAATGCGCAATAAAAACGATATTTTTGGCAGCTAAAATTCGTTAACACTTTATTTTGGACACGTTTATAGCTGAAAACTCGAAGTGCTCGAAATCTACCACGAAAAGCGCTGAAATTTCCGGTACTTTAATGTGCTTCCTTTGCTGGCTTCATAAACGTTTGTTGTTTCTAAGCACAAAAAGTATAGATGTAGTTGTTTTTGTATGCGTTTTGGAAGCTCTACAAAGTTTCGATTTTATTTTTTTATCGACGATTTTGCGACGGCTATAGGGCGAGGCAAACAGGCTTCCTTCTTTTTGAATTTTTCTTAGTGAAATGTTTCAAAATATCTAAAAATACTTATCAACGACCAATGAAAGGAAAAATTCTGCTGTAACTAAATATTAAATACAGTAAAACGTCTAATAAACGGACACTTGAAACATTTTTATCCGCTTAAGAGAGTTTTTCCTTTAAAAGAGTTGTCCACCTCAAAAAGTTGTCCACCTAATAGAGCTATCCGCTTAACAGACTGTTCTTAATAAACTTAAAAACTGTTTGGACCAGCCAATACCACGGTTAGTAGAGATGTCTGTTTAATGGAGCCTTCACTGTATATCAGTAGAAACCGAAAGAATCCACTAATTTGTGTAGTTTAACGGAGCACATAGACCAGTTTTCGCTACTATTGTTCTCCGTTCTCAATTTCAAATGCACCATTTAGCAGATTCTCACTGAAAATTATGAAGCTACCTCAAAGAGTGATCAAAATTTATGATACTAAGGTAGGCAGAAGGCCAGAGAATTACAAATTCCTCATGTGGTGATGAGAGAGAGGATTATGGAGTGATTTAAATCACAATGAGAAAGCGTTTGCCTCGTCTCAGGAGTACGTTTCCTTCTCTATTTTATTTCTATTTGCCAATCCAAGCAACAACAGCTATAGATTGACAAAGAAACTAAGCAAAATATGTTAAGACATAATTTCAGGGCTTTCCTGAACCTGGTATTTTCATTCACCTTTACCTAAATCTCAAGAGTCTCGAAATATAATACTTAACAGCTCAAAGAATTAATTGCAGATTTGAAAATCCGACACTCAACTCTTTCCTGACTTAGCAGCTTGTGCTCATGCATATCCAACTAAGCAAGGAAGTCTACTTCAAGCCAAACACCACTCCTTAAAGCATTATAAACACTCAAACCTCAAAGCACCACAACTTGGCTGGCTTGACCTCCATGACAAGGCTATTTATCTGCGTAACACCCACTTACCACACACACATGTGCTTGAGGGGCTACGGAATTTACAGCTCTCAAATATGTAATTGCAAAAGTTTTTAATTTCGTTTTTGTTTAAACTCACTTTAGTAGTTTGCCGTTCTCTTTGCGTGCACTCGTGTTTACAAAGAGAGTGCTGATGAAGCTTTCTCTGCTTATAAATTAGTGCTTATTATTATGGCTAATAAATGCTAACCGCAACATGCGTGTGTGTGTGCATATAAACACTCATGTGAAACTAAGGACGTTTGTTTGCCAACGCACCTGAATTACTGAGTTTTTATTATAATTTTGCGCTTTTTTCTACAACGCATCCGAGGCATTGAGAACGCTGATGTGAGTGATGTGATGTGAGCACACAAGCCGCAATCAAAGCAATTTGAAATAAAAATCAAATCAAATTTCAAATGTAGAGTCATGAAAGCTCAGTAAAGTTTCGAGTTAAGGTAAAGAAGGTTCTCGTTGATTCTCACACAAAACCTTTTCAGCTGCTGCATTTTACACAAGTGCCTGGCTATGTGTGTGCATGTGCGAAATGGTTGCCATCAAATTTTTAATTAGGTTAATTAAGGTGCTCAACAAAAGCATGTTAAAGGACTTATCTCAGCATAAAAAAGGACTTTTTTTTAAATATAAACATTTTTAAACTTTACATATGCGAAAAGTTTTGTTGGTAAATGCTGAACTATTGAAGCTTTCATAGTATGGGTGAGTGGAAGTTTATACATACCTGTTTGAGCGCTTCTGCTGAATTTATCATAATCATTTAAATTCGCCAGATTTTAGAAGTGCATAAAGCTGGTTAGTAGAGCTATGAGTGGATCAAAAGCTCAAGTTTGGGTTTTCCTTTTATTAAAAGCTCAAGCAAAAGCTCAAGTTTTTTTTTACTTCTATTATTCAAAAAATGAACTTAGAAAACTTTCGCTTAAGCTTCATAAAAATGAAAGTGAACGAGTTCTTGGCTCTTGATTAGCTTTCATCTTTGACTTAATTTTCTGAATTTATTTTAATTTTTTATTTTATTTTTTATTTTATTTTATTTTTTTTTATTTTATTTTATTTTTTTTTTTTATTTTATTTTATTTTTTTTTTAATTTTTTTAAGAAGCTTTGTTTAAATTTGGACGAGGGCAGTTATTTTTTTTTTGACAATAAAACAAGCTTAGTAGGAGAAAGCTCACCGGAAATGAAAAATAAAATGACAAGCATAAAGAAAAAACATTTTACAGGCGATCTAGGGTCGGTTAAGAAAAGGGTACGGCTTACATAAATTTTTAAGGTTTAAAAACAGTTTATTTCGATTTCCGCCAAAACTACGACTGCTATATAAAAAAGTAATATGGCAGTGTTCAAGGTAATGAAACGATATATAACTTTTGTATATACACTTTTTTCAAATAAGCTCAAAATTTATGTAGAAATTCAAGTAACCAATATATGGGTTACTATTTTGTCTTGAGCAAAAAAAAATCGAAAAAAAATGTTTACGATTTTCAGCGGACACTTACATTTGTCTGACCCAAATACTCTGTATTTTTGCATAATTTTTGTTTTAATGTTTTTTTTTTTTTTTATTGAATTACTATCGAAAAAGTCACTCATTTTCAAGCCACAAATCTCACATCAAATTTTTTAGATTTTTTTAATGTGATTAGACTTTTTGTTTGCTGAAATCTCTTCTTTCTGATGGTATTAAAAATATTAAGCTTTAAGGATAATGAATTATTAGCTTTTTAATCCAGGTAACCAACAGTTAAACCAACGAAGAGCTTCAAAATAAGTGTAGAAAATAATTTTATCTCCTTTTTTTAATTAATGAAAATTTTATTTAAATCTGAGTATAAAATAAAATTGTTTTCCCTTTAATCCATATTTTTACATAATGAGCTAATCATATATTTCTCCTCTTTCATATACATAAGTGTGTAGTTTTACTATAAATTGCATTAAACCCTAACAAATTATTGAGGAAAACGTCGAAAAAATAGTTTTGTTAAAATGTTTGAAGAAAAATGAAAAGAACACTTTCCGCGTGCTAGTTTTTGTTAAGTTATTTCAAAACTTATTGTTATTGTTTCCACAGTCTAATCAAAAAGTAAGCTTTCCTGGCAATGACGAGTTTTTTTTCTTTGAAAATATTTAACAAAACTATTTTTTGGCTTTTCTCGCGGTATTTTTGTTTGTTTCAAAGAGTAGATATTTCATGTTTTTTTTCTCTATGAGATAATATTTTTTTTCTATCTTTAAAGAGTTTTCGTAAAAAAATTGAGATGTTGATGTCCAAGCTTTTTTCTTAAAAAAAAAAATAATAATATTTTTTAAGCGTAATATTTTTATTTTGGTAAAAAATAGAGATTTTGTTTTTCACGTTTTTTTCTTTCTAAGAAAAAGTAATAATTTTTTTCTACGCATGAAGTGTCTCGTAAAAAAATCGAGATTTTTACGTCGAATTTTTTTTTTGCTACAAAAAAGTTAAAATATTTTTTCACCCGTACTTTTTTTTGTTTTGGTAAAGAAATAAAGACTTTTAATTAAAAGTTTTTTTGCTACAAAAATAGTAATATTTTTTTTATAAATTTAAATAAAAATTTGATTATGAATTCTTGTGTCCAAAAAATTTTAACAAATTTATGTAAAATTTAATTATGTATTCATACTGTTTTTCCGGAGTTATTTTTCAAATACCATAACCTCTTATTATACTCAGGAGTTCGAAAAAAAGTACATACTTCTCTTTTATTTTTTTGAATATTATGCATGTGCACATACATATTTACTACAAGAGTTACCATCTTATTAACACAAATTTCACTTTGCCTCTTCAATATTTCCCGCATACAGGTCCCAAACCCGGTCCGCCACGCAATCTAACCGTCACGGAGGTCTCCAATGGTTTTCTGATCTCATGGCAGGCGCCACTGGAACGCGCGCACATCGTCAAATTCTACACGATCAAGTATCGCACCGACGCCCAGTGGAAGACGCTGAATCGCGGCCAAATACGGCCCGAGGAGACACAGTATTTAGTTAAGAATTTAGTCGGCGGTCGTACGTATTATTTTCGCGTCTTAGCTAATTCGGAAAAATCCTACGAGTCCAGCGATGAAGTGAAATTTCCGGTGCCGGCACGTGTCAAGCATAAAGCAATAACAGCCGGTGTCGTTGGGGGCATCCTGTTTTTTATTGTTGCGATCATTTTATCGGTTTGTGCCGTAAAAATTTGCAATAAACGTAAACGACGAAAACAGGAAAAAGGTAAAAAACTGCAACTACCAGTGAAGCAAGTGTAAAGCGAATGCACAAACGTTCAAAAAAAAAAATTAAAATTAACACGAAATGGTTTTTGATGATGACCAGCAATATGGAACGCACGAGCGCCAACGCGCCCACGTTTTGCGCTCTGTGTCGTGCCAGTTGCGCGCAGCATGTGAGCAAAATGGCGGCGCAGCCCACAGCCGCGCCAAGCACGCCAGCGGCGACAACAACCTCAGCCGTCCTGGCGTTGGTGGCGCTGTTTATGTCCTAGCTGCGGCAGCCGTGCGGCCCATAAAACGCTGCGCTCCACTGTGCCACCGGCAGCGCTGCGTTCCTGTGCTGGTCTCAGCTCAGCGAGTACTTTATAACGCTAAATAAATAAATGTATATATATATTTTTAAATAGATATATATACGTAAATGTTTTTTGTGAGATTCAATTAAAATTTTTATTGCGTATTAATTTCCAAGAGGGCCTTCCACATTAATGTATGAAATTAACTTTTTGCGTAAATTTGCCAATTAATATTTCCACTTTATCGCTTAATTAAATTTTAAAGCTAATTTTTATGATTTCGATAAAAGAAAAAATAACAATAACAACAGAAAAAAAAACACAATTTATAACCCCTTAAAATGTAGCGCTTTATAACAGTAATACTTTCTTATATGTATTTTTGAATATGTAGTTTTCATTTTGTAAAGTACTGGAAATAAATTTAACCTCACTTTTTGTGTTCCAATAGTTTGACGTTGGCAAAAACGCCACGCGTTACATAATACTAACAGTTCATGCAGGAATTACCGCTGATTAGTTAATTAAAATTGCGTGCAACCAGAAATGATACGTGACTGATTTCGACTTTTGCTTAATTAAAAACACAGTTATATATATATCGATGAAAATTTTTGCCTTTTTTGAAGCATTAATTGGCTTAAACAACAATTAAATATACTCGAACTAATAATTAATGAGTACAAAATTTGATTATTTTCGATTTTTACTAACCAATATTATTTTGTACGCCATTTTGCTTTTATTGTTGATATTATTCTATATAATTATTATTATTTTTATGCTTTAAACACATAATCCAACAGCTTGTATTTGAATTAACATAATTTTAACAATTTAATTTATTAAGCCTTTAATTGATCTTGTTAAATTTCAACATAATTATTTAGAAATTATTTAATTAGTTAAATTTATTCAATTATTTTAAGTAAAGTATGCAACCCAGTAGCAAGTAATCTCACTGCAGTCAAAACAACTAGTTACAAACTAACTTACAACTACTAGCAAACGTAACTAGTCAGCTAACTGTTAGCTTTCCATGTAAGTAACTGGTAGTTTGACGGGTAGTTGTCGAATTTCGGTGAGGAATACATATGTCAGTTTGAAATCAGTTTGAAACTGTTTGAGGTAGGTTAGGTTAGATTACATTGGCTGTTTTCACGCCACACACAGGCCTGCAGTTCCTTTGGAACTGCAGATGAACGTTTGAAACGATCTGAAGTTTACGTAGTGTAGGACATCAACGCTGTTTTCGATGTTTAGTAGCGACTTGATATTTAGTTCTGCGAATTCCGTCATTTCCTTGAACTGTGAGATTTCTAAATATCTAAGCCGTTATTTAAGCCCGGAGGTGCTCAAGCGTCTCCCTCATGCCTACTTCTCTACACTTTCTACAACGTTAATAATGCCCATACGGCTCGCATGTGATGTCGGTAAGTTGTGACCTGTGACTGGACCTACAACCTTTCCGCATCTTTTTAGAGTTTGACTTTATTCTATTGGCTTCCTTACACATGATCTTTTATAGTTAACCTTGATCCATCTGCCAGCCCTATCGGAAATTTCATTGTTCAATTGTTTTTAGTGACTTTCGCATTTTTGTGGTTCCCCAGTCAGACTAATGATATTTTTGGCAATCTCATCAGCTATGTTCTGGTTTACATGACTTCCGGAAGCCAGTATATCTACTCCCTACCTACTTTTAAGAGCATTTTCTGACGGAAAAAATTGAGAGATTATTGCCTTAGTTGCCGCTAAGCTATATTGATATTCCTTACGCCATTTCCAGTCTTCTTGGCTATCTCAAAACTGCTGATTTCAAAGACTTCTGCCATTCTGGCAGCTTGAAACGTCACCTGTGATCTATGTATCAATCAATCAGCCTTTTATAATGCTTCCGTGAATAAGTTAAGAGCTCCGCTGATGGTTCGTGAGTCCCTCCGCTATCTACCATCTTCTAGTGAGACTTAAAACCTTCTCTCCCGTTATGCAGAGAGCCGCGAACTGCTGTATTCGCTTCAACGGATTGCTGTGTGAGATTTTACTGCAAACTGCACACCACACCAAAGAACCGTATGGCACGATTAGCTTGACTACTACTGTGTAACAGTAAGGTCAGATGTTAGGACCCATGTTGACATTAACACCTTTTTCCACGTCAATTTGCTGTCCAAAAGTATTTCCAGATACTTAGTATGATATTTAGTAGTTAACTATTCGCCATTGATCCTAGGCGGTTTCAATGACGTGATTTTCTACCTTCTTGTAAAGAGTACTACGTTCGTCTTACTGGCATTTATCTCTGGGTTATACAATATTACCCATTTGTGCATGAATTTAGAGCGCTATTCATCATTTTGTTCGCATAGACTATTCGTTTGGGTACTCTTCCTTCAAATTCTCAGGAGCTCTTTTACTAAGGGTTGATTAAGTCACTTCTCATAAGAGAACAGCATTTTAATTTAGATTTTCTTCAAGTGTTTCATGTTTTCGATAAGAAAGTTTTTGCTTTCGCGAAACTGGCTCTTCTGAATTTACTTTCTATAGAAACTCTTATAAGTCTGCTACTTTTCTAATTAGTTCGTTTTTAGTCAAGTAAGAAACCATACACAAACTAGATATGTGACTCCGAATGGACTCATCAGGCAAAAGACTCGCAGATAAAAAAATTTCCCTGAATTAAGTCAGAGGCTCAATTGAAACAGGCCTCATCCCATCAGACACAAACGGTTCTGAATTTCATAGAATATTGGTCACTAAATTACTCAAAAGCTTCGCAACCAAATCCATAATTAAATACAGTCCGGAGCCAATTATCACGTACAAAGCAACTGTGTATTTTTAAATATTTCAAATAATATTAATCCACAATAAAATAGAAAATTATTTCACTCCGCATTATTCGGTATCCGCTTTTCGCTTTGGAAATGTCAGTTACGTTTGCCTTCAATCGAAGTTCACATTTAAATTGCAGCGAAACTTAATTCCGAAAAAAAAAGCGAAAATAAAAATTATAACGGCAATAATAAAGGAGTCGAGCACAAAATGAGCGCTTTCAATGCAAAATCAAATGCAATCAGCAATGAAATACGTGATTCCGCCGTTTTGCTATTGAATTAAATTTTATTCGACAGCTGAACGCAAACCGCAACGGAGTTGTCAGCGCCACTCAATCGCGCGCCACACAACAACAAAAACAACAATGCGCGCACTTATTTCGTTATTTTTTGTGGCCAATAAACCGCCAAACAATTTAAATGCGCGAGTTCGAAATATGCGACCGCACTGTCCTCACTGGAATTTCACAGTTCGCGTCTAAGCGTTCTCACTTTGGCCGTTTTGCTATAATTGAAATCAGCACGCTTCAGCCGAGCGTCATGCATACTTGTATAATGCACTCTTTTATGCGGATTAAATGTGGTTTAAAAATGCATTTTGCATTTAATGGTATTTTGGTCTTTAATGACTAAATTATTGTGAAAATACAGTGATTATTCAATGAGTTAGAGATATTGATACGATATGACAAGAATGATGGTAGTGTGGCATAACTACTAAGTCAAGACACAAACCGATTTTTGGTAAAAAATTGTGTGTAATTTTATAGATGATTATGATAGATAGAAGATTGCTTAGAATCCTTTACGTGTGCTCTCTCTAAAATCTTTATTCCCCTTTTTTTGGTACAAAACTATGGTTTCAGTGGAAAATTTTAATTTATATTTACTCATAGTTAAAGTGGGGATTCCATGGAAGATCAGAACCACCAAATTCTATGCTATATACGGTCATAACGGTGGTATGGTATTATTCGAAAATGTACCACCTTAAGACCTGCTTGCTCTGGACTACGGGCGGAATAAAAACTACGTCAACTAAGAATATGGAGCTTATCCTTTTGACAAGAAAGCAATAACTAACCTCCCAGCAGCTAACTCGGTTGACATCATCTGGCTAACCGGTCATATAGGAATAGAAGGTAATGAAAAGGCCAACGAGCTGGCTCACTTGGGGAGCAGGAGACACAATTATCAAGCTGTCCTAGGTGATTCACATCATTCAAGGGTTGTTTGAAGGAATTGAGCCTAGAGGTCTTGGAACGTAAACAGTACAGGACATACCACAAAGTTACTTTAGGTAGTGTTGATAGTGAATAGACCAGAAAGCTTCAACTACATGGTAAAATAAAGCTTAGTAACATAGAACGGAAAATGGGAAAAAAGGAATTGGTGAAATGCAGAGCACGAGACGCTAGAACATTATCTATGCGAATGTCCCACTTACAGCCGCATAATACAGAACATATTC
>CM050323.1:57779515-57796520 GCA_027475135.1 Bactrocera correcta | reverse complement strand
TTTTAGTTGAGCTTAACTTAAAAGTTCCGGTTGGCGTTTTTCTCATGCTTTCGGAAACTCATAATTCTTGGCTGCGGAGGGGACGACACTAAAATACTTGTGTTTACTGGCAGTATGTCGCACAAATTACCTAGTTAGTTTCTGCTTTGGTAAAGTTCTCTCATACTTCATTTGATATTTATGACTTTGCTTTGCGCCACACATTTGTTAGCAACGGATTAGTTAAATGTACTTGTATATGAATGAAATATATATTATAACTCTATGCAATGTGGACTTTATGGTTCGGTGAAGGCGTTTTACTGCTAATGGTGATCGAATCTTTATGTGCTTGGTTTTAGTATCAATTTATTTTGGCGTTATTGTATTTATTCGAAATGTTTTCCACTTGTAATACAGCCCGAGTAAGAAGGAAAGGCCGGACTCTCAACTCAATTTGGAGCGAATATTTACATAATGGGTTTACGGGTTTCAAAAATCGAATTTTTTATGGTCTTGTTAAATTCTGCAACACCTTCAGAATGTTGTCCTAAATTTTCAAGTTGATCTGGGTAACAGTTTCGTACATACAGCCTTGAGAACTTTTGTGCTGGGCTAAGTGCATCGTCTTTAAAGGCGTTTTTCTCGAAACTTTGAAGTCGGTTAGCAAGATTTATCGAGAACTACTCAAGCGATCTTTATGAAATTTTAAACAGGTCTTTAAGATACTCTTCTCAAAGACTTGGACAAAGATTTTTTTTTCAATTAAAACTATTTGAAAAAAAAATGTAGCGAAAATTTCAGTGAAAATTACATTTTTTTTGGAAAAATGTCTGCCAAAAATCTATTTTTAATTTTTTTTTCTTCGTCTAAGTTTTAAGTTGAGGTTTTGAGGTATTTTTTCACTTTAGATGATCCTGTTAGGAGTTATCCTGCCAACGCGGGTGAATCTTTTTTCCGAGGGGTCTCCGGAAATAGTGTCGCAATGGCCGAGTTTACAATATTTTTTTCCAAAAATTTCAGAATATCTTTGTTAATACTGTATGTTTAGAACAATAAAAAATTCTAATAAAATATTTATTTTTGTATAAAAGAAAGAAATTGTTGAAGAAAAACTGTTCTTTATTCGAGGAAACCCATGTAAACCCTAAAATGCCAATTTCTACCTCTGTTAATTTCTGGTTAACTTACCCAGACTGCTTCTTTCGGTTACAAGCCAGACATTGAGAAAAAAGCCTTAAATCTTCTTACGCTGCAGCACAGCAATATATTTGGCTTCCTCCTCTCATTAAGAAAATCGTCGCTCCTGCAATTCTAACAAAGTACAGTCTGTCAAGTAAGAGCAAGGTCCCGTTAATTTATAAAAAAAAATTTATTAATTTTTAGCCACTTTATATCGCTATATGCAATTCTGTACAAATTCCTTCGACTTTCTTCTATATTTAGCAGCCGCTGATTTCGACATTTTGGTACCTTTCGGGTGGATGCAAAGAAACACGGCCTCATAACGCGAAGCGTACTTAGCACTCATGGCGTTTAACGTGATTTTCTTTCAAAAGATCAACGACAACAGAACCTTTGTTGACAATGCATCAAGGATAAAGCTTCCCTCTATCGGCTCGCGAAGGAATTAGAGCGAAATTTTTCATTGATTGTTGGTAAAGGCGACCACGCTCCCACTTGACAGAATATGAATTTTAAAAAGTTATACGATAGATCAAGGTAAACAATTATCTCATCTCAAGAATAGGAGTCTAAAGGTAATTAAGATCTAGGATCCTAAGCCTCAAATTCTTCGAAAATTTTAAAAACTAGTTTCAAGAACACCTCCATTAGATAAACAAGCAGTCATTAATCCAGTAATGTCGCGTGGTAGCAAAATACTTACCGACTAGATATAAGCTTCTCGCAGCATTATAGGAAAAGGAGCCACACAAAAATTGGCAAGTGACTTATATATATGGATGTTGAGATCTGTCCACATACTTTCCACTAATTTCAACAGCAACTACCTTTCATCCAAATCAACAATTTCGTCTAAATAGCACACCCAAGTACTTCATAAATTTATAATACATACTCTATAAGTACGTCCAACACGAGTTCATTAAATTCATGCACACGCGCATGAAGCCGGCGGATAAATAGCTACTTCATTTGAAATTCGTGCAACATTTTAGAGTTATTGCGAAACCATGGCGCATTCGACGCAAAGCAGCTTATTCACCTTCCTGTGTATGTATGTGTAGCAAATATTTGTAAATGATTTAATTCCATTTGCATTTGCCATAACGCGGCGGCACTTAATCGGTTGAACTAATTTGAGGTTATGTGCGTGGATTGCACTAAATTGCAACGCAACTCCTTTCAGTTCGTTGGAGATACAACAACTAACTGTAACACACACACAAACATCATATACCTTTTGACTTTGTAGGCAAAATGGTATATTGTCATGCCGCTGGGCTTTGGGTGCCATTTCCCGAATATTATTTTAATGAATTCGACGGAAATTTGTTTGGTGTATGGATTGCGAATTGATGGAAAGTGGAATGCCTGCAGCTGCGCTATTATATCAGGCTCAAAAGAAATGCGCTAGTACGGTTCTGATTTGGTACTAGTCCATTAATCACAGGTGTGTACTCCTCGGTATACTCCACCGACTGATTTAACACCACACTGTCCTATATCATCAATTTATTAGTATTTTCAGATGGATGCAGACCTTCATTTGAGCTCTTGTATTCGTCATATAGGACGTCGAGGCTGGATATCTCATTCGAGCACTTCATTTAGTCCTATGACCTACGTCGCTACTCATCTAAGACGAGTTCTAGATAAGGTTGGACAGATGTATAAAAATTGTTCCAGACATGAGTGCCATGTGTCCACTTCTTTAAACTTTCTGCATGTAATGTCGTTGCCCCACGCTTTTGATGTCAGTATGCTCTTCAGTTCTTTCGGGATCGTGTGATTAAAAAGCAAGCTGCTGTTTATTCGGGGCTCTTGGACATAATCTTGCAAACCTGATGTTCTTAAGGAACTCCATTTCCGAGAGCACATTTGTTTTATTTTAAGATTAAGTTAGGTTAATCTGTTAGGCCAGTATGCTATGCATAGACCGGTTTTGGTCCTTTGCGATACCAGATGGAGTTCAGTTCCTAAGTCGTTTAGGATGCCTGCACTGGACGTGAACTTTAACAGACTTTGCGGGCGAACTATCGATACCTCCTCCAGTGTATCATACTGGGTTTCAGCGTAGTCTGAGCTACTGCTTATATTATACTTGCAGGCTAAAGAGACAATGCATTCAAACATATGCTGCGTCCACGTTTAACGCATGTAATTATTAAGGCACAAAAAATTGTATGTTTTTAGAAAAGTTGTGCCCCACAAATGGCATATGTTACCGGAACCCTTTTGGCGCATGCGTGTATGCATAAAGTCTAATTCTGCGAATTGCCTGCCTACCAGGCTGCTAAACCTGCGGCTGGTAGCCACGTGCATCTACTCTGTGCTTGAATGCAGGTCTGTGTGTTTGCCTGTACAGCAGTTACCATCTGTTTGCCCTGAATCCAATTGGAAATTAGTTATTGTTTGCCTTCGTCATGGTGCGACAACGTTTTGTTTACTCTGTCATTGCCAGCGCCCGCAACACGATGCATGCAAACACCGGCTGTCTTTATTAGCTGACGCACCTATACACATATTTACATTGAAGCCTGTGAGTATAGAAGCCGGCGCTGCTTTAGCCACCGCTCGGTGTGCTTGCCACTTGTGAGCTAAACGGACCTTTGTAGACTTGACGTTGCTTGCTATTATTGCTGTTGTTATTGTTGCCGCACGCATGCACTTATCATTTTGCAACCTATACATTTCATTCCATGCTTGACACCGATCATTCACATGACATCGGATATCACTTTGCCGACTTTATTACCCTTCATTTGCAGCAACTAATGGCGCATATGGCTCGACTGATTATGGGCTTATGCAGAAGCCGCATTTTGTGAGTGAAATATAATATTAGTATGTATAGGGCTTAATTAATAAAGCTTCAAAATAATTTGTCATGCAATACAAGAAAGACAATTATTTTTTTCTATTAATAAACAGGTATCTTTTCATAAATATTTTAAACTGCAAATTTCTACACTTGAAAGCTTCAAACAAGTGGCAACCCCCTTCGGAAAAATTTTAAACTGTATTTTTTCTAGAGCCTTCAATACAGTTCATAATATTTAGATAGTACAATTTTTACATTTGAAAACTGCAACCAGGTGGCAACCCCTTTCAAAAATATTTTAAACTGCAGGCTTTCTAGTATCTTCAATTCAGTTCATTTACATTTGTTGGATAATATATATGTGACCTGGTCTACGAAAAGGGGGCTTAGGTGTCAAAAAAAAAAAAAATTGAAAAAAAAAATTTTAAAAAAATTGATTTTTTGACACCTAAGCCCCTTTTTCGTAGACCAGGTTACATATAAGGTTTACATTTGAAAATTTCAAATAGGTGGTAATTCTTTAAGAAATATTTGAAACTAAAGCTTTCACGAATCTTCAAAACAATTTATTAATTTGTTTAGTTAACATAATATTTAGATTTGAAAATTTCAAACAAGCTGGCAACCCTTCAAATATAGACCGATGCAACCATCTTTATATTTATACCGGGGTTTTTTATAGAGATGACGTGATTCCGTTCAGGAAAGTGTTACTGAAGACTGCAATTTGTCGATTGCAAGACGTTCTCACGAATTAAGACTGTTTCTAACCACAGCCTGGCGGATTTTGAGAAAGGATTTAGGCTTGCATACACATAAAATTGTTCTCACTCAAGAACAGAAGTCATAAGACCACCGTAAATGCCTTGAATTTGCTGATTTGGCCTTCGAACAACTTGAAAATATTAAAGATTTTTTTAAGAAAAACATCTTCTCCGATGAGATTTACTTCTGATCTCATCTGAGTGGTGCGGTATTATTATGGTGCAAATAAAATCTACAATTATTCATGGAAAACCGCTATATTCACCTAAATGGACAGTTTGGTGAGGATTTTAATGTGGTGGAATCATCGATCCCTACTGCTTTCGAAATGACTCCGTTACTGACAATGGACAGTGGCATATATCGATGATAACCAACTTTTTATGACTTTTTATAGAAGAAGTCGATCTTGACAACATCTTGTTCCAAGAAGTCAAGGCTACGTGCCACAAAACACCTGCAACAACCGAATTATTGCGAGAAAGGTTTGGAGATTCGATTATTTCAAGAAATAGTGACATTGAATGACTCCAAAACGTTGTGTTTAACACCATTAGACTACTTATTGTGGGGTTATTTGAAGTCATTGGCCTTTAGCAATATACCAGATTATCTTCAAGCTTTGAGTGATGTTGGCGATGACGGCTCAGAACACATTTTGTGCGAGATACCACTTAAAGAGGTTTTACCTGAAAGCCTGTTATGACAAGAGTCTAAGACTAAAACCGAACCCAGGTCCTGATTGACGCGCTCTAACCGCTACAATCAATATGCTGCAAGATACTGTGTTGATTGGCAATAAAAGTTTTGAAATGTCGTCAAATATTAATAATCGGTCATTACAGCCATTTTTTCTGAACCAATGTATTTTTATGATTTACTCGCATTCAGAAGTTTTATCATTTTTTTGTATTTATACCATATATACACACAGACACAGCCAACGAATTCCATTGCACGTCAAGAACAAGCGTGTAGAAAAAATGTTACAGTACTTAAAACCATTCCCTCTCCCCACTTCGCTTCCCACCTTGCACCTGCCTTATAGGTCTCTTTGGGCACTAAGTGGATTGAGCCGTTAAAGAACTTGGTCAGCTCGTAAAGTTATTTTCATATCCCACACCAACAAGCTAGCCTACAACCAATGAAGTTGCTTAAAACTGTAAAATACCACACCCAGCGGTGGCGGCGGAGGGTGCACGGCGAAAGTTATTAAGTTGAAATAGTCCAGGGGCCTGTGCAGTGGTGGCGATGACAAACGCTGAAAATAACTAACGATCCACCATGGCTGCCATGCCATCTATTATAAACAACAACAACAATAACAGTGCTGACAACAAGGCAATCAAGTTTGTCCATAATGGCCCAGTTATGGTGTAAGGTAAGCCGTGACAAGTGTGTCCAAAGTTAACGTCACACATAAACAACATTCGCCACGAAAGCGCCGTCCGTTGGCGAGCGAGAATACAGCGAAGTGTGGAATAAGCAGAGACAACAGGGAGATGCTGCCTAGTGACAGTGCAGCTGCTGATCGCAACGAAGAATTGCGAAATAAAGAGAAACTGCAACGAAAGATAAGTGCTCATAAATAAGTGCTTACAATTGCCTTTCTTTGTACTTAGCAATTTCTTACGGCTCCGAATGGAATGCCTGGGCGGAGCTGGGGAAATCAGGCGTCAATGGAGCGAGAGGCAGAAGCCACACAGTTTTGGCGTACACGTGAAGTGCAACAAGAATAGTTATGGAGCGATATTGGCGCGCTGTTATCAGCAATCTTAACTACAGCTCTCTTTCAATTCTTTCGTCAACCGGCTGCGGCTTCCTTCATTGTTGAGATGCAATATTTGATGAAGTATGGGCTCCCAACTGCACTGCCCACTCAAAAGTGATAACGTGAAGAAGCCTGTCGTTAATGGCAGCGATAATGACAGCGCAGTTCCTGTGGCTGCCACAAAGCGCGCCTACACTCTATGTTCCAAAAATATTTCACTTCTTAAGAAAGACATTAAAAGTGAATGGAGAAGAGACCGCGCGACAACTTCTATTAATTATTAATGACATATTTATGTATACTTATGTTTGTGTTTGCGCCAAAAAGAGACTGAAAAGCGGAGAGGAGTAAAAGCAAAGTTCTGCTGTTGAAATATAACCAAGAAAAATAAAGAGAAGCAATAAAATTGCAGAGGCGTGACTGTGTATAAAGAAAAGTGATATAAACTGACAAGTTGAAGCAAACATTTTGAAAATTGTGGGCATGTATGTATGTGTATGTAGAACCACGACAAAAGTCTTGCATTCTTTGTGCAAATAGTTTCGTCTTTAAAATATTGAATGCACATAAATAATTGTAAAACGTTTTATTTTTTCGCAAAAGTGGCAACCATGTATGGAATGAGACTCAAGTTGTCAAAGTTGTATGGAGGAGAGTGAGGTGGTTATATTCAGGCACTTTCTCTACCGTTTTCCAGCCTTTGCAACGCTGAGGCTAAACATTGCGGTAATCTTATCTTCAGCGGACTAGAAGGCATAACCCAAATTGATTTTAGCCGTCTCAAAAAATTTTTAATATACTCAAAGCGCTTTGTCGATCTGTTAGGATCTTATGCTCCAGTATATAGGAGTTTATAGGCGTTCTAAGTTGTTCGAATGGGATCTTTCTTAGAGTCCATCTTTTAAACTAATCCTAAACTAATCTAAACTTATTAAGAAGCAAATTCTGAAAATATGGTTACCCTTCTCAAAAACATATCCCAAAATAAACTGCTTAAGGCGTAACCAGGTTTTCGCCAGCGAGAAACAAACTTTTTTAAATATTTTTTCACTAAAAAATTTTATATTCCCAAGATACATACTTTCCATAGATTTTGTAGAATTTTCAAGGGAAAAAATTAAAAAAATTATTGTTATTTCGACGTCATTTCCGGTAGAATCTGTGAAAATAGGTGCCTCCGGTTAAAAGCAGACCGTCATTATAGGATTTTCAGAAATAAAAATTAAAAGCTTATCGCTTAAGACTATAAAGTATGTATTGGATGAAGGAAGAAAACGTGAGAATTGTATTTTTGGCAGTCGTTTTTGCAAAAAAAAATATGGAAGCTGTATGCTATAGTAACCCGTTCTGAACAAGTTTTTTAGAGATTACATTGTTACCTTAAAAAATAATCTATACCAAATTTCGTGAATATATCTTGTCAAATGTGAAAGTTGTCCATACAAGAACTTGATTCCGATCGCTCAGTTTGTATGGTAGCTATATGCTATAGTTAACCGATCTGAACAATTTTCTCGGATATAGTATTTTTGCCCTAGAAAATAATCTATACCAAATTTGGTGAAGATACATTGTCAAATGCGAAAGTTTTCCATATAAGAACTTGATTCCGATCGTTCAGTTTATATGGCAGCTATACCTATGTTTTAATGATCCGATATCGGCCGTTCCGACAAATGAGCGGTTTCTTGAAGAGAAAATGACGTTTGCAAAATTTCAAAAGGATATCTTAAAAACTGAGGGACTAGTTCGTATATATACAGACAGACGGACATGGCTAAATCGACTCAGCTGAACATACTGATCATTTATATATATACTTTATAGGGTCTCCGACGCTTCCTTCTGGGTGTTACAAACATCATGACAAACTTAATATACCCTGTTCAGGGTATAAAAACAAACTTTAGCGAAAATTTATAATGGAAAAAAATCCTTCGATGAAGATCATGGAAATGATAGATAGTTAATAATAAGGTATTTCACTGCGACTTAGGGTCTACTCCTCCCCTTTATCACACCAAGGTCCAGCAACCTGAATGGAAATAATAACATTAAGAGCACTTCAGTAGTTCCCGAAAAGTCTTAGAAGTTTCGACAAAAACGCGTTAAAATTTTAAATGAATAAGTAGATTGAAAGCTTAACTCAGGTGCGCACAATTTCAGGGCTGTGTCTCCAAAACTTTATTACTTTAATCAATTTGAGCGTTTGATACAATATTCTAATTATTTTATAGAATTAAATAAAATAATAAAAAGTAAATTTTTTGAACTCGTTCAACCCAAGTAACCCCTAAAAATTTCGTCATTAAAACAATTATTACAAGATAAGTGGATTCTTTTTGGCATATTTATTAATTGAATTCTTAAACATTTGACAACCTCTTCCAAACATATTTTCAATTGTAAATTTTCCGAACGGAAGTCACGATATTTGGTGAGTAGGGGAAGACATAATCCGATTTTACCCATTTTATTCATAAATCCACTTTGTAAAGTCAGTTTTTTGAAAAAACTTGGTAATGCATGATCCTGCTTTCTATAATTTTTACTAAAACTATGACCGTACTTAAATAAGACCAAATGTTGATACAGTTCTAGTATGTGAAATTCTGACAAACGTCTATTGATTTAGCTTAGAAAATATTTAGCGGTAGAAAATATGTCCTTATCTTCTAAGAATTGATGCAAAGCTGAGAGACCTTGGTCGGATAAAAAGTTGGATTTCCGTGAGCTTAAATGACTAAAGAATGATGTCATGTTTCTATGGCGTAGCTGCAGTGTAATAATTGTAAATTTTTTTATTTGCAGTTTTCAATATTATTGTTCCCAGATTTGAGTTAACCTATTAGTTTTAGCAAGTCCTCTTTCACAGCATATGACAGTGGTTGCCAACAAACCGTAACGTAAAATGAGTTTTCAATGTCTTCTTCTTCTTCTTAATTGGCGTAGATACCGCTTACGCTTACGATTATAGCCGAGTTAACAACCGCGCGCCAGTCAGTTCTTCTTTTCATTACGTGGTGCCAATTGAATATTCCAAGCGAAGCCAGGTCCTTCTCCACTTCCTCCTCCTCTTCCCCCGGCGGGTACTGCGTCGAATACTTTCAGAACTGGAGTGTTTTCGTCGATTCGGACAACATGACCTAGCCAGTTTTTAATATTCAGTTTTCAACATCCACGCATATGAAAAGACTCTTTAGTATTTAGTGTCTTATTTAAAGTAATATTGCACCTTCGGTCTTCAGCAAATATTTCACATTGCAAGCTCTTTACAAAAACCACGCTTCAAAGTTTACAAAACCGAATTGGCTTTGTGCATAACTAAATGCCGAAGGCGTTGAAAGTCTCAGCTTTCGCAGTTAGGCCAATGAGAAAGCCGTGAGACAACAAGCGAGCCAAATAAACAATGAAACAATTCCGAGCAGCACCTTTCGTCAAAACTCCTCAGCCGGAATGTGGATTTATGGCGTGAGATCAAAGTCAATTTTCATATCACAGCCAACTATTCAAATAATCTCACCACTTCGCACAGGAAACGGGCGCAAAAGGATGGAAGGCGAGGATAAAATAGCTTACCTGTAAACACAAAAGACCACTTACAATCGATGACTAATTTAGCATTTGTGCGCACCACATTTCTGACCCTACGGCTAAATCACTGTTTTGATAATGCATATAAAGGGTGCTCTCTAAGGTTATAAAATGGAGCATAGACACATTCAACGGGTTATTTCTGAAGCATCAGATGATCGAACTTTAGACAATGTTGCTGTTTTTGTGACGGTTACTTTGAGCTAATTTAAAGGCAAGTTAGTCAAGCCTACTTATCGACGTTGTCTAGTGGAAGGTCCAAAAAACTTTTAGGTTATTCCTGATCGACTGATGTTACTTTATCTTTTATACCGATACACTTAAAAGAAAAGGCAACTGTTCAGTGGCGGCACCCTGTATCTCTGAACATTTGATTGCGTAGACCTGTGCAGCGTGAATATTTGAGCGCCAGCTTCCAACCGCGGCTAAAGCAAAGCCAAGCCAGCCGAAATATCCGCAAATCCCAACGAACGTAAACAAATTTGCCCATAGAAGCCTTACAGCAGCGGAGCGATAGAGCGGCAGTCTTTGAAAGGTAGCATTAAATCAATTTCGTGCGGATGCTGACAAGTCAGCGCGCATTTTTAATGAACGAATATCCGTTTCGTATTTACTAATAACTGTACACAGGAACACGCACAAAAATGCTGCGAAGAATATGCAAAGAAATGGGGTAAATTTCCACCAAATCCCCAAGGCTGTTGGCACCGAATGTGTTTTGGACTGAAGCTGACAGCGCTTGAATGTTACGCAAGCCACATTGTTTTAGATATGCGTCTTCTTCACAGTTAAATGCGAGGGATTGGGCAGGTAGCGGCGCGTTGTTGCTTTGCCAAGCTTTGCCTTCGCATTCGTATTGACTTCCGTTTCCATTCATTTGTACGGTTTCCGTTTCCGGTGCGCATATGAACCACTCATAGCTACCTTATATACATATATATATATGTATATATATTTATGCTTGTGCAAATAAACAGTACTCTACAGCACTTGACTGAGCGTGTTGGGGTTTGTTTCATGACAGCAATTTCATTACCCCCATTTCGATTTGAGCTTCAATTTCCCCAATGTAATTTCGATATCGATGAATGGCTGCCTGGCTGACTGGCGGGCTGACTGCTGACTGCTGCAGCAACATTTGTGTGGCTGCGCTGCTCTATCAGCATTGTGGATCCACGCTGCTCACAGTGCTGCCGGGTGAAAATGTAAATATAATTTCCAGTTTGTATTATGCAAGTTGTTGCTCTTGTTGTGTATTACTCGAGTCACCGATAACATGACATTTCGTTGGGTTGGACAATGTTCAATTGTCTATTGCTATCGCCAGACACTTAAACGCGACCGGAAAGTGCAACAGTTACTCTGCTGTTGCTGCTTAAATATTCATTTAGAAGCTTGTTGTTGCATTAATGAGATATTTGTTCATTTTCGTATGGAAAATTGCATCCTTTCTCCTTACTTCGCCATTGTGAACAGTTGAGTCTCTGGCACTTAGAGCTTGAATGAGCTGATTTTTCAAACAATAATTTTATATTAAAGAGAAAATAATTACGAAATAACAGTAAAATATAATGTTTATTGTTGTTATTAAGCATTTTAATATTTTTTTATTTAAACACATTACTCTTATCTCATCTTTCACTTGATCGTAAAATTATTATATATTTTTATAGCGCACGCCTTTCACTTACAAACGCCTTTCTTAAGCTCACTTTGTTCTCATAGACACTGGCGTTCGATTCCTTACGCAATCAAGTCAACTTTGTTATTGTTCCCTTACAAATTGTTTGTTTAAGCTTGTAACGTGACGACATCACGTTTGTTATTGGCGTATTCATGGAGCTTCACTGGTTTGCACACTGTGTTTATTCGGTTCTCCTTCCCTTTTATTGGTGCGGCCAATAGATTAATATGCAAACATTGAAATCAATAACTGTATTATGTAGAAAATATGATTTGTAAATATTTCACCGAATATCTGACTAATTTTCAGTTATTTGATATGGATATTAGAGCAAGTGTCGTTTAGAAGGATGCTCTGCTACGCCGATTCGAGCAGGTAAGCAAAAAGTTAGGGTTTGTTAAGACACAGTTGGTGGAAACACTGAGTATAGTCGATGTGCCTGAAGAACAGAAATCCTTTTACTATTATTTACACTTTATAAAATTGTAGCCTTAATATTACTTTCTAAGAAATATACACAAAAACCCTTAGTAGTTCCGAGTGGTGTGCATTTATTTTTTGCCCTTCAAAGATATATTATATCTATGTGTGTATCTGCATGCAAATACTTAGTTCAACTATATGGTATTAGGTTAGGTTAGATTAATTTGGTAGGCCAATAAGCCACACATAGATCACGTTTACGATACCAGATGGCGTTCACTTGCTAAGTCCAAGAGTAGTTATCGTTTAGGATGCCTGCGCTTGCCGCAAATTTTTAACAGACGCTACGGGCTCACTATCGATACCTCCTTCAGTGTATTGTACTGTATGCACCCCAGATGCTAACAGCGTAGTCTTGCCAATGCAGAACAAGTGGACAAGAGATGCTTTATTGTTTCTCTGGTGCCTTGCTCTAGGCATTTCTTGCAGTCTTCTCGATCTGTCAGCCCCATCATGCGGGCGTGTGTCGTCATCATCCCGTGACCAGTTAGTATTACCATCATGTCCCGACAGTCTCTTCTATCGACTGCTAAAAGGAATGCTATGTACTTCCGATCTACCGTTTTGCACATGACCTTTGCAGTTTTGCACCCTGGTAGCTTGTTAAATCGGGTTTGATTTTCTCTTCAGCAGTCTTCTGTCGATATCATCGTATAGGCAATGCACGGTTTTCCCAATGCTGATGATGTTTTTGGATGTTAGATGGTGTATCCTTGGCAATGTCATCCACTATTTCATTGCCTCGATGCCTTTGTGGCCTCGCACCCAGTAAAAGCAATATTTTCCTCTGCTGCCCTGCTTTCTAAGACACTTCTGGCCGTTACGCGATACAAGATTACTGCCTTGACTACTGCTTGGCTGTCTATATAGATGTTGACTCTGGAATTGCCTGCAGTTGCATAAGAGGCCAGCTTCGCTGCTTTTGTAATAGTAAAGACCTCAGCTTGAAATGTACGGCGGTGGTCCAGCAACTTAAAAGGTAGCCTTAGGCCTAACTCTGAACATCATATTCCCGCATCAACTCCATTGTACAACTCCGTCCATTTTCTTCGGATTTAACCCCAGACCACCTTGCGATGCCCAGTTTCGGACTGTATTGAGAGTGATTTATGGAGTTTGCCACGAAGTGTGTAATATCCAGGTGCAAATTTCGGACACCCTAAGAAATATGAATACATATATATAAATAAATGACCATATCCTTCTGTCTATTTGTCTATCTGACTGAAAATACGAGAGCTAATACTCCCTCAGTCTTTAAGATATTGACCTCAAACTTTTTATACGTCCTTTTCTCCCCAAGGAAACTGCTCAACCTTAGAAACCGCCAATATCGGACCAGTATAGCTGCCATTTACACTGAACGATCGGAATCAAATGCATGTATGGAAAGTTTTTTTAGAGATATTTTTTGGAAAGACATCTTCACGAAATTTGGCATACGTTATTGTCTTAGACAGCAGTACAATCTCCGAAGAAATTGCTCAGATCCGACCACTATATCATATAGCTGCCTTATCAGCTGACCTATCGAAATCATGATGAACGATCTTTTTACAAGTTCTTTCTTATTTTTTCTTGTTTGTCAATGCTTTTTTCAAAACCGCGTTACTGTTAGGCTTGAAGTTACTAAGAGGTCTGAGATATGTTGATTAATATGTCGACTTAGATTTCAGATAATAACTGCTTTTCTCTTCGATAAACGAATTTCTTCGAAATCAGCTCTTTTCTTAAGATTTAGAAATATATTCGAATATACTTCACTCTAAATACTATTTACTGAATCAAACAGCAACTTTTAATCAACATAAATATTCGCAGAACGCAAACCCAACTCGCCAGCTGCGTTCCTCTATTTGTACAATCTGTGCCAAAATCTTTCAAATATGAACTTGTGAAACAACACAATGAATCAGCCTGAAATTTCATAGAAAAAAAGAAATCGAAACTCATCTCCCACTACAGAATCTAAGAATGAATACTTCGAATGCAAAAAACAAAAAGAGTTTTATTTAACAAAACTATTTGTGACTCGTTCAAAGCATGAAAAGTGACTCCAACTAATCTATAAAAGCACATAGAATTCATTAAGAATACAAAAAGCATAACTAAACATTCCAGCGAAGAAGAAAAACTTTCTAAATCAATTTTCAGTTCATAAATGAAATCATTTGGACACACAATGGACGCCACTCAGTAGCGAAATTATTGCGGCTTTAAGCCGCATTTAGAGTACAGTTGTTGCGAGGCTGACCGGCTTCGTGATGAATATGAGAAGAAATACACAGGAATATGTTTTGATGTCTTCACATTTACCCAACACACTTGCAGCAGATTGCCACTGTATGTGTGTCTGTGTGGCTTTGAAAATAATTTTCCAAATTGTGAGTGCCTGTATTTCTCTGGCTTTGAGTATTATTTCGGATACTTTGTCTGGTTGAATTGAATTGAATTGAATTCGTGGTGTGTGTTGGTGCAAGTGTGATCGTGCGTAAGTGCGTGCGCTTTGTTGCCACAATTTGATACAAATAATTTTATTATGTATCACCAAACGATGGAAGCCACTACACAGAAGAATGTATGTGTGCACTTGTGTGAGTGTGTGCGCATAAAGTGAATAAAAGTAGTGGCAAATCAAAGAAAAATTGACCGCATGTGAGAAAACAAGCAAAAGAAATCGAGAAAACGCAAAAACGCAAAAAAACCAGAAGACTTGCGAACTTGTAGAGCTTAAGCAATGGTAGAAGGCAGCTGATACTGCATAGCTGGACTATAAGCTCGCATGTGGCTACGAGAAGCAGCTGTTATACTCATGTGTACATATATACATTAATATATATGTACTTTATGTTTGGTGTGGTAAATCACGAAAATAAATTGGCGAAAAAAACCCACCGAAATAAAATGAAATTCAACAGAAAATAAAAGCAGTGAACACAAGCGACGGGTGAAAAGAAGAAATGTGGCTGCTGAATAGAGCTGAAATTGTAGCTCATTGTATGCGGTGAGTGGTCACTGTGAGATGGTCCAGTTTCCACCTCAGTGACAGCTGCATGTTAGTAAAGAGACGCTCCTTGGTTGTTGCCACAGCGAAAAGTATCAGTTTTACCAAAGTTTTCTAGTGGGTGTTTTTATTTGTTGGATTAAAGGCGTATTTTTAGTTTTTATTTTTTTGTGTAGAAAATCTTGCGCCCATCAGGAAAAGGTGGAGGTATTCGGTAAAAAACTAGATTTATTTTACAGCAGATTCATTTATGAAGAGAAGTTGGCTGCGATTTCTGTTTTGGAGTAAATATATTAATACCTTGAACAGGTCGTCGGAGACTTCATAAAATATAAGTATAAATAATCATCATGGGGAGCTGAGCCATGTCGGTCTGTCAGCCATCTATTCGTCTATCTATATATACGCCAACTTGTATTCAAGGCTTGTAAGATACCTACCTGTTAAACTATTCATTGTTATAACCAAATTTAATATTTAGGATGATGATCCAAGAAAGCATTAGAGGTAGATTGTGGGACCGTGGAAAGCTCAGCTCACAAAAGTAGTTCTGTTAATGAACTTTTTATGAGTTAGTGCGTTCATAAAAGCCCCTAATGTATCACACAGACAAAGCCAAATATATTTTTAACACCCAAGAGAAAATTTCGGAGACCCCCATAAGATGGCCATGTCCATCTATCGCTCTGTATTACGGGAGCTAGCCCTTGAGGCTTTGAGTTATCGACCTCAATATTTTCAAAAGTTCTTTTCTCCTCAATAAGCAGCTCATTCGTCACAACCGCAGACATCGGACCATTATACCACACTGAATGTTCGGAACCTTGATCTTGTATGAAAAACTTTTTCATTTGACGAGATATCTTTACGAAATTGGCATGAGTCATTATCAAAATCTGTCTCCGAGAAATTTGATATGATCGGAGGAGCTTACACGGATATTGCTTAAGCAAGAAGTGATGTGCCGCGGTGGCACCAGGCCTTTTAGGAGGCCCGAGCTACTAAAGAAGACCGGAAGAATGAGCAAATTCAAAGTGAAAACGATGCTCATTGTCTTTTTGGACTTCAAAGACATCGTCCACCATGAATTTTTTCCTCCTGGACAAACCGTCAACGCCAAGTTTTTTGTGGAAGGCCTCAAGAGACTCAACCGAAGGGTCAATCGGATTCGACAACACATCGCAGCCGAGTGGAAGTTGCACCACGACAACGCCCCGACTCACACCGCCTTTCTCGTGAACAGCTACCTAACCAAGGTCGGCATCCAAATGCTTTCGCAGCCGTCCCACAGCCCAGATGTGAAACCACTAGACTTCTTTGTTTTCATGCCTGAAAAGACCGATGAAAGGCCAGCATTTTGAGACGATAATGGGGATCCAAGCAGCATGCTCCTCGGTTCTGAAGGCTACTCCGGAGAATTACTTCCGTGACGCTGTCAGCGCATTATTGACTCAGAAGGAGCCTATTTTGGAAGTTTTTGAAGAATTGTAACGACTGAGCAATAAAATTTTTTATCATTTTATACCGTTTTTATTCGCGGAAGCGTAACAGTTTCAAACCTTACGATCCTCCCAAAATGTACAGCCATCAACAATTTATGTTTCTACAAATGTTTGACTGAAGCCCTAACATGTCGCACACTCATACTTTCGTTTTGCGGCGAAAGCGAATTCAACTTGTTTGCCTGCATTTCCTCTCCACACAACTTTCTTAAGCAGT
>CM050323.1:57741109-57778515 GCA_027475135.1 Bactrocera correcta | reverse complement strand
GAAGATTTGAGCGCCAGCTTGCAACCGAAGCTAAAGCAAAGCCAAGCCAGCCGAAATAACCGCAAATCCCAACGAACGTAAACAAATTTGCCCACTGAAGCCTTACAGCAGCGGAGCGATAGAGCGGCAGTCTTTGAAAGGTAGCATTAAATCAATTTCGTGCGGATGCTGACAAGTCAGCGCGCATTTTTAATGAACAAATATCCGTTTCGTATTTACTAATAACTGTACACAGGAACACGCACAAAAACACTGCGAAGAATATGCAAAGAAATGGGGTAAATTTCCACGAAATCCCCAAGGCTGTTGGCACCGAATGCTTTTTGGACTGAAGCTGACAGCGCTTGAATGTTACGCAAGCCATATTGTTTTAGATATGCGTCTTCTTCACAATTAAATGTGAGGGATTGGGCAGGTAGCGGCGCGTTGTTGCTTTGCCAAGCTTTGCCTTCGCATTCGTATTGACTTCCGTTTCCATTCATTTGTACGGTTTCCGTTTCCGGTGCGCATATGAACCACTCATAGCTACCTTATATACATATATATGTATGTATATTTATGCTTGTGCAAATAAAAAGTATTCCACAGCACTTGACTGAGCGTGTTGGGGTTTGTTTCATGACAGCAATTTCATTACCCCCATTTCGATTTGAGCTTCAATTTCCCCAATGTAATTTCGATATCGATGAATGGCTGCCTGGTTGACTGGCTGACTGGCGGGCTGACTGCTGACTGCTGCAGCAACATTTGTGTGGCTGCGCCGCTCTATCAGCATTGTGGATCCATGCTGCTCACAGTGCTGCCGGGTGAAAATGTAAATATAATTTCCAGTTTGTATTATGCAAGTTGTTGCTCCTGTTGTGTATTACTCGAGTCACTGATAACATGACATTTCGTTGGGTTGGACAATGTTCAATTGTCTGTCTCTATCGCCAGACACTTAAACGCGACCGGAAAGTGCAACAGTTACTCTGCTGTTGCTGCTTAAATATTCATTTAGAAGCTTGTTGTTGCATTAATGAGATATTTGTTCATTTTCGAATGGAAAATTGCATCCTTTCTCTTTGCTTTTCAAATGTGAACAGTTGAGTTTCTGGCACTTAGAGCTTAAATGAGCTGATTTTTCAAACAATATTGCTATATTAAAGAGAAAAATAATTGCGAAATAACAGTAAAATATAATCTTTATCATTGTTATTTAAATTTTAATATTTTTTTATTTAAACACATTACTCTTATCTCATCTTTCACTTGCTCGCAAAATTATTATCTATTTTTATAGCGCACGCCTTTCACTTACAAGCGCCTTCCTTAAGCTCACTTTGTTCTTATAGAAACTGACGTTCGTTTCTTTACGCAATCAAGTCAACTTTGTTGTTGTTCACTTACAAATTGTTTGTTTAAGCTTGTAACGTGACGACATCACGTTAGTTATTGGCGTATTCATGAAGCTTCACTGGTTTGCACACTGTGTTTATTCGGTTCTCCTTCCCTTTTATTGCTGCGGCCAATAGATTAATAGGCAAACATTGAAATCAATAACTGTATTATGTAGAAAATATGATTTGTAAATATTTCACCGAATAACTGACTAATTTTCAGTTATTTGATATGGATATTAGAACAAGTGTCGTTTAGAAGGATTCTCTACTTCGCCGGTTCGAGGAGGTAAGCAAAAAGTTAGGGTTTATTAAAACACAGTTGATGGAAACACTGAGGATAGTCGATGTGCCTGAAGAACAGAAATTGTTGTACTATTATTTACAATTTATAAAATTGTAGCCTTTATATTACTTTCTAAGAAATACAAAAACCCTTAGCTACCCCTTAGTTCAAAGATATATTATATCTATGTGTGTATCTGCATGCAATTATCTAGTTCAACTATAGGGTATTAGATCAGGATAGGTAGGTCAATAAGCCGGGCATTGACTAGCTTGGTCCTTTGCGATACCAGATGTCGTTCACTTTCTAAGTCCAAGAGTAGTATCATCGTTTAGGATGCCTGCGCTTGCCGCAAATTTTTAACAGACGCTACGCCCTCACTATCGATACTTCCTTCAGTGTAGCATACTATGGGAACTCCAGATGCTTACAGCGTGGTCTTGCCAATGCAGGACAAGTGCACAAGAGGATGCTCCATTGTTTCTCTGGTGCCTTGCTTTAAGCATTTCCTGCAGTCTTCTCGATCTGTCAGCCCTATCATGCGGGCGTGTGTCGCCATCAGCCAGTGACCAGTTAGTATTACCATGTCCCGACAGTCTCTTCTATCGAGTGCTAAAAAGAATGTTGTGTACTTCCGACCTACCGCACATGACTTTTGCAGTTTTCCACCCTGGTAGCTTGTTACATCGAGTTTGATTTTCTCTTCAGCATTCTTCTGTCGAGAACATCGTATAGACAATGCACTGTTTTCCCAATGTTGATCGCGTTTTTGGATGTTAGATGGCGTACATCCTTGGCAATGTCGTCCACTATTTTATTCCCTCGCTGCCTTTGTGGCCTCGCACACAGTAGAAGTGTAGTTGATTTCCACCGGCAATACTTTATACCGTTTCCTTGCTTTCCAAGACACTTCTGGTCGATATGCGATACGAAATTACTGCCTTAATTGCTGCTTGGCTGTCTACTCGTACGTAGACGTTGACTCTGGAATTGCCTGCAGTTGCTTTAGAGGCTAGGCTCACTGCTTTTGTAATAGTAAAGACCTCAGCTTGAAATATACAGCGGTGGTCCAGCAACTTAAAAGGTAGTCTAAGGCCTAACTCTGGACTGTATATTCTCGCACCAACTCCATCGTCCAACTGTAGCTGTGTAGCACCAGTGTATGAGAGAGGGAGAGAGCCTCCAAGTTTTGTCGAGCATCTGCCTACACGCATATACTGCTGGCTTTCCTTACTCTTTCTTTCACGTTGCGCGTCCACAATATTTTGCTCTCCAAGACTACCCCTAGGTACTTGATGCAGTCCTTGAGAGAGAAAGAGTTGAGTCCCATTTATAGACGGCAACCTCCATAGAGGAATTTTGTGCTTTCTTGTGAACAGATTCGTTTTCTTCGCATTTAACCCTAGACCCGCTTGCGATGCCCAGTACTGGACTGTATTGAGAGTGATATATTGAGTTTGCCACAATGTTTGTAAAACATAGGACGAAATTTCGGAGATCCTAAGACATATGTATATGTATATATAAGACTATATATGTACGTGTGTCTATTTGTCTGACAGTAAACACGGGAGCTAATACTCCCTCAGTCTTTAAAATATTGACCTCAAACTTTTCATACGTCCCCAAGAAACTGCTCATCCTTCGAAACCGCCAATATCGGACCAGTATAGCTGCCATTCACACTGAACGATCGGAATCAAATGCTTGCATGGAAAGCTTTTCAGAGATATCTTTTGGAAAGGCATCTTCACCAAATTTGGTATACGTTATTGTCTTAGACAGCAGTACAATCTCCGAAGAAATTGCTCAGATCCGACCACTATAGAATATAGTTGCCTTATCAGCTGGCCTATCGAAATCATGATGAACGATCTTTTTACAAGTTCTTTCTTATTTTTTCTTGTTTGTCAATGCTTTTTGTCAAAACCGCGTTACTTTTGACTTGAAGTTACTAAGAGGTCTGAGATATGTAGATTAATATGTCGACTTAGATTTCAGATAATAACTGCTTTTCTCTTCGATAAACGAATTTCTTTGGAATCAGCTCTTTTATATTTTATTCGAATATACTCCACTCTGAATACTATTTACTGAATCAAAAAGCAACTTTTAATCAACATAAATATTCGCAGAACGCAAACCCAACTCGCCAGCTGCGTTCCTCTATTTTTACAATCTGTGCCAAAATCATTTAAATATGAACTTGTGAAACAACACAATGAATCAGCCTGAAATATCATAGAAAAAATGAAATCTCAACTTATCTTTCACTGCAAAATCTAAGAATGAATAATGCAAAAAAAAGAGTTTTCTTTAACAAAACTATTTGTGACTCCTTCAAAGCATGAAAAGTGACTCCAACTAATCTATAAAAGCAGATAGAATTCATTAAGAATACAAAAAGCATAACTAAACATTCCAGCGAAGAAGAAAAACTTTCTAAATCAATTTTCAGTTCATAAATGAAATCATTTGGACACACAATGGACGCCACTCAGTAGCGAAATTATTGCGGCTTTAAGCCGCATTTAGAGCACAGTTGTTGCGAGACTGACCAGCTTCATGATGAATATGAGAAGAAATACACAGGAATATGCTTTGATGTCTTCACATTTACCCAACAAACTTGCAGCACATTGCCAGCGCGTGTGTGTGTGTGTGCGTGTGGCTTTGAAAATAATTTTCCAAATTGTGAGTGCCTGTATTTCTCTGGCTTTGAGTATTATTTCGGATACTTTGTCTGGCTGAATTGAATTGAATTGAATTGAATTGAATTCATGGTCTGTGTTGGTGCAAGTGTGATCGTGCGTAAGTGCGTGCGCTTTGTTGCCACAATTTGATACAAATAATTTTATTATGTATCACCAAACGATGGAAGCCACTACACAGAAGAATGTATGTGTGCCTTGTGTGAATGTGTGCGCATAAAGTGAATAAAAGTAGTGGCAAATCAAAGAAAAATTTACCGCATGTGAGAAAACAAGCAGAAGAAATCGAGAAAACGCAAAAAAACCAGAAGACTTGCGAACTTGTAGAGCTTAAGCAATGCTAGAAGGCAGCTGATACTGCATAGCTGGACTATAAGCTCGCATGTGGCTACGAGAAGCAGCTGTTATACTCATGTGTACATATATACGTTCATATATATGTACTATATGTTTGGTGTGGTAAATCACGAAAATAAATTGGCGAAGAAAACCTACCGAAATAAAAATGAAATTCAACAGAAAATAATAGCAGTGAGCACAAGCGACGGGTGAAAAGAAGAAATGTGGCTGCTGAATAGAGCTGAAATTGTAGCTCATTGTATGCGGTGAGTGGTCACTGTGATATGGTCCAGTTTCCACCTCAGTGACAGCTGTGTGTTAGTAAAGAGCCGCTGCTTGGTTGTTGCCAGAGCGAAGAGTATCAATTTTACCAAAGTTTTCTAGTGGGTGGTTTTATTTGTTGAATTAAAGGCGTATTTTTAGTTTTTATTTTTTTGTGTAGAAAATCTTGCGCCCATCAGAAAAAGGTGGACGTATTCGGAAAAAAATTAGATTTATTTGGTTTTTAAGCAGATATCAAAGGCTTAAGGCTTTGTGTATGCCGCATATTCTGAGATATTACAGCAGATTCAGTTATGAAAAGAAGTTGGCTGCGATTTCGGGTTTGGAGTAACTATTTTTAAGCTCTGAACAGGTCGTCGGAGACTTCATAAAATATAAGCATAAATAATCACTATGCGGACAGCCATGTCGGTCTGTCAACTATCAATCCGTCTGTCTATATATACGCCAACTTGGATTCAAGGGCTTGTAAGGAACTTACCTGTTGAACTCTCCTTTATTATAACCAAATATAATATTCAGGATGATGATCCAAGAAAGCATTAGAGATAGATTGTGGGATCGTAGAAAACTCAGCTCACAAAAGTAGTTCTGTTAATGAACTCTTTATAAGCTAGTGCATTCGTAGACGCCCCTAACGTCTCACGCAGACAAAGCCAAATATATTTTTAACACTCAAGAGAAAATTTCGGAAACCCTAAAAGATGACCATGTCCATCTATCGCTCTGTATTACGCGAGCTAGTCCCTGAGACTTTGAGTTATCGACCTCAAACTTTTCAAAAGTTCTTTTCTCCTCAATAAGCAGCTCATTCGTCACAACCGCAGACATCGGACCATTATACCACACTGAATGTTCGAAACCATGATCTTGTATGAAAAAAACTTTTTCATTTGACGAGGTATCTTTACGAAATTGGCATGAGTTATTATCAAAATCTGCCTCCGAGACATTTGATATGATCGAACGAGCTTACACAGATACTGCTTTGGCAAGAAGTGGTGTGTTTCGGTGGCACCAGACCTTTTAGGAGGCCCGAGCCGCTGATGACGACCGGAAGAATGAGCAAATCCAAAGTGAAAACGATGCTCATTGTCTTTTTTCACATCAAAGACATCGTCCACCATGAATTTGTTTCTCCTGGACAAACCGTCAACGCCAAGTTTTTCGTAGAAGTCTTCAAGAGACACCAACGAAGGGTCAACCGGGTCCGACAAGACAACGCAGGCGATTGGAATTTGACTCACACCGTCTTTCTCGTGAACAGCTACCTAACCAAGGCCGGCATTCCAATGCTTTCGCAGCCGCCCTGCAGCCCAGATGTGAAAACCCTAGACTTTTTTGGTTTCCATGCCAGAAAAGGCCGTTGAAAGGGCAGCATTTTGAGACGATAGTGGGGATCCAAGCAGCATGCTCCTCGGCTCTGAAGGCTATTCCGGAGAATTCCTTCCGTGGCACCTTCAATGCTTGGAAATCGCGCTGTCAGCGCTGCATTGACACAGAATGAGCCTATTTTGGAAGTTTTTGAAGAATTGTAACGACTGAGCAATAAAATTTGTTCTTCGCAGAAGCGTAACAACTTCAAACCTTACGATCCTTCCAAAATGTACAGCCATCAACAATTTATGTTTCTACAAATGTTTGACTGAAGCCCTAACATGTCGCACACTCATACTTTCGTTTTGCGGCGAAAGCGAATTCAACTTGTTTGCCTGCATTTCCTCTCCACACAACTTTCTTAAGCAGTTTAGCAAAGTTTTAACCACTTTCCATGCGCTTGCACCCCCGTCACTCGCATTGAAATGCAATTGCTGTACAAGCGAAGTTTTCGCCAAGTTTGGCTACATTTTAAAAACCTCTTTTTCGACAAGTTGCTGTTTTCTCACAACTTGTTTCGCTCAATAGTTCCATTGTTTGCTCTGTGATTTTTCACATGCAACTCCAGTCATGCCTAGTCAAAAAGTTCGGCAGCGCCACACACACATACGAGCGCACACCGAAACCGTACCGTTGCATATACACAAGGTATATGGCTACAAAAACAAGCACGGCTGGCGATACTCTGTGCACTCGCAACAAATTTTAAAAGCATAAAGCAGTAAAATAAGAACTTGCTCGAGAAAATTTATTAAGGAAACGATGGCAAAGTAAAAACTCAGCACATTTCGGACAGGCAGCGTGCGGAGGAGGCAGAAATTGTGTGCAAGTCGGTGTTAAGTTACTGCGCACACACATAAATTCACCGATTGATGCAACTGTCAGCGGCACAATGGCCTGACTACAGAAGTCCAAGGTTGGTTGCTCGGCACTTTTCCGCACCACGACTGCGCTGCCGACCCTGCTGTGCTACGAACCAGTCGCTCTTCAGCTCCCTCTTCCTCTTCCTCTTTTCCAGCATTTTTTCGCTTTTCCTTGCTGCTTTGCTGCGAAATTTGGCAAGCGTAACTGAATTGTTGTGCTGCTTTTTAATAAACTTAAAAGCCACTGCAGGCGAAATATGCTTCTGCCCAGACACAATGCAAGCCTTAGACACGAACACACACATATTTGTATATTTATATGTGTGTATTTCGACTTACTAACGTATTCCGTTGTAGGCACTTAATGCCGCCCGGTTATCTATGGTTTTTGGCCGAGCAGCTAGCCAGTCCCACTAATATTTCATGCCAAATAAGTATGTATGTGTGCGTGTGACTGTTGCCAAACTAACCTCAATACCGAAAAACTGAAAGTTTAAACACAAAGCGAATAGAGTTATCTAAAAGATAAAGTATGAAGCAGTTTCTTTTTTTCCTCTTTTTTCCTTTGTTTCATTTCCAATTACGCAGAGCAATTTGCGGCTGCTCGAACCACGAGCAAAGTGAATTTCAGATCATAAATGGAAAATTTCTAACCGTAAAAGCCTTAAATGAGGTCACTGTTTAACTTGTGATTTTGTGATGAGAATTAATGGCATGGAAGGATATAGTTGAAAACAAATTCGTAAGCTTTATTGTATTGAAAATGAAGCGTCTTTCCATTTTTCATCCGTCGCCGGCTGCTTGACTTAACGCTTGAAGTCAGCGCTGTCTAGACCTCTGAAAACCTTAGTCTGTTTTTGAGATATCGATCTGAATTTTGGCACCCATTCTTTTTTCACCAAAGAGCTGCGCATTTAGCGGAAGGGTCGATATGGCAGTAGGTGGGTAGGTAGGAGTGCAGCCCTGTTGTGTTTCGGGCTCAAATAGCATTGGCTGTGCCAGTCCCGTTTCACCTTCTCTTTCAAACCATTTTGAGGTTTCGATGAAGCTACTTAGGTCTGATACGCTTTTTGTAGACGTCCACTCAAGGTTTGGGGTGTATATTGGATTCCAAGTATTCTGTGTCGCATCTGTGATCTGGGCATTCAAAGTGAAAAATTGTGAAAAAATCGGAATAGATTGCTTATGTGGAAAGCTGTTTCATTTGACGAGATTTCTTCAAAAAAATTGGCAAAGAACGGTGCAATCGTCCAAGAAGTCGTTGATATCGAGTCACTTTAGTATATAGCTGCCATACAATCTGACCGAACAAAATTAAGTTGTCATATGAGAACTTTTTTATTTCGAAAGGTATCTTCACGAACTCTTACATGGATTGTTGAGCAATGCGATTTCAGAATATTTTATTCAAATCGGTTAGATTTGGGTTAGTTGAGGTCAAATGGCTATTCCCTTAGCATTGCAAGGAGATCACACTTTGACTGTATGTACAGTACTTTGTGATGACAAAGTCCTGTAGTTGGATAACAGCTATCGGCTAAGCCACACTTAACATATCACAAATTCGTTCAGTTGTTTGATTTCTGTGTCCGCCATTTCACATGGATGTCTAAACGTATAAGATCAAAGGCGTTTTTCGCCTTTTTCTTGCACAAGTGGGACATTGAAGAAGGAAGTGATGAGATGATTTTACCTCATGTTCCTCCAAGTAGCTGATGTGGGTGGCTACTGTTATGATAATGAATCTTAATGCAGGAGTGCCGAGTGGATGGTGTCCAGTTAGAACGCCTATAATCATTGAAAGGTGGACATTACTGGGATTGAAGAGTTTTCTGAACCTCTCACCATTTACCCTAGTCCAGAAGGACCTTGTGACTGCACAGATGCTGCTAGTCAACCAGCGCTTGTCGATTTAACACCAAGATGCCAAAGGTGCTCCAACCCGTTCGCAGTCTGCAGTTATTGAGACTGAAGAACCTGTCCTAGTAAACTCATCAGCCTTACAATACTTGTAATACCGCTATGGTCAGGTACTCACTAGTACTAGTATAATCCAAAATACCTCAATACTAGAGATAAGGAGTCTAGATATGCTTTCAGAAGTCTTGAACGCACAGTCCGCGAACTCAAGGCTGATATCTTTAGTCCACTGTTGGAGTGGATAGTCACCACACAAGATCTATGCTTCCTTTATGGCAGCCACCCCTGCTTGGAAGACACTACAGTGATCAGGAAGCCTAATACGGAATACTGATGCTCAAAGCCTCTCCGCAAACATCGGTCCATCCGCAAAAAAAAGCTCACCGCCCCTCCAGCCAGTGTATCCTTCCCATCCTTCCCTCGAAGGTATATCATCAGTGATGAAACAGATAGGGCTAGATTCGAATGAAATGAAAATGTGTGACAACTCCAGAGAGTTCAGGCTCACAATCATATACCCAGACTCTCTGGGTGTGTGGGCAGTGTAGTCCTTTCCCTCGCCTTCCACCAAACAAAAATTACCTAAAATATTATAGGCTTAACTATGGTTTCATAGAGCCATACAAATTGATACACAAAAATCAAGATAAAATTTTATTTATTCCATTTAAGTCGTAAGAAATATGGCTGTGAAGGATATTCAGCCTAGGCGAGCCGAAGTTAACATTCCTTCTTGTTCTTGCATATTTCAAATGATTCTTATAATTTTCTTCACAAAAATACAAAAATCAAAAATATGCCTTTCACAGCCAAGAAACCGGACGATAGCCTTGGTGAGATTGCAAGTGAGTTGAAATTGACAAAGTTATCTACAGTTATTATTTCAATGGCAAGCGGTAAAAAGAATTTATGTGGGCGCAAGTAAATTAAGCGAATTTTTGTGCCAAAAGCAGATAAATTCTAATTTCTTTAACATGAAAATTTTTATGAAGTGAAGGTGGTCACGGCCGAAAGGAGATATTCTTGAGCAAAACTAAAAACCGACAAACCGAACACATGTGTTTAAGTTTTTGGCAACCGGCGATGGACATAATAGCATTTTCAACAGTTTTTTCGCAGAAGGCTTTTGTGTTTGTCCATATTATGGCTCATATGTGTTTTCAGGGTTCTTGGCAAAGCTCAATGTTGCATTTTAAACGACATACGGTATACAAGGAAAGAATACGAGCACACAACACTACAACAAAACGCACACACACACTTCGAGTATGCTGTGGCAAATATAGCAAAAATATTTCAGCCATGGAAAATGAAAGAAAGAAAAGCAAAAAGCAAAACACTCTGGTGCGAATTGAATGAATTTCAAATGCCAGAGTGGATAGTGAGTGGTCAGCGCGTAGCTGCGGCCACTGCTGCACTGAAGTCGCCTTTTTGTTTTGGCTTTTTGGAAGTGGCATAAAAGGCCGGAAGTAGTATGCATTTCCTGCCAGAGAAATGTAAGCACTTTAGCGCTCACTACTTTGCAATGCAAACGACACTCGGCACAGAGTCAAAAAGAAAGAGATATGTAACGTTGTATTGGTTGTGTGTGTGAGAATATAACGTGCCAGTAGCGTAAGCGGTCAGTTGGCTGTAGTCCTTGGCGAGTAGGCCAATTGCCTGCCATCAGCGTTAGAGCGTCATCTTATGACTTTTTACTCACTTGTGTTGTGGAAAAACAGCATTGGCGCCATTATGGTTGAATGGTTGTTGGATGAAAATATCTATGAGTATTTATTTTTATTTTTCGGTAACCATAGTTGGGCTCAGCTGTTATCTCTTCAAAAAGACTCCGTTCATAATAGTTATCCTAACACGGAATATCCTTAGGCGACAAAGATAAAAGCTTAGGGCTTCCGCTCTAACTTCGTATGGGTTGTTTATTATAAGGTGGCTCATTTTGAAGGTGATTATGACAACAATTACAACACACATAATAAACAGTAAACATAAACAGTTACATCTAGGTGCTTGAGTCGGTACCATACGTACACTTCTTAGACCATCACGCAGCAATTACTGATTATATTGAAGGTTTTGGATTTACGAGTTTTCTTTTTTTTGTCTAACCATAATTGGGCTCACTACTCTCTAAAAAATTGTCCTAAATTTTCAAGTTGATCCTAATAATACTCTCGGAGATACAGCCTTGAGAAGTTGTGAGGGTCGAGGCTAGCAAGGCTAAGTGGCCGTTTTAAACGCGTTTTTCTCGAAACCGTGTTTTTGAAGTCGGCTTACAAGATTTCTCGAGAACTAATCAACCAATCTATATGAAAAACAGTCTTAAAGACTTTTACACAGGAGTTCTCTTTCGACTAAATTTTTTTGGAAAAAAAAATTTCGAAAATTTTACTGAAATTTTATTTTATTTTTTTTTTATAAAAATGTCTGCCAAAAATCCAATTTTCATTTTTTTTCCTTTATTCAATTTCTAAGTTAATGTTTTAACTAAAATACGTATTTTTCATTTTAGATGATCCTGTAAGGAGTTATCCTGCCAACGCGGGCGCATCTTTTTTCCGAGAGGTCACGAAAAATGGCGCCGCAATGACCGAGTTTAAAATATTTTTTCCCAAAATTTCAGAATTTCTTTGTTAATAGTGTATATTTGTAGCAATAAAAAATTCTAATAAAATTTTTAATTTTTTATATGAGAAAAAAATTGTTGAAAGAAGACTTTTTACCCGAGGAAACCTGTTTAACCCCTTAAATCGATATCGAGTCTGCATTTCTATAATATATATATATATAAATGTATTGAAGTGAAATTTCTTCGGTTGTCATTATTTGTTCATAATACTCGTGGTTCACAGGGCGTATGAGTAACAAATCAGCGGAATGTTCATATGCATAGAGTTTACAGGGCGAATGAGTAATATCTACAGAGAACAACACAACACTGTATATTTTATCTTTTATTCATACATTGATCTTGATAGTTATATGAATGCGAAACGACATCGCCGATGAGCTGCAATACTTAGAAATATACATATGTAGGTAACTCACACACGGATTTTCACAGAGCAACAGCAGTTCAATGCAAGGCGCCACAGACAAAGGCAGATATCGAAAGGAATCGCGCTGGTTTTGGCATTGATGGGCTTTGATGAAATGGAATTCACACGCTGAGAGCGCTGATAGCACACACCGATATAAACAACAGTGCGATTCACGGGAACGAGCACAAACAGATTGAAGTAATAAATGAAAATGGAAAGTAGCGCTGCCTTTTCAGTAGCGCAGGTGTTTGTATGTAAATGACTGTGGGTGCATGTGTGATGCATTCTCACCGCTGCTGAGCGCCTGCTGACAAAGACAGATGAGTTTTACTTTGAACTTTACATATGGCATCAGCGAAAACATGCCGTGACTACTGCAATCCTCGGCGAACACATAAACAAATGTCTGTGGGTGCATGCACTGAGCGTGTCTAAAGAATGTCTGTGCACTTAAGTGCTTTTCAAAGATCGTCATTCTTTGCATGCATTTGTCCATTTGGCGTCGTCAATGCATTTCGATTGATTTATTGAGCGATTAATGCCGGCGCATTTATGTCAGCCAACGCACCTCTGCCGCCGTCAGTTGCAAGTGCTCGACCGCCATCAACGCGGCAATCAATATCAGCAACACATTTGCGTTTGCCCTCCAGCTGTGTCGGCGCTATAATTTATGCCATGTCGAGCGGCGTCCTGAAGTGTGGCCAACAAGAGTGCTCTCGTTGCATTTGAAATACAAACAAAAATACCGAAGCCACAACGCATTGAGCCAGTGCATAAGAAAGGCAGACTGAAATGTGCTAACATAGAGATTAGTCGTGTCTTCGCGCTTTTGTGTGAAACATTTCGGAGAGTTAGATATGGCACCTGCTCTGCATTGAAATGCCTGTATTTAATGAAGACGAATCCAAATTTTGTTACTCTGTGGTTGTGCGTGCTCGCATCTTTCTTCGGATTAATTCATAATCGAAGTTATTGTTTAACAATTATGTATATTGGTAACTTATTCCTTAACTTATATTCCTTCGAAATAATTTTTGTAAATTTTATCAGTTTTACAATTTATATATCACATCGTAGCAGAAGATTAATAGTTTGATAGAGTTTCTACATCTCATTTTAGAGAAATATTTTTGTGTATCTAAACTATCGAATTGTCAAAAAAAAAAAATAATTTTAATATTTCTAGACCAGAATATCCCCCTAAATAAGGTAACCGTATTTTTGAAAGCCTAAAACGAAAAACTTAGCAAGTGAAGTTTAAAAATTCCACAGTCTTAGCCTCAAATTTTTGATGTTGGCATTAAATTTCAGTGAAGAAATGTTTTGTGATGTTGCCACTTTATGAAATTTAGAAGCATAAAGTAATCATAAGTGTAATATTAAGTATACTAGGACTGCTTTTTATATTTCTAGATTAAAAACCAAAAATAAATGAAATAAAATAAATTTTTAAAATATTTTTTATTAAGCTCTATACACTTCTGCATGCGTTTGAGCCTATTGACGAAGAGTTTTTGCAACTTTGTTTGAGCTGTCTCCAAAACATGCCTTTTGAACGCATAAACCGCCTCTTCAAATGTCGAAAAACGTTGGCCTCATAGTTTATCTTTTGCGCACGGGAAGAAAAAGAAGTTATTCAGTGGCATGTCAGGAATACAAGGTGGATAACTCATCAAATAAATTGTTTCAGTGCTCAAAAATTCAATTGCTTCGGTCGATGTGTGAGAGCTCACATTTTCACGGGAAAGAGTGATCCGTCTTCGGCGGTTGGTTTTCTTGATTTCTCGAAATAATACAATTAGCAAAATTGTTTGTATACAACTCAAAATTTACAATTCTGCCTTCTTCTAGTCGTATATTTACGATATGCTCAGTTTTTCCAATAAAAAAAACAGCCAACTATTTGCTTGGAAGTGATTCGTGCAAGTACAGCTTTTGTTGGATTCGGCTCATCTGGAAACACCCATACAGTTGACAGCTCGTTATTTTCAGATTAATACCTATAAATCCACAATCTATCACCTTTCACGACATGTTTGGAAACACTCTATTCTATCGTATTTTGTTTTAGTATTTTTCTCCGCAATCGACGCGAGCCTCTTTTTAAGCGATTGGCAATTTGTGTGAAATCCCACATAAACAATTTTTTTTTGTAATGTTTCTGCAATATTAAATGTATGCTGGTCCTAATAATGCCTATAGTTGTCTCTATCTGACGATATATCTCATGACGATCTTGCATTATCAGTTTGCGAACAATATTAATAACTTCCAAAACAATAAATAATTATATGTAGATTACGTTCACGAAATTTGACTTTCAATGATTTAAGTCCTCGATTGAATTCGGTGTAAATACAATCGGTAAACACTGGACCATGATGGAGTTTCGCCAAAAATTGAATTATGTTCATCAGAGGTCTGTTGCTGAGTTAATCCACGTCGAAGGCGTAATGTTCACGTTTCAATTCCATTTTTTGACTGAGATGAATATTTTTAGTTACTGTTAAAAAATACAAAAAACGTATGCCAAAATATTCTAAGTGTCTTATTCCTTATTGCCGTAGACGGTAGTGTTTACAACAGCAAAGGCTGGTTGCCCTTTTCATTGGGGGTAATTTTTTTAGGTGGCGGGCTCAAAAACCCGGCGCACAACCCTGGGAACACCTTCAGAAAGATGCTTTTTTTTTGGATATCCAGAGAATACTTGGTCTTTGGTCGTGAGCTGCTTGAGCCATATGTAAAATAATCGTTTCTGGCCACTCCTAAATAAATGGGGCTTAGAAAACTTTGCTCACTTGCGTGAACTTCTACATATAGCTCCATTTTCTGAGTATCTACAACATCAAAAATGTCAAACTTTACAATAGAGTTGTAATTTGTCAGATTGCAGCACAGGGTTGCCAAATTCCGAAAGATAAAAGGCAACCTCCGCCAGTTTTTCATACAATGAAGAAAAACCCTTTAAGGGGTCAGTAGGGTAATCTGGCCTGTTTTTTTGACATTTTTTTTCATAGAAATTTTTAATCCACAATAGAACTTTTTTCACATAACATTTTTCACATATCCTGGAGTATATAAACACATTTTTTCGGAATTTTTTGATGACATCTGTCGGAGAAATAGCTGGGTGAATGGCGGACATGATTTCTCATGTTTGGATCATCTGAAACACAAAAACCCAATTTATTCTTAAAAAGTATATCTTCCTACTAAAATCATGAAAAAATGTTGATAAATTGTTTTTTTTTGTAATGTTTGTCAATGTTTTTTTACATAAATTTTCTTTGTCATACGACAAACATTGTCAATAAATTGTAAAAAATTATGAATCTGGTAGGAATTAAGCAAATCGGTTATTTGTATGACATAAATTGTATATTATTGATCCTTTGCATTGTAAGTGGCACAAATGTTCTACAACTGGGTCAATATCTTACTCAGCCATACTAAAAGCCGTTAATGAGGCTTCATTGAGAACTCCAACCTAATTTTTCAAACTGGGTATAGAATCTGCAAGATTCTCACTGGAGTAACCAATATTGCCTGTTACATATATGTTTGTATGTATTCTCTTTTGACACAGTATATATTGACATGTCATTCCAGGTAATTTATTGCTTTTCATTTTATACTTAAAATAATTTCTTTCATTGCACACACACACGTGTTTATGTTTGGACCTTACCGTGCACTTAAAAGCATTGAGTATGAAATCAGATATATTACTGACTGCAACTTAGGCGCAATCAGCTGATATACTTATATTTGCCTTCACAACCTCATTTGCGGTATTGTATATTGACATTAAAACATATATATATTTTTATTGCTTTATTGCCACTATACGCATAACCACATACACTCATACACTCAAATACACAGTGACCTTTTTGACCTTCGCTCTCAACTTGCGTGCGTTTGTCGCTGCTTACTTAGTGAATATTTTATAATATTATTGCGTATACGTCACGTTTGACATAAAACCCGTTATTAAGTGCTCACTTCTCGAGGCTGAATGCATATAAACTGCTTTGCATGCCATCACACATGCACACACACGCACATTTGTATGGGGAACACTTTAAATTTGGGGCCGTATACTTACTACTAAACTGCGCCATAAATTTTGAGCACACAGCCATTTAATAAATACACGCTGTACACACACACACGCACACTCATGTATTTTGTGTCAGAGCTGATTGGGTAAATGTATGGGCAATATTTACCGGTGTAATTTCGAACCTTTTTCCGTAGCCAATAAATTCTTATGAAATTTCTTAATAAATCGAGCGCTTTTAGGCGCAAAGCACATAAAATTCTACAACAACAATAACAAACACATGCACAGATGACTAAGAGCAGCGACACAACGGCTGCAGACAAAATAAAGTAGACACTACTCACATTTCTCAACCGCCACTCATTCTCTCCCTCGTTTTCAGTAGCACCGTGCCTCTGCCTTTCGAAACGTGCTGGCAAGTGACTTAAGCCATAAAAAGTCAATCGCCAATCGTTAAGCGTGCAAAAAGTGTGGCTATATATAGACCTGAGTACATACAAAGAAATACAAAGGTGGGTGCCCAATCGCTGAGCAAGGTTTGAAAGCTACGCGTGGGAGAGGGAGGGCGCCTGAGTGTTGCACTATGAGTGTTCCGTTATGTTGATGGATTCATGACTGCACGCACAGGAGTGTACATAATTGCAGCGATATTTGCCAGCACCGCGCAATAACGGTGCACTGCAGAAGCGGCAAGCAATAACGCTGCCGGCGTAAAGCTGCACTTAACGGCGCACCGAGCCATGCTGCAGCGAAAGTGCGTTTGAAGCACCAAAAGCAACAAAGACGCTGGCGGCGCTGCTGATAACACCGACTTTATATGGCTTCAATTTATTTGATTCGGTTTAACTTTTTTGTTCTCGTTTGCGAGCACTTTCGTATGAAAACCCCAGCGTCGGAGTTGGGTGCCGCGCGTACACTGTGTCAACGTGTTACCCTTTCGTGTAGCAACAAAATATTCGTAGCTACAGTGTCAGCTAACTTTGTGATCCCTTTCGAGCGCGAGCGAAGTTTTATGACAAATGGAATATTTGATTTATAAGAGCGGTGGCTGCGTCAGGGGAAAGGAGCGTGAGTGAGGCAGCTAACTTGAAGAAGGAGCGAAGCACACTGCACGCTTTAAAGCCGTAATAAAATGATGAAAAATCAATCAATCGAAACGAGCATTTGCGTTGAAGCATAGCAGGAAGCTTCAATATGTGAGTGCATACTTTGCTTAGAAGAGAGATTATCTGGGAGAAGAGGGAAGCAGTGCATGGAATCTTGAAACGAATTATTGGATTTTTTGCTGACATTGCTTACGTAAAAGTTGAAATATATTCAATTATTTCGATTGTATTTAAGAAAATAAAGATTGAGTGGATGCTCTTTTTTTCTTTTTTAGGCTATTAAGTACTTTGTGAGCCTATCACCTGACCTCAAGCGTTGATGTTACACATCGGTATTCAAGCCAAACTTTGCTTTATGGTGTTTTTGGTGTACTGGGCTGCTGTCAGAAAACTGTCATACAGAAAACCGTTGAAGTGGATGCAACGACGCGCTTATCTCTGCATAACTTGATCGCTAAGGACCACTACACCGGCAGAACTTGAAAAGTTTCCCAACTTACCAACAATCGATATTGCAAGCTATGCAGCGAAATCAGATACAATATTGGCAGCACTAGGTGGACTATCCACAAGGATCTTCGGGCACGTCTCAATAACCATACGATCGGTGAATATATTCCTTATGCTTTATTTGGGAGGAAAATTTTCAAGTCATACGAGGTTAGATGACGCAGGAGCGTGAGATTTATTCAGACAGTTCACAAACTAATGGCTAATGGAGTAGGATCTACTGCTGGGAGTTGGATCTCAGCCAACCCTTCACGTTTTTTTAATACTTTCATATCTTCCTCGCGGAAGTATTTGTGGTCAGTAAACCAGCTGAGATAGGTAGCCTGAATTCAAAAGTTCAATATATACGTCGATGGTCTTGCCGCCTGGCAAGGCTAAGCACAGATCGCATTACGTCAGTAAATGTCCTGAGAGCAGAGATGCAGTAGCTATAGCAGAAAATGCGAAAGTCACTAAAAACGATATGTAATCGAGTTCCAAAATCATGAGGAAGAAAGTGGAAGGAGAACTTACATGCTTTTTACTTGAAGGTCTCGAAAGGACTGCAAGACCGTTGGTGGTCTAATGACAAGTCACAACCTGCCCCCAGGTGTATGCGAGCCGGATGAATGTTAATAACGACGATACATGTTTGAGAAAGACGCTGGAACAGCTGCTATTAGCTAGCATTATCTAGAACTCGTCTCGGATTTCAAGGAGCTTTGAAATTCAAGGGATTAGATGAAGTAACGAAATTGGATATCAAATCACTCTTAAAGTTCGCAAAAAACATCTTGTACGTTGAATACTTCAAACCAAATTAAACTCTTTCTCCATGCGACCATTACTAAAGTTCAGCAGGTATATCTATGGCATGATAGTCGACCGGAGAATTTAAATTTCCCTCAAATCGTAAACGAAATGAGTCGGCAATCCATTATCTTTAAGCGATTTAATCCCTGAGAAATGGAGAGCTCGTGGTCCGCTGGTCAAAGACCAATCCATGTAAACTGTTTATTTGCGGCAAACTTCATCACAGTTTGCATTCTGATCATCAAAGAAATCTAAGAAGAGTGTGCGTATTATTTCAAAACATCCTTCGCGATTGTTCAACCTTAGCTAGACAACAACATATTCAATGTCAGACCTCCAACTCACCCAAAGAACAGCCTTCAGCTCAGTGGATTAAGATTTCAGTTGAATTTTAGATATATGAAGAATTCTTAATTTATATGAACTGATGTCTCAAGTGTCGAAAGATAGTACAAGTGTGATCTCTGCTGCGATGATCGAGCTTAAAACTTAACTCAACTTAATCTAACCTATTATTGCTCTGCAGCTCCATCTTTAAGCTGCGCTATAAGGGGTCGATCGGAGCGATTTCCTGGGCTCTAATGTACTTCTAGTCTAAATAGGTTAACATCCTAATTTTGGTGTTGCTGTCGTTGTTTTTGTTGTAACTGTACAAAGACCTGAGGAACTACTTTTGAGGAATGCTGCCGTGCTCAAATTCCTAAACTCGATAATAATGCGGGTTTATCCAGATTGCTTAGACTCGACAGTCCGGCGAAGAACTGAAATCAGCACCAACTGAGTTTTCTACGCAAACATACACACATATGTATTTACTTCCTTATAGATTCCTACACTTATTTCTTATCGGTTGATCGGCTAAACTATTATCGGGAGCACTCAAGGTAATCCAATTTGCCTTCATCCGCCACAAAGTATTTTATGACAGCAGCGATAAATACCAAACAAAGTTGCGCACGCACACACAGACGTACGTAAAAATTAACGCTACATTGAGAGCAACACACGATATTGTAAAAGTTCCGTTACAATGCGCACTCCTCCTTCATTGTGCGCTAGCAGAGTGACGCCATCTTTATTTGCGCGCTTTTATGGCTGCAGACGCCGCTGCAGGCCGCGCCGCACAGCGCAGAGCGAGCAACGCTGAATGTTTGCGTTTTTTGGTTGTAAACTTTGGCAAGTTTGTAACCAGTTTCGGCGTTGTTGCAACTAAAAACATCTTCCGCAGCGAATATATCGAGCGCGCTGGAGGAGGGTGCGGTCGGCGGCGGGTTGTTGTCTTGCGCCTGGAGCTGTGTGTTGCGGTAATTCTTCATGCACCAATTGCCGACAGATCTGTAGCAGCCTGGTTGCACAACCGAAAGTGTTTAGCACTTGCTTGCTCGCCGCCAGCTGGTTGCTTGGGCGCGTATTGTTGGCAGCGCTTCCTGCCGCTATCTCCGGTTTCGGGTGGCCTCAGCCACAGCCACAACTCGACTGCTGCACTTTATCTCGCGTGAAGTGCTCAATATACGAAAAGTTTTTAATTTCTCGCTGCCGTTTTCGGTGTTTTGCGTTTTATATTTTCAGCTGTTTTCCGCGCCGCCATCGCGCTAGCTCATCGCTCGCGCAAAGTGCTGCAAATGCTTAAGTTGTTACCATGAAGTTGCAATATAAAGTGTTGCTTGCCACCAGCGCACTTGTTTATGGCTGCATCTGCGCTCTGCTACATAACTGCATAGTAAAGTGCTTAAATTTGCTTCGATTCCTCCGCGCTTACCGCCAGCGCACAAGCACAATCAACGACTTCCATTTTGGCGCGTTCGCTAAATATGCGCGCCTGTGCCTAACTTCATTAGTGCAACATCAATCCGTCGCCGGCACCTTAGTGCCGTTACACAAAGGATGCAACTTCTACCACAAGCGCCGCCACCAGCGCGCTCACCGCACGAAATTTTCTCCGCCGCCGCAGGCACTTCAGCTGCGCGTTACTTTGGTGGCAAGCGGCCAAATGGGCATGTGGGCGTGGTCGCTGGCGTTTCGCGTAATGAAATTTACTGCCGCAAGCCACAGCATTTTGTCTTGCTTTGGCAATCGAAGCTCATTTGCGGCGTCACATGCTTTGCCACTCGCGTGTGTGCGCGCGCTTGTCTTGGTGCCACTCGTGCTTTCAGCAGGCAGCGAGCGCACTTATATTTTCCATTCGATCGGGTTGCTGGCAGTGCTGCCACTGTAGCGGCGGTGTTGTTGTTGCATTTGCTGCTGATAGGTAATTCGGTGATTCATTAGCGCTCGCTGCCGCTGCGGAACTTTAATTAATTTTCGTACTGCAGTTTTTAAGTGGTTTGCTGTAAGTACCGCTTTTCGCTGTTCTCCTTGCGCTGACAATGTTGAGTGTCGGACTAAGCACTTTACTTCGAATAAAAAGTGTTGTAAAATAAAGAATTGAAGCACTTTAGATATTTTTATATATCCGTATTCAAGGAATTATCTAAGTTAAGGATTCACTGATTCCTTTTCCACTGCTTTTTAAAGTATGTTTGCGATAAACTACATTCAATCTCGACACCGTAAGCTACCACAATTGTATCTTCAAATATACGGAATCATGACCCTTTTGACCGCAGATAAAGTACACTGGTTAACTGGTGCCTTCTCACTGATTATTATAGTATATTTTCTTCTGAAATTGTGTGACGGCCTCAATCGACTGACTGATCTTCGAAATGATTATTTTAGGTGTTTTTTTGCGGGTGAGGGATGGAAAAAATGACTTCCACATCATCAGTGCTATCGTCACAGCAATGGTTTTTGCAGGTCCCCCTTTTAAGGATTCATCGCCCACACTCTATTTGCAGTACATCAAGGTGGGGTTCTACTGCGCACCACCAGGTCCCGCTTTTTACTGAGTAGCACGTACCAAGATTGCTACGCATTTCTTGATAATCCGTAAAAATTGTCCAAAAATACTTCTCCATATTTATTAGTCTGGCTGTCCGCCTGCCGCGACTCTCTTTCTACCATCTTCATTGCCAGTTTGTTATTGTATCTTTCTTTATTTAATCTATTGAGTTCTTGGAGTCTTCGGACGCTCTTTTAGCTCCCACTGCTTTTACCTTTCGTATTCCAAAAGGGTAATTGGGGTATTACAACTTATAAATATTATTTCGTCGCCAGACACTCTGAGGGCTGCGGTGCGGTACACTCTGGCCACTACCTTACGCCGGTTTTCCTTTTTAAGTATGTCTGCCCAGATATCATTACATTACATTATCATTACATTTTTTCTTGGTACGATTCGTCTGTCTTTTGGAATTTTAGTATAACGTCGTAGCTGATCCTTGTGCGGCTCCTGCCGTAACTTTATCTGTCGTGATCCATCTCTAGTTTGGTAAAGCAGTTTTCTGAAACGGTTCTTAAGCCGCCAGCAATAATATTCTTTTGTATTTAAGCAATACACGCTGTGCGGCTTCTACAATATTTTAGTTCAGGAAACAACAACAATAATTTTGATGAATCGAGTAGCAGAGGATGAATATACCAAAACCTTCCACTAAAGTATGTTTAATCTCTCATAGTGACTATGGGTTCTTTCACTGACAACTTTTATCTCTTGAAGAAGACAGCGAGATTTACTCCACTCAAGCATTTGAGTTATCGATAAAGAGAACTTGTCAGAATACGGCTACATTCTCATATATAAATCCTTAGTACCGCTTGAACTCTTGAAACACTACTATGTACCGGCATTGAGGACAAATTAATATTTTAATTGAAATTTTCTTCCTTCAATCTTTCTACTTCTCACCTTTGAGTTGCCGTTAGATTAGAAACGCCGCATAGTATTGCGCTATAAGCCTGCATTGTTATTGTTCATACATACATACATTTGCGAGGAATAAAGAGCGCCACTTCGCACTTTCTCGTAATGCAGTAATTTACGGCTTTTAATGACAGCAGCACATTCTCGCGCGCTTCAAAAGCTTCAACGCCGAGACAAGTGCAAAATTAATGAATCGAACTAGCGGTAATGGTGAGTAAAATTACTTCTAACGTTAACTGCTTACACAAATGTACGGGCAGGTGTGTTTCGGTTCCAACATTCCGCTGTCATTTAAAGCTCACGCTAGTCATCACATCCCAACTTTTTTTGCTGGCGCTGAGCCGGAGCATCCGCTGACGGATGCGCCTCAATTAGTCATACTAAACTAAACATGCAATTCATTTTAATTTAAAACCGACTCATTTAACCGCAAATGCCACACTGCACAATGCCACAATGCAACAGCCAACAAAACTGGCAGCGTCCAAATGGAAATAATTACAGGAGAATACAATGCACTTAAAGGTCGCTCTATGTCTCTTGTATGTGTGTGTGTGTATGTGGTTCGGTGGATATGCAAGTGGCTGAAGTCGATAGGTGGAGGGCGCAACAGCAGCGACGACAACGGAAGCGTGGAACAGCCGCTTTAAGCGTTACAAATTCGCGTCCCTCGCGACCCTCCGCCTAAACACGAGTACTACGCCTCCGCAGTTGCACCGCACAACTTAGCTGAGTTGCATTTGAAAAGCCGCCAATTGCACCGCGTCAAGTGGACACTTCACTTTCGACATTGCCACCAAACGTAGTTCAACACCGCAAAATTCGACAGCCACAATACGAAAACCTAATTAAATTCACGTTCAACGTGCCAAAGTACAACGCTTTCGCATTAAAATCAAAGCGGAGACGCGGCGTGGAGTGAAGAGCGCGAGTCGAAATTTAAATGAAAATGCATAATTTAATGCAAATTGATATTTTTTTTGGATTTTATAAAAATATCTAAATATTTTCGTTTGACTATAATGGAAGGCCAAAACTGGTTCATTAACAGCTGACTGAATAAATATTGAGTTTTTTCAGTGAAATCGTTCATTAAAAACGAGCGATACCAAATACCAACCTTCAAATCGAGAATACTATTGATGAGTGAGGCATCAAGTTGAGCAGGTGCTCAAGAGAGAGCTGCCAAGAGAAAACGAGTGGAAAGCAACCGATTCAGTTTCTTATTCCTATCATAACAGCGGCAATACAATAATAATGAGCTGAAAAAGATAATTTTATATCCTGAACTGACTATGTTAAGTTTGCTACAAAGTTTGTGACACCCAGAAGGAAACTTCCGAAACTCTATAAAATATATTTATAAATGATCATCGCGAAGAGCTGAGTCGATTTAGCTATGTCCTTCTGCCCGCCTGTCTGTTTGTATGTACGTAGGTTGCTAAATATATTTCTGGTACCAGACAACACTAAGTGTTGCCAGGTGCAATCTGACATTTCCATTGGAAAATTTGACATTTTTTAGCATAAATCACTCAGAACGTTTTGTCATTTAATCGTGATTTGTTTTATTTACAGGGAATTAAAAAATTTATCTCGGCCAAAAAATGGAACTAACTCGTGAACATTTTCGTGCGATCATTTTTCACAACTTTCGACGTGGATTATCACGACAAGAGTGCATCGATGAACTAAAATCTTTGTATGGCTATGAATCATCATTTTATAGCACTGTGAAAAACTGTTACAACGAATTCAATTGTGGCCGACGCTCGCTCAAAGACGAATTCCGTGAAGGTCGTCCAGAAACAGTCGTTGTGCCAGAAAACATCCATGCCGTACGTGAACTGATAATGCAAGACCGTCATGTAACATACCTTCAGAGAGAGGCATGCCTATGCATTTCTCCCACCAGCATACATTCGATATTGCATGAACACCTGGCCGTAAAAAAGGTTTGTTCTCTTTGGATCCCGCACAAATTCACAATCGCTCAAAAATAGGCTCGTGTGGATTGGTGTAAAGAAATGCTGAAAAAATACGATCGCGGTGCTTCAAAAGACGTTTATAAGATAGTCGCAGGTGACGAATCATGGATCTATGATTCCAAGACGAGCCAAATCCAACGAAAAAAAAATTTTCGTTGATAAATATGCCTATTTTCATTATTAGGCCAGAAATATATATAGCAGCCCTCGTATATACGTGAACGAATCCATCAGGTTTTGAGATATCGATCTGAAATTCTGCACACCTTTTAACTTCAGGAGGCTGCTCAACGCTTTTATGGAACCACTACAGCCTATAGCTGCCTAACAAACTGAGCGAATGGCTTAAAGTGCTTATATGGAAAGCTTTTTCTCATTTGGATAGATATCTTCACGAAATCTATCTCTAGTATGGGTTCTTACCAAAAACAATGATGCAATATCCGAAGAATTTGTTCAGATGGGAATTTAACATACTATGTACAGTAGCTAGAAAAAGTAAGTTATCAAAACATCCAGCGCTGTTTTAAATGCTCTATACATTTTTGCGTTATCGAATATAATTTTTTTTGGATATGTTCGGAAAGTACCGTTATCAAAGTACCGCAATTCATGATTTTAGTGGCGACCGCGTGTCCGGAAAAAAATTTGCGTCGCATTCTATAAAAATACTCAGTGACAAAGCGTGGACAAAGTAAGTTATCAAGTGCAGTAATTGCTGTTTTTCAAATTAAAACTTAAAAATAAATTACAAAAAAGCATTAAAGGTGAAAGAATTTATTATTTCATACATTTTGAAATTGAATTGGTAAGTAAAACATTGATTTTTGTTTTTATTTAATTTTTTGAAATATTGAGGCGATTTATTTACAGCGAATTTAAAAAAAAAATGAAAATGGTGAATTTTAAACATTTAACGAATGAGGAGCGTTCAGCCATAATTAGTTTGCATAAAGATGGTCACACACAGCGTTATATTGCTGAAAAATTTAACATAAGCCAAGTCGCAATATGGAAAGTTGTTGCAGGCTACAACAAAGAAAATCGAGTCATCAGGAAGAAGAGACAAGGGCGCCCAAAAATTACAACGGAGAGAGTTGATAAACGAATTTTGGATATTTCCAATTCTGATCCCTTCAAATCAGTTCCAAAAATTCGCGCACAGCTTGTAAAAGAAGGCAAGAAGGCCCCCTCAGTGCACACTGTCCGTAATAGATTGCGCCAAGCTAATATTCACGGCCGCGTTGCAAGAAAGTTACCCTACCTAAATGAGGCGAATAGGAAAAAACGACAAACATTTTATGAAGAGCACATATTAAAACCTCAAAATTTTTGGCATAAAGTGCCCTGGACTGATGAATCGATGATTAGACTTCGTTACTCTCACGGTATGGTTTACGTTTGGCGCTCACCCGAACAAGAACTATCATACAGGTGCACTCTACCCACAGTTAAGTCGGTGGAAAAAGGCTTAATGGTTTGGGGGTGCTTATCTGCGAATGGCCCTGGCAATATTGTAGTCCTGGAAGGAAAAGTTACTGCTACAGTTTATTTAAATATTTTAAAGGAGCACGCGATCCCCGAGGGTCACCGCCTAATTGGCCATGATTTCCTTCTTCAACAAGACAATGCGCCAATTCATACTGCGAAAATCATCACAGAACATCTACAAAATGAAAATGTGAGTGTATTGAAATGGCCTCCTCAAAGCCCTGACTTGTCACCAATTGAAAATGCTTGGACAATCCTTAAGATGCGTATAGCTGAAGAGAAACCCCAAAACCTGACTGATTTGAAGGACTGCATCTATAACATTTGGAACAATTTTCCTCAAAATGAGTATTTGAAGCTTGTCAACTCCATGCAACAACGATTGGGTCAACTAGCTACACGAAATTATAGACATTGTGGATATTAAAGAATTTGATAACTTATTTTTTCTACATGCAATTTACTGTATGTGTTTATGTTTTCCTTTTATAAAAGCAAAAAACTAAAGTTTTGTTTTAAAATGACTTTCATTAAATACTTTGAAATATGGTCTCAATAAAAAACAAATATTTTGTCTGAAAAATGAAGACTTTAAAATTGTATTCACTTCGCTGATTTATATTTCACTTTGATAACTTACTTTTTCTAGCTACTGTATATATACAAACTGCACGATCGGAACCAAGTGATTGCATAGGAAACTTTTTTATTTGACGAGATATCTTCACAAAGTTACACATGGATTATACACTAAGGCATTCTACGAAGTAAATCAGAATGGATAATTTTAAAAATCCAGGTTTCATGGTTTTAGGTCAAACATGGAAAAACTTTACCCTCACTACAAAGACGACGTGTGGAAACGGCGTTCCCGTAAAACTTCAAGAAACAATTTCTCAAATCACTAGTGCCTGTCATAATTTCTAATATTAGGAGCTTCACTGTTTTCGATAGTTGGTGACTCAATCTAAAATATTTTTAAATTATACGGTTTTTGAGAACGTTAGGCGCGTTTTCAAATGTCTTATGTTTGAATAACACTTTTCAGTATTTCTGTTTTATATCTTTCGATAGGTCGCAACTGCTTTTCCAAGTATGAAATTATATCTAGCTGTCTGATTACCCATTCCTCTGCTAGCTTCTGCGCTCTTGCCAAAAAAATTACATGTATAAAGCAAAAACAAAGTTATTGAGTTGAAAATCAGGCGAGAGAGTATGCAGATACCTCATTTTCTCTTCCGCTCTCTCTCTAGCTTTACGCTCTCTTCAATGTTGCCAAGCTTTGTTTCGCATATGTTAGATCAGTTTTACTAGTTTAGTGCAGCGCCTCAGATAGGAAGGGCAGATCAGTAGGGACTGCACTCCATACACTGCTATTTAACATGGAAAGGGCTCTTGAATATAACTAATACACTCTTGGAGCATTCCTATAAATTGCGGGAACGGCCCACAACAAATCTCCGGAATCTATTGAGAATAGTATCCAGTCAATGTGTTGATCTTTTGACCTAGACGACGCTAAAATGACCAAGGAAATCTGTAAAGATACTTCGTAAGTTGGAGTACAATTACTCTACTCCATAATAAATACTATTGCGCGTGCGTCAGAAGACATTTGTAGCGCAAATCTGGCCGTTTGCAGCTCTTATAATATATTCAACTCGCTAGACAGCAACGTTTGGCGATTCGAAGGCAGCTTCTATCTCACACTCGGGCACAGCAATTATAGCAGTTCTACATCTTTGGGTTTTATAAGAATAACAGACAAGCGCAAGCACATACATACCCGAATATTAATGGGTTAATCAAGACTTTACTTGAGGATATAATTATGCCATAACACAGCCATTATTGAGAGCTTACTGAGACCACACATTCTGCAGAGAAAACGAGAAAGGGTGACACTAATTATAGCGCATTTATGCTTCAAGTATACAAAATAACTTTTCTAGCAACAAATATCCATATTTATGTCAGCATATTTCTCAGCAAATATACAGTTAATACATTTGAGCACATTCATGACTAAATGAGCAAAAAATTGCCAACAGAAACATAATTGAATATTGGTATATGAATAAAGCGAGCAAATACATTGGGTCCGCAGTAATAAAATAAACAAATTTGCTAACCAGAATAAGCCGTCAAATTAAGTTGGCAAACTGAAAGCCGCAACCCACATGCCGCCAATGTCCGGGCGCTTTCTAAACTCAGCAGACACACCCACATATGATCACACACACACACATACAAACATGAAGGAAAATATTGAGATTTTGTAAATATTTTTAGTGGCAGAGCGAAAGCGGTCACTTTGACCACAAAACAAAGATGTGGCATGTGTGTGTGTATGTGTGCGTGTGCACAATTCCGAGAATATCCCGCTTATCAAAAAGCAGTCAGACTTTTTCCTCAACACATGCATAGAAATATTGAAGCGCATATGTGAGTGTGTGTGTGCGCTTGTGTATATTGACCGGATTCTTTACGGGTTTTTGCCTCTGCGAAGCCGATGAAATTGAAATGAATTTCTTGGTTGATAAACAGTGAGAAAAGGAAAGCAAACGAACCGCAAAAGTGCCCATAAGTGGATTACATTCACCACTCATTAAAGACCGCCGAAGGCAGCTACTACTTTTGGTATATTAAAATATCGGCATATATGTACATAAATATGTATTTATTTACGCTGTATGTATGAGTGAGAGCGTGTGTGTGCAATTCAAAGCAAAATAAAGCACATTCATTGCTCCGCACAAATTGGCAGCGGCAGGCAGGAGTAGCATGCCACACAATTTAGGTACTAAGAAAATATCCCGAAATAACACAAATTGGCAAGCTGTCGCCGAGGCACACAAAGCCAGGAAAAATAGCAACAAAGAGCGAATAAATAAATGCAAAGGAAAACCCGCAATGCCAACCAGGACCAACAAGCAGGACAATTTTATTTCGGCAATTTGCAAAATCGGAAAAAAAAAATCGAATTTACACAGAAAAACTCAACGACTGATTGACGACCGGTGCGACAGACAAGCCCAGACTCATTGAATTTCGTTGTGGTTTCGTCAAATCAATACGCTGCCAAAGGAAAAGTGCTCGCCTTCAGCATTTCAATTGGGCAGGCGAAGCCTGAACCCGAAACCCACTCTGTTTGCGTTGACTTTCGCAGCTGCTTAGCTAGGTGCTGCGTGTGTTTGTGTGGCTGCATATTTATTTGCATATGTAGTTGTGAGCGCAAATAATGCGGATTTGAATGAAGGTCGAAAAAATTTCAGTTTTATGATAACCTTAATACAAATGCGAAACCGAGTCCTCAAACGCTCGATTGACGTCGGATGTCCTTGACACAAAGCCCACACAGCACAAAGTTGAATGGCAACACACATTCATATGTACCTACATATGTAAATGAGTATACAAACATAGAAGCGTAGGCAAAAAGCTTTTCATGGCATAGGTATCGGTATTCAATCAGTTGAATTGATTTGAAATGAATTGAAGTGAGCTTCCTTGAACACAAAGTCAAGTGCTCATTGCGATATCATGAGTGTGTGTGTGTGCGTGTAATTCAAGTTTACCTCATACAAATATATATAAAGCAAATATACTGCGTTTGTATGTGCGTTAAGCTGAAGTATTTCTCTTTTTAATCTACCTTTTAGTCGCCACCGGACTGACTTTACAAATTCGCCTACACAAACACAGCGGAAACGTTTGATCAATCACTGATTTTAAGGTTAGTTTGCTAGCGGTTGCTGTGGAGACACAAATTAATGAATGTTTGAAAAATTTACTTATTTTTATGCTGCAAATTCTTCGTTTGATGAAGAAACAAGTAGGAAAAATAATGGTAAATAAATCGGATTTATTTTCGGCACTAAGTTTCTTTGATCGAAAGGTCCACCGGTGAAAGCTGCATATTCACCGACGGTTCAAAGGATGAAATAGGAACAGAAGTAGGTTTCTTCTATACTAATTCATGCACAGAAGGTAGCTTCAAGCTAATTGACTACAATTTAGTTCTTCAGTCTGAAATTGTGGGCAAAACATAAGGTGCTAAGTGGTCTTCTGCTCTAACTAGCTAATCCACAAACCTTCTGGTCAATAGCCAGCCCAGCTCCAATTAGCTAATACACAAACCTTCCGGTGGATAGCCAACCGAAAATTAAGGGTATCCGTGGCGCCAACAGTAAGTCTCACTGCGTAAGTTTATGCAAGCAGGCAATAACTGGACTCTCAGTTGATAACTCGGTTAACATCAGCTGGGTACCCGGTGGTCATTAGGGAATAGAAGGAAATGAGGGCACACAATTCCCCTAAGCTATCCCAGGCCACTCAGCTCTGGACGCTAGAAAAGCATCTCAAGTCTTAAAACATACTGCAAAGTTACTTTGAGGAAGTGGTGATGGTGGACAAACCAAAACGATCTGAAATCTAGGCAACAAAGAGCTTAGTAGCAATAAAGTAAAAGGTAATCAAAAAGTAACTATCCCTAAGATCCCACCTTCAGAAAATGAGATAAGTGAAGTCGGCGGGAAGCAGAGGATGCGGTGGGGATGATTAAACGCTAGAACATTATCTATACGAAGGCCCAGCTTGCTTCCGTATGAGACGGAACATATTTCACGGCTCCCAGCGCTAAGAGACACTGAGTAGCTGGACTGGAAATGAATCACGTTTTTTTCCAAAAGAATTGATTTGTGGGATAAGGCCTTATTTGGTTACCAACGGATAGCATAACATAATTATAGACTAAGGGCGGTCGCCTGAAGTGTGATGCTTAGGCGCCTCGCTTTTCAACCGACCAACCAAGTTTCTGCATCGTCTTTTCATAAACAAAATCAGTCAAAGCTGGGCATATATTCTATGCTTCCACACATTTTTTTTTAGCAAGACTACAAACTCTTTTACCTCGTTTAATAGCTGAAAATTTTCAACACTTTGATGAAAGAAGTTTCACACAGAAGGAAATCGTCAATTGTCAGCGCCAGCAGCGAATTTTTGTCTCTTCATTTTACCTGCAATAATAACTTTGCCACAAAACAAGAAATGTCAAAACATCATAACTGAGAGCAGACAATACAAAAGAAAGAATCCGCAAACTGTAACAAGTTTACAGTAGCGCTGCCCGCGCAATAAACAAATTGCATACAAATGCGAGCTGGAAGGAGCTGAAAGAGCGCACAGAGAAAAGCTGCTTTCGAGCAGCGAAATGCACAAAAGTTGTCAAAGCCAACGGATGTAAAAACTAAAATGTCAGTCGCACTAATACGCGCACGAGCAACTTCCATCAAGCCCGCCAATCATTGGCGGTTGCTGCCAGTCACACAAGGTAAGCGCGTAAGACGACCCCCTCCATTCCAGCGGTTCGTCCAAGGACAGAAGTGCATCATAAAAGTCCGATAAGAGCGGCAGCTAAGGACATTTGGTGGCGTCTTCTTCGAACATTGGCCACTTCCTTGGACAGCGCGATCGGCTGAAAGCCAATTGCTTGCCACATTTATTCTTCGTTGCAACTACAGATTGGCGGTATTAAAGATGAAACTTTGCGGTGGCATCTATGAAATGGCCATCAACCGCACAAGCGACAGGCAGAAATGGCAAAAATAAAGCTGGCAAAAGCAGAAGAGAAGCGCGACAATCGTCAAAAGCCAATGTGCTGTAATGCAAAGCAATTCAAAGTTTGTCCCTAAGTAAACGAACGCAGCGCCCCAGTTGCTGATAAAGGGCGCTTTGTGAAGTATTTGCATGCGGTTTTCTTATTTTGTTAGAAGTATTACAGCAAAAGTGCGAAAAGCATTTGGAAATAGTTGGAAAAACTGCAGAATAAAGTTGTGTGGTCTAAGCCAAATGCGAAGAGCAAAACTTAAAAGTATTTATTTACTCGAGAAAGAAATCGAAGGTTGTCAAGGGTTACCTTTTTCTATTCGTACTTTTGCAGTTCTAGTATATTTTTAGAATTATTTTAGCATATTATTGGGTTATCTTAGATATAAAAAGAATCGATGTGGAGGAGAGTTACTTATATCAAAAGGCATAGAATAATGAGCCTGATTTTCGGTATTTTGGATCATCCGGTCATCTCTTGCAAGAAGTTGTCTTTGGGGTAAGAAGTGAGATGTATTAATGCCACTTATTACTTACACTCTGTAGAGGTTGGTGTGGTAACAGACCGAAATCGAATTTACGTCCACAACCTACTCTTCTTGAAAAATACATAAAAACAACAAAAGGGTAATCCATTTATAGGTTACCTTCTTCTTTAATAAATAACACATACACTTCAAATTTAATGAGGAACATTTATAATCATTTAAAGAACATTCTTTGGCATTAACATATTTTTTGAAGATTATCTCTTTCAAATGTTGACCGCGGCTACGTTTCAGATGGTCCATCCGTTGAGTCCAATTTTAGATGAGTAGTTCGAGTATTTCGACTGGTACCTGGGGAATGACATGCGTTATGTTTTGCTGCAATGCCTGAAACAAAGCGCGATACTCCGCATAGTCTTCAGACTTAATATATTCCCACAGGAAAACATCTAACGGTGTGAAATCACACGATATTGGGGCTTACCGATCACCCCAAAACGCGGAATTATCTGCTCATCAATAAATCCATTGACTGCTTTCTTTAGTCAGTTATAAAGGCTCGATTACGATCTCACTGGCATTATTCTTGAAGGAATGTGGACCGACAGTGGAAAGTGGGACGGTCAGACGAAAGTCTTTCCATGATGGAATGCCAAAGAATACTGACAAAAATAACATGACAACTTGGCATGACTCACACGTGATCCGTCAAAAAAAAAGGTATTGAAAAAAGTACCTCTACTTGGGATTGGTGAACTCACTTTGCGTAGTTAGAAAAAGTATTGAGTCTTTCACTGTACTTGAGAATCTTTTGAAAAACACTTGATACGCTATTTGATTAGCTTAGCCTAATTTTAGTCAAAACTTCATTCGTTGCCTACTTTTGGGCATTAAGTTATGAGCATAGGCAGTCAGCCTGATTTTGTACTACATTTTCCAGCTTAGACAGCGTTATCTTACTAATAGCAGTGCCCACTTAGTGACTTAAAATATCCACCAAGAAATACTACAGGCGCATTTCTCGAAATCTTTTACCTCTAAAGTACTAAGTATGAGTATATACCCATAATTTGAAGAGATTTCCTTATTTTGCTCTTAAACAATATGAGTACCTACGGCAACAATAGTCAAAATGCGCGTTTAAAGAGTGAAAGATTTTTGATGAAATCAGAAAAGGGGTCTACAATAATAACTATAACCAGCGTACTTTATTCAGCTCCACATTAGGCAGTGAGAGAGCTATGTAAGGGGCAACGCGTTGCTGACAGATTGCGCAGCATTGTTGACGCATTGTTTGCTTCCACACTGTTGTGGCACTGCGACACTGCGGCACATCGTTGCGGCCTGATGTAGAGCCGCAATTGCGGCTGTCAACTAAAAAGTGAAGAGTGTAGAAATTTATGAGCCGCAGAGAGTTGGTGCTGCATACGAGTGCCACATGCAACTTCAGCTTGACACGAAAGCCCGTTAATGAAATGAGCTAGGTGTTCTTTGTGTTTGTGGCGTGTTTTTTGCTTTTGGTGCGAATAAGCGCACACACATTCGCACAATGGAGGTGAGAAAAATCTGAAAAGCCTTTGATTTATACTTGTAAGTCGTTTAGCGTTGCATGAGCTACTACAACCACACTTTAACACCAACTCCACAGCCAGAAAACGCTTTTGCGCTAGTGAATTTTAATTTTCGCTTTCTGTTGCATATAAATTAAGTGTATATGTAGTAGCTTACACTTGTAGATATGTCAAGAAAGAATGTTCGTAATACTTTTCTTACGAATGCAAAAGATTTATGCAAATGCGAGAGTGGAACATTCTACCATCAGCAAGCTTTTATTTGTACGCCACAATTGTGGCAACTAGAAATGTGCAAATATGGAAATTATTTATGCCGAAAACTTTTTGCATTAAGTTATTAGTGCGCGCACTTAAACGCCACTAACTGTACTTGCGCTTAGCTGCGCAGCAAGAATGGCAGATTTGTGACAAATTCACGCACACACACACACACGCGCGTAAGCGCTTGCATTCCGCGCATACCAAGCATACCTCCGCTTCGTCCGCTTCGGCTGCCAACTGTGCGCCCGCCATTGTCCACTCGCCATAATGATGACCGCCAGCAATTACATTGAGTATGTATGTATGTAAGCCGAGTGGCATCGAGTGCTTAGCAGTAAGCAGCGGCACACGCACACTGAGGCAGGCGCGCCATTTTGGACCAGCGCTGGCATGGCCATAATCATGCTAATGGGCGGCAGGACGCGCGGCGTTGGCCGCCATAACTCGCGCTCACGACAAATGCTTCGCTTTCTTTTATAACAACGCTGGATTAAGTCGCGCGCTTTTTAGAATTCTTTCATTCATTTTTCTAATTTTTTTTTTATAAATTTTTTATTTTTTTATTATTTTCTTAAGTTTTGGTTTTTTTTTGCTTTCTTCGCTGCCTGCACTTGAGTACTGGCATTTATGTGTGCCTCTTTCAGTTCTGCTGTCGCATTATTCATTTCTACATTTCCTTTATTCTGCTCGCTTTTCTTTCTTTTTTTTTGGAGGGCTGACTGTGGTAGTATTTCCCTAATTGTCCCTGCATTTACGTTAATCCTTAGACTACTTTGCAAATTATAAGGTTAGTATTCTGCTTTGCGCTCTGCTTTCCTATTGTCGCTGCCTTTCTTCTCTGACTTCCCGCTTTAATTTCTTACTTTCTTTCCAGCTTTACGCAGAAACGCAAGTAGAAATATAAATTAAAACTTTTTAAATCTTCCTTTGCGATAACTTAAGTGCCACATGCAAATGTTTTACTCGAGCATTGAGTTCGAGCAATGACAAGTATTAACGAGCAAATGCATGCAGGCAGCAAAAAGTTCCACAACAGAAGTTTGACAGCTAAATTTGTGTGCTTAATTATTGAAAAATGTCAGCTATTCAATGTCAATTTATGCCCTACAAGCACTTGTTTGTGGCTACTAAATATGAGTTGTTTTCTAAAGGCAACAGAGAGTAAAGAAGATTTAGATGGACCTCTGCTCATAGAAATATTTCAAGTCACAAGAAGAAAAAAAGATCTTTGCCTATTACACCAGTCAATATTTTTTTTTTTTTTTTTGGATTTCCTTTTTCGTGCTCAAATTCTAATTCTAGGCATGAAAAAAATACTGTAATTTTCATTTTTAGCTCTTAAAGTTTGATTTTGCCTTAAACAGTTAGGCCAAATTTGCGCATACGAACATAAGAGAGGCAAGATAAATATTCAACAAAAGCAAACTTACATCCAAATAAATATTTTCCCCTTAGTTTCGGTTTAGGAGAATCTTAAATTTAACATGCAGAAATCATTATACATAAAGCTCTAGGAATTCACATTGCATACTATACTCTATTAGGAACCAAAAATCGATACTAAGTCATTCGAAAATACCAGTAATCATTCCAATTTCTCATACAACAGTTGTTTCTAATCCTATGAAGAAACTTTCTATATCGATTAAGAGTTAGCAAATTCACGTTTGTGTTGTCATATTTTATGGTTTCTAAGCTCTAGATTAGAAACCACAACATAGAGATACTGAGGTTGACATCGGTGGGGTTATATCGTTGTAGAGTTGTCAATTGGGAAAAGTTGGAACCTCTCCTCAAAAGTGATATACTGGCCCTATGAAGTCGTAATTAAGCTAAAAATATTTTAAGAGGTTATTGTCTTGTGAAAGGTACTCTGAAAACCCACATCAGCTACGCAGATCGAGCATGTTCAAAGAGCGACCTTCATTGCTATCTGTGGTGCACTAAGGGAAACTTCAACAACGGAAATCAATACCTTTCTACTCGTTATATCTGTATATTATACATAGCTGACAGGTGCGTGGTGGTAAAGGCTGCTGCTACACTTAGAGAAGCTGGATATATAAGACGCTACGAGCTGGGATATTAAAATTTTCCATTGCTTCGATTTCATTAGTTATAGCTTAGATAACTGCATCGCAGAACCTTCTCGTGGTAGATCCTTCTTTCTTTACACACTTTGAAGGGACGAAACCGATGCAGAAGAAGTGTAATGAGTTTTTTTGCAGATTAATTGGAGCTAAGAGGGGAACAGGTAGTTGAGTCTTCTGTCAAGGGTTATTCGTGAACTCTAGTTCTCTCTCGTTCATCCTACCCTACCATTGTAGCGTCTTTCAAACGGAGGGGGCTACCATCAAAGTAGCAGTACATGTATTGCTTCGGAACTCCTACCTTTCAATAGTGGTGCTTTCACTCCGATAACCTAGAAGCTATACTGGCATTGAGCTCACTGACTTGGCACTCAAAACTAGTCAAAGAGTGCATCAACAAATTAACTACAGCTTCAAACTCACATGTTGGATCCATATGGGTGCGCGGTTACAGCGGAATCGCCATAAACTGCAAAGCCGATGGTCTTGCTAGAAAGACCATCCGATTGGAAGTGAAACGGTTTAATGATATCTTCTTGCGTACTGGACTTGAACCTTTGGACCTTCATTGAGCTCTACAAGCGCTGGTCAATAACCGGAACTTTTGTGACTGCGTTATTATTCTGGCTCACAGCAAATCGAAAGAGGTCCTCTGAACCACTGGACAAAAATGTAGAAATTCTGACTGAACACTATCCAATGAATTTACACGCAGTGCGGCTAATATTCTGTCGAACGTTTTTTGCCAAAACAGCGCCGAAAAGTACAGGTGGAATCATCTCATCACTTTCTCCTTTATTGCGCTGCTTCTGTCAGACTGAGATTAACATATGGGCAGACACATCATTGGCGAACCTAAAGAAGGGATTGAAATTGATCGACTAACTAAATTTGTGGTGAGCTCAAAGCACTTGGTCGATCTAAGACAATCTGGTGATCATCTTTGAAAAATTTATGCATAACGTAAGAACCGTATAACTCTCCTTGTGAAATCCATCGCTTTTGGGTCAACCCTGCGACCTAACCTAACATAATAAAATCTTTAAAAATTTGGTTTGAATTTGGTTGTTTAGTTTTTAATTAAAGAACTTAAATCAACACAATCATTTCACCACATGTTGAGTTTTAATTTTCGTTAGCGCAAATTCAACAAACGCTTGTCTTAAAGCCCAAAAGTATGCTTTAAATCAGCGCCAACACGCGTTTACCTTCCATCGTGTGTTTGCCTCAGCGCGCGAATTGTGAGGATTTTTCTTGGCAAACGCCAACATTGTAAAGCCTCTTTGGTATTCCGGCTAACGCCCAGCGATTCGGGTGTTTGTGTGCATATGTGTGGAACACACATGAGAAAAAAACACACAAAATCAGCCGAACAACAAAACAAACACAGCTGCGTGCAATTGCACAAAAAAGGGAACCGGCAACAATAAGTG
>CM050323.1:57638294-57740109 GCA_027475135.1 Bactrocera correcta | reverse complement strand
ATTGCACAAAAAAGAGAACCAGCAACAATAAGCGTCGGTAAACACATACGAACAAGCGAAATTATAAGGGAACGCAACAACACACAGGACTAAAGGCAAAAGCTGTTAGATGAATGAGATGGTTCAATGCACATAACTGGTCTAAAAACAACTATACAAGTAATGATGCTTGTGACGGTGTTAGTTTTGTCATAACTGCTGACAAGTTAAGCGGTTTGAAGTGCTTTTTTTTTAACCAAAAAAACAACAACAACAATGAATTTGCTTAATGTTAGACTTTGTGCTGCTTTTGACAGATTTTTCCTGCAAAAAAGTGATCACAGCGTAACTTACTGCTGGGTTAAGGCGCTTATGCAATGATGTAGCACAGCTAGGGAAGCAAAATTGTATTGTTTGCGGCACGTGTTCGAGGCTTAAACCGAAATTCCACACATAACAAACACACATTCGTTTACGGTCCACGAATGTTACGCCATTTTCCGAGTCTAAAAGTGTTGCCGCAACAGTTTTATCCAGCTTTTTCGCTTGCTAGATTTTTAATAGCTGTCTATGCTGGGGCATGCAGCCATGAAGGTGGGTCAGTTTCCAGGAAAACAAACTTTTATATGAATGAGTTTGACAAACTAAAGTTTCTCTCGCTGCAAGTGAAGCTTAAGTGTATCCTGATTTCCACAGTATTTTTGAAAATTTGATAATTTCACTTAGTTGAATTCCAGTGACACCCAAACTATGAGCGCTCCACCTTAATACGCACAAACATTGTATGTTTTCATCCACCGCTTTCTCCATAGTTTCGGTTTGCATTCAGTGTCGAAGGCAAACTCGCATGTTTTAAGCTTATGACCAGTAAGAAACCAAAAAAGCGCTTTCTGTGGCTCTGGAAGTAAACATCGTTTAGTGATTAGAAATTTAGTCAGTAGTTAGATAGAGTATGCAAGTCGGAAGTTATCGCATAAAACACCTGATATTGCTTTCTTTCTCGCTTCTAACTCCACATTTCATGAATTTCATCTCAAAAGCACCAAAACCACCAAAAACCAAGAAGTGTTTAAAATCAGTCACATTAAAGTATGAATAGCATTCAGGCGCCAAAAAAAAAAAAACATGTACGCCATGAATACGCATTTTCTAAATGCTCCCAAGCGACAATTACACATTGCTTTGTTCCCATTTGCCGCGCGCTGCCAAGCCGTTTTGCTTGAGGGTGGAAAAAACGCAAAGCGCGCATCGGTGTGAATGCTTATCTATGCTGCCTCTGCTTGAAACAAAAAATCGCTTAGAAATAAATTAAAAATGCGCCCAATTCAATCCCCTAAGTGTCGGCGTGTGGGTTCTATGAATAAATAATTATACTCCGGAGGCATAATTTCTACGCGTGTCAGCGTGAATTACCGTCGCCGTCGCCGGCGCAGACTTGCAAATGAATGATTTCGCATGTATTTGAAATCAGCAAAAGTTTTCCATCTTACTTTGCGTCAGTTTAAAATGGGTTTGCGTAGCAAGTTGTGTGCGGAGTTGGAGACGTGATTGCATGTGGGGTTACTCATACGCCATGGCATACATACAAGAGTGAACGTTTAAAAACAATACTGAAGAGCCAATTTTATTTCAAATATAAATTTTCCTTGATTTTAATGCGTAGAATACGCTTCATGTGAATTTCAGTATGCTAGCAGCGTAAGTGTGTGTGCTGAAAATTTTGAAACATAATGCCCGAGGGTTTGTGTATGGAATGAGCATAAGTGAAAATTTTAAGCTTCAAATTAAGCATTTCATTCCATGAAATTTCATTGGAAAAATTTTATAATTTTTCGGTTATATTTTCTAAAATTTTAGCAGAATATTTGTCCACATACACACACATCCACATTAACATCTTTATTTGAAATTATTCTGTAAATCCGAGGAGAGAGTATAATTGTATTTTCCAAGTAAATTGAAAGATGGTTTTTAGTTATTTAACGAAAGAATTTTATTATTTAGTTATGAATTCAGTAGTCTGAAAATTTATTTGACTAAATGATGTAGTGCAAACATTAGTTTTGCTTATTCTATATTTTCTCGTTGCATTCTTCTTCAACCTCACTTCTCTGGAAGCATTAATGTATTCAGGTATGATGGCTGCGCTTGCATTTTGGAATATCGGCAGCATACTTTCACACAAATGTTGTGTTCTGAAAGGTCAAGAAACATGTAGAGCACACACTAAATTAATAATCAATATATCAGTTACGAAATATATTCCCCTCTCACTTTAACAACGAAATTCGTTGTTTAAAAGAATGGAAGGTTATTCTCAGAAAATTGTCAAATATAAGTTCTGCTATCTATTAGTTAAAATATTTTACGGAACATTTGACGTGGACCAAAATAGTTTAATATTATTCTCAACATTTTATAAAAATCTTGAAATTTTTTTTGAATACCATATAAAATATATATATATAAATGAACAACATGACGAACTGTGTCAATTTAGCCTGTTTAGAGCCAATATGAGCATAAATTCCCATTGATTCCAAAGTTAACATTATTTTAACTTTTTCTCATGCATAATCAAAGTAGATCAAGATAATATTTAAAAGTTTCCAAGAACAAATTGTCTTTCTCTATGATTCTGCTAAATTTTACATTTAAGGAGCTACACCAGTATGACGCATGAAAAATTAAGCAATTTTCATAAATTTTTTTAAAAGAAAGTACGCGACTGAATACTTCAAACTTCTTTGAAGGTAATAAGATATATTTTCAGCTATATTAAAATTTTTTTTTACAAAAATTCTGAAAAATAACGGAGTTATGGCAGTCTTCGGAGGTGCCAAAACAAAAAGTGCCTCAGTTGATGACATGATGCCGGCTGAATGAGTAGCTTAAACAAAAAAATTCAAAATGTTAATTAAACTTAAACATATTTTCTATATAGTCGACTACGATCTTAAAAAAAAAAAACAAAAACTAAGAAAATGGCGTAATTTTGAAAATAGAATTTTTTTTTTTAGATAAAAAATGGTAGCATTTTTAAAGCCAAATTGACAATTTTCAACCCATCAAAAAGATCTTAGGTCATTGTATAGTAAAAATACTCAGTTTTAGTTTCGAAAGTCGATCGGTCAATTTCTCGTTGAGTTATGACGCCAGCAATTTTGAAAAATGTCGTTTCGAGAAAAACACGTTGAAAGTTTCACTTATATATATTTGCAACTCCATGCGGTCGCTCTTTAAATCGCTACCATCCAAAAACTATTCAAGATACGACCTTCTCGCATTCACAGAATATTTATGGAAATATAGGCTATCGAAAAAGTAAATAACAATTTTTTTTTTTTTTGAAAGTGTCACACTGGTATAGCCCCTTAAAGGCTGATCTTAGTCTCAAAGGTAACTTATGGGCTTACATGGGTGTACGAGTTTTAAAAACTCTATTTTTTATTATCATATTATGCTCGATGCTAGCTAGGCTATTAACGCTGTCTTTAAATGAGTTTTTTTTCGAAACTGGGTTTTTGAAGTCGGTTGGCAAGATTTATCGGGAACTACTCAATCGATCTTCACGAAATTTTACAAAGATTTTTGAGTACCAATTTTTGAACAATTAGTTGAACGATTTTTTTTTTTTCGATTACAATTATTAAAAAAAAAAAATGGAAAATTTCACTGAAATTTCGTTTTTTTGTAAAAATATCTGCCAAAAATCCAATTTTTAGTTTTTTTTCTTCGTCTAAGTTTTAAGTTAAGATTTCAACTATAACACGTGGTCACTATAGATGGCTCTGTAAAGAGTTAGCCTGCCAATGTGGGCGCATCATTTTTCTGAGGGGTCACCGGAAATGGCGTCGCAATGGATGAGTTTATAATATTTTGTTTCAAAAATTTCAGAATTTCTTTGCTTATAATACAATGAAAAATGGAATAAAATATTCAAGTTTTTATGTGATATAAATCTTTTTTTTTTTCAAATGCTGTTTTGTACCCGAAGAAATTCATTTAACCTCTTAAGATCCCACTTGGACAGCTGTGAACGCTGGTTCCTTAAGTTACCTAAAACTGCTAGATGTGGCTGATCGATATTCTAGTTCAGAGGCTCAAATTTTGAGCGCTTCTTGTGAAATGGCGTGTGATTTTATTACCATAATTTTTTGTTTCGTTTGTTTACTTATATTTGAAGAGTACAAACAAAGTATTAAAAATTTTCAGTGAGTTATGCATCCTTGAAGTAAAGGTATAAAAAAGCCGTGTTCTCATCACCATGCTTTCAAACCTTGCGGTCATCTGACATATAAAACAAAATTGAATCATGAAATTTTTTTCATAAAATGGTGGCTACTCAAAACAAGTCGATTTTTTCACTAACTTCCTGGCTTTGTCGATTTTTTTTAAAATAAAAATACAAAATTAAATTTTTTTGTTATTATTGTGATGGAGAGATTTTTATTTTCTTGCCATATTTCAAGTAAATCGCTTACCTGCTTGAGATATTGTAGCTATTGCATAAAAAAAATGTTTCGAGAAAAATGCATTTAAAGCTTTACATTAACGAATATTTAATTTCCAAAATACCTTTAGGGACTTATTTTTGAACATAAAAATTATCCCAATATTAAAACTAAATTTCGACTTTTTCAAATTTGTAGTCTAGAATATTCCTTATGTCTACCATATTTTTTTAATTTGCTGGCTAATTTAAATGCCATCCATTTCGGCTGGTATCTACCGAGATAATTCAACCTCAGTCCGACAAAAGCAAGACAGCAGAGAAGAAAATGCTTAAATAAATACATATTGTTTTCTTCCATTCAAATTTCACAATTTGCATCAACAAAGATTAGTAGCTTCATTGATTCTGAACCTACTGCACAGTGTTTAGGTAGAAAATTCAACATAGCGTCGAGTTGAAGCAGAAGACAACACTTGAAAATCTTAAAAACTATTAAATATATAAATTTATATTTTTTTCCTGTCTCAAGAAATGCAGTGTACAATATTTCCACATTTTCGGGTATTAATTAACTAAAGTATGCACTGACATGGACAAATTGAATTTTGAGACTTAAGCCTAACGCTTAACAAGCCGATAATTTTTCGCAGATGATGTTCAAATATTCCTTATTATTAACACTTAACCTCATTTTCGTGCAAAGCTATTGCCTTTTCAACAATAAAATACATTTATTTGCTGCACTGGAGGCAAACAGTGGCCATAAATTTCGTTGGCGAACAAAGCGGGTATGCATATGCACAATTCGCCAGCGGAGTCTAACGGGGTCAAATATGAACTCGTCTTTTAACGGCTTAGCTGCTGCTCGGTGTTACGCCGACAAAAGGCATGTACAGTTAGCGACGGTTGCCACAATATTTATGAGCGCTGCTGCATAGATAATATTTTTGGCAAATCTCAATTTAAATGCCAGCTAAGTCATATAAATTTTAACTTATGCCCTGGCGAAAATGCAGCGACGCATATTTTATGCACATTATGCAGCATATACACTAAACTACATGTGCGCATGTGTGTGTGGCATCATAAATTTCTGCCACATTATTAAAATCACATTACTTGCAGGCGCGCAAACGAGCACACGACACTCAACTGCTCGCCTCGCCAGCTGACTCGTGATGGCCTGCCAACGCCGGTGACTAGTTGGCCAAATGGCCACGAACGAAGATACTCGAGGCCAGAGCAAATATATTTAAATGCAAATATTATATAACTGCAACTGTGAGTGGAGCGGTGGCAGCTGAAAACGGTGGCGAAGCCAAAACTAAAGTTCAACGCGACTAAAAATGCACGGGCTTCCTGCCGCGCGCACACACACACGCATACATGTACGAGTATATGTGCATGAATAAGTAAAAGGAATGAAATTTTATATTTTATCGCCATTTCAGCTGCCACTGATGACTGGACGCTGTCAGTTCCTTTCCGTTGGCGTATTTATGCATGGGCGGATAATCAGCGGAAGTTGCATAAAGTTGCACCGCTGCAATGTTAGCTGCACAAATGCATAATGCAAGCGCATAGCAACAAAGCAAAAACAACAACAATAATAATAACAACGGCAACCGCAATGGCAACACAAAAACAAAAACAAGCGGCAGAGGAAGTGAACAAGTGATAAAATGCCAGCTAGCAATGGCCGCTTGGGCCGCGCTGCCTGCAACTGCTGCAGCTGCAGCTGTGTGGCAGCCCGCAGCAGTGGCAGTTGTCGTTTCCGCTCTGCCATTAGGTAATCCTAATGCTTCATAATAACTTTTCATTTCCCCACAACATAGTTAACTGGCCAGCTAGCTTGCCAGTGTTTGCATTTGTTATTGGCGTTGTTGGCGCTGTTGTTGTTGTTGTGGCGGTCGTTCGACTAACGCTAGTGAAATACTACATCGTAATCATAAATATCTGCAAAATTGCTGATAAAGGGAGGAATTTTTATTGAAAATTGCACTGCGTTCTGGTTGGAATTTTAATCAAAATTTTACGAGTACCAATAACGGTAAAGGCAAACCTAAAATAAATAAATAAATATTTTCCAAGTAAATATTTAATTATTTTATAGTAGCTTATTTTAAGCACCAGCTTTGATAATGCTAGTGTAGGCATGAAAATTAGGCCAGCGATGGGAAAGCTCTTTAGTACAGAAATGCGCCTAAGTAAGATTAATAGAGACTAAAAATTATAAATTTTCGACACTTCTTTTATGAATTTTGCAAATTCAGTGATCCAGAAATTGTCACGATTTCTTTTTCCTACTAAAAACTGCACTGGCTGTCTTCGATTCGCCAAAGATGGACGAAGATCGAGGATCTTTGAAGGCATGCCTCGTTCTGACCGACCTTCGATTTCTACAACAACATAACTGAAATAGTAAAAGAGTGAAGGATGTGGTGCTTGAAAATCGTCAGACAAGTGCTAGAGAGCTCGACATCTCGCTAGAGTCCGTTCGAATCATATTTGGTGGATATTTTGGGAATAAAATGTGTTCTTGCTAGACTTGCTCCGATAAAGCTTTTTCAAAAAGAGTACTTTAAACAGGTCTCTGGGACATGCTTAATAGTGCAAACTTCGATCCCACATGCTTTATAACTGCCGATGAGACATGGTTTTATGAGCTTCAGATGCAAAAAAGGCAATAATCATCTGAATGGAGAGAAAAAACGGGCTGTAACCAACAAACCACGAAAAAGTCGTTCACATATTAAGGTGATGATTATTATTTATTTCGAGATTTGTGGTTTGTTGCATCATGAATTTGTTCCGGAGGAGCAGACGGTCAATACGTAGCTATATTTGGACGTATAGAAGTATTTGCATGAGAACATCCGTCGAAAACATCCGGAACTGTGGAAGAATAATTCATGAATTTTACATAATGAATTTCAATAATGAACCATCGCATCGAGTCATGATTGTGATCGAATTTAAAACCAAACACGCAGTGAATACCATCGATCAACCACCGTATTCACCAGATTCAGCTCCGAGTCATTTTTTCTTGTTGCTCAAACTTGCTGTTCAAAATTGCTGCCTTGTGAAACCCATTTTCAGTCGATCGGAGAGATAAAACCCAAATCACTGAAGGAGCTAAAGTTCATTCCAAAAAGTACCTATGAAAAGTGTTTCGAGGACTAGGAAAATCGTTGGTAGAAGTCTATTACATCTGGTGGGGATTACTTTGAAGGCGACCAAATAAATGTTGACTAATCATGTATGTCAACATTCTTTGTGCTTATTTTGATCACTATCGACAACAACAGCTATTTAGGACAAATCAGAAGTGGGCCATTAGATACTTCTTATATTAGTAATTTCTCAGAAACGTTTTATCAACTTATTTTAACCGATTGAGCACACTTTCGACACTAGATTCGATTTTGGCAAGGCGAATGTATAAGCTCATCCATAAGCTATTTTACAGGTATTGGAATTTCTATTTTCAAATCAAAGGGTCCTATAAATCAATGTACTATAAATCATGTGTTGACGTTTAGGTAAGATATGAATCGATTTTATGGAGATACGTTGCTTACGGAGAGATGCAGAGCAATTTCACGCACTATTAAAAAAAAGTTGCCAAGTTTCAAGTACTAAGTACACTTTTCCTTTTTGTCGAAAAATAAAATTATATTTTTTAGAATAAAATGGTTTGTGGGGAGAAATTGATAACATAACAATCTCTCCAAACAATACTCTTGCACCATTTGATCATCTAAAAACCAGTTCAAAACCAAAAATAGTTAATTGCGGTTCATCAGTTGAATTGAATTGGTTGCTGCAAACACCGTTGGCATACCAAAAGTGTTTGCCATGCCGGCATCTTCACACACCCTGCAACACCCTGCTACAAATGAGGCTTACTTAAGTAATTTAATAATAATGATGAGCACGCACTATTCAGCCAGACTTATTAACTACCCCAGATGCATGGAGAGCTGTGCTCAAGCAAATTCATTTTCAGTTTTTTTGTGCTTAAGTCTACGAAAGTGGCGGAAAGACAAGTGGATAAATTTGTTCGCTCAACAACCTACATAACTCATTCACTTGTTGTTGTTGTTGTCGTTTTGTTCTTGCTGTTGCCTTCACAGAGCTTAAAATTGTGCAGCTCAAGTGCATGTCAAACACTGCAATAAACTCGAAGTGCAACTAGCAACACCAACAACAGCAAACAATATGCCATAATGAACAGCAGCGCCAGGCGTTGTCTGCCAGCGGACAGGCGGGCAGCCACGAAAAATGTATGCTTTGAAAAAAATTTCAAAAATAAATATATGGAGAGGATTGCGAAAAGCGAAAAAGGACAAACAAAAGCCAAAACAACAACGCCAACTGACAAGTGCCGGCAGTGCGAGTATTTTGAAGAAGCGTCGAAAAAAAGGCGCAGAGTTGCGTTGTTGAGTTGCTGTCTGCTACAGCTGCACACACATATAATATTTGCCTCAACCGGCGGGCATATGTGCGACGTTGTGTTTATGCGCATATATAGAAAGCTGAAATATTTGAGTAGAGCTGTGCGTACACTTGTGAGTGCAGCTGCCATGCTTGAAAACTTTTAACCAGTGAACCCAATGCAGGAAGAGAGACTTTAATCCTTAAACTTCTACCAGAAAATAATTTTTAATAAATGCTAATTTATAGTTTTCTGAAGGCACTTTTTTTGCGATTGAAGACCTCAACTATCAACATTTTCACCATCTTGCGCGCAATCACACTTGACAATATCAAAATTTTGCAAAATGTTTGCCAACCGAAAATGAACGCGTTGAAATTCCTACCAGTCCTCACGCGTTCGCCTTGCCACAAATCTTATCGCGGTGCTTGAACTACTATTTCGAGCGTAATACATAATATAAGAACATTCATTACATTATGTAGTCTCATAATATTTACTTGCATACATAATTTTTCGCTGAACTCACTACTTTCAGCTGCTGTAGCTGTGCTCGCATGTAAAAAATGTATGTGTGTGTGTGCTTCTGAAGCGTGTATAAAGTGGCCACAAATATTTTTCAACCTAATTAACTCATAATTTACAGATAAAATATATAATAATAGTGGAAACAACTGTTGTCCGGTCAACAACAGGGAAAAGAGGAGAAGAGCAACCGCAACAATAATGATACTCGTAAGAAGCAAATATTTTGGCACACTTTTATTGTGGTGCAGGGAAATTATATACAATTTACATAAAAATTGAGTTCGGACACTATAGAAGAGTTGTGTTCTAAGGTTGCGGATTTAAATTGATGTGAGCAGAAACGGGATGGGTACAAGTGTGGTGAGTTACAGTTCGGTATGGATTTGGTCAAATGGTTGCTAAATCAACTGTGGTGAGTACAAGTATGGTGAGTATAAGTGTGGTGAGTTCAAATTAAATGTGAAAATATGTTCAATGTAACTAATTTGAAATTCGGTGAGAACAAGTGGGATGGGTACATGTGTGGTGAATTCCGGTTGAGAAAATGGAGTGCATGTGCGCACAATTCAAAAAGGAAAAAGATAAGATATGACATGATTATACCAACAGTCACTCTTAAGGGAAGTTGTGCTTTAATTTTAATTTTTTTGTCTCCATTTTGAACACTCTTAAAGCGACACATGCCTACCAAATGTGGCAGACAGAATGACAGAGCAAGAAGACTGCAGGAAATGACTAGAGCAGGGCACCAGGAACATTGGAGCCCCTTTTGTGCACTTTTCCTCATTGGCAAGACTATGCTGTGGGCATCTGGGATTCTCACGGTATGATACACTGGAGGTATCGATAGTGAGACCGTAGACTCTGTTAAAATTTGCGTCAAGCGCAAGCATGCTAAAGGAAGACTTCTACTCTTGACCCTAGCTACTGAACTCCATCTTATTATTGGCCTACAAGATTCACCTAACCTAACCTAACACTCTTGCTGGTTCGCCAAATTGTTCTGACCTTTAATAGGATGTCCGAAAGTTTGTTGTTCTTAGTCTACTTCTCTCCTAGATTTTTGGGTTCAAAATAGTCATTGAGCGCACATTATTTCTAGACCAAGTTATAAACTATTTAAGTTTTTCAGGAGCAGCACTTTAACTTTCACTTCTTTGGACAAATTTAAGAATTATCTGACATCGAAAATGATCGCCATTGTCCCATATAATAATTTATTTCGTCTACAGCAATAACCCAAAAATTCCGCATTATAACTGAACTTGTTTAAGTAGCATTTCTTAACCCGGAATCAGTTCCTAATAACGGGTGATTTTTTAAGAGCTTGATAACTTTTTTAAAAAAAAAAACGCATAAAATTTGCAAAATCTCATCGGTTCTTTATTTGAAACGTTAGATTGGTTCATGACATTTACTTTTTGAAGATAATTTCATTTAAATGTTGACCGCGGCTGCGTCTTAGGTGGTCCATTCGGAAAGTCCAATTTTGGGCAACTTTTTCGAGCATTTCGGCCGGAATAGCCCGAATTTCTTCGGAAATGTTGTCTTCCAAAGCTGGAATAGTTGCTGGCTTATTTCTGTAGACTTTAGACTTGACGTAGCCCCACAAAAAATAGTCTAAAGGCGTTAAATCGCATGATCTTGGTGGCCAACTTACGGGTCCATTTCTTGAGATGAATTGTTGTCCGAAGTTTTCCCTCAAAATGGCCATAGAATCGCGAGCTGTGTGGCATGTAGCGCCATCTTGTTGAAACCACATGTCAACCAAGTTCAGTTCTTCCATTTTTGGCAACAAAAAGTTTGTTAGCATCGAACGATAGCGATCGCCATTCACCGTAACGTTGCGTCCAACAGCATCTTTGAAAAAATACGGTCCAATGATTCCACCAGCGTACAAACCACACCAAACAGTGCATTTTTCGGGATGCATGGGCAGTTCTTGAACGGCTTCTGGTTGCTCTTCACCCCAAATGCGGCAATTTTGCTTATTTACGTAGCCATTCAACCAGAAATGAGCCTCATCGCTCATCGGACACGGACGCGAAACACATTTCGAACCGAACACTGATTTTGGTAATAAAATTCAATGATTTGCAAGCGTTGCTCGTTAGTAAGTCTATTCATGATGAAATGTCAAAGCATACTGAGCATCTTTCTCTTTGACACCATGTCTGACATCCCACGTGATCTGTCAAATACTACTGCATGAAAATCCTAACCTCAAAAAAATCACCCGTTATATTATAGTATAACACTACTTTTGCTACCACCTTTGCGTATAGCTTATTTTATAATTATGAGAGAAATTTTTTTCATATTTTTACTTTTTAATACGCCACGTAACCTTAGTAACATATAACACACATACCATTGTAATTTCGCTACTCAACTTTTGCAGCAATTGGCTCATTTATTCAGGGTCAAGCTTGTGCGGAGGCCATCAAGTTTTTAAGTGGCTCATTATGGCGTTAACATAAAGCTCAGCTGGGAAATAGCTACAGCCCCAACGCATACACTTTTGGCAGATGAAGTCGTCAGTTGACTGAAAGATGAGAGAAGCGCAGAGAATGATAGCAATGAATCTGCTTTTGCTAAGAATAATCACTTGTCGCAGCGCGCGACACAGCGACTGAGCAACAAAAAGGCATACAATGCGCTGGCCGACTGTCTTTATGCTAGTGGCGAGTATGAGTGAGTAAGCGGAGAGTCGCGAGTGGCGTGTATCTTGATAAGCGGATGAGTACTACACACTCTCTTATGCTGTTGCGCCAATAAAAAAGGATATCACATTTAAGCGAATTTTACAACGAGATAATAAAAGTTGGAAGGATAACACAAATTAGCATAGATTACATAGGTCCGGTAAGTCTGAGCAAACAATACCAAAGAATACTTTTGAAAGTAAGCTACACGCAGTTAGCAGAGCCAAGACGCAGGCGTAATTAACGTTAATATTCATGAACTAATTTAGAAAGCGCACAGGTGGCAGTTGACACAGGAGAATGTGCTGGGTCGTAAAAACAGCGAAAATATGTTTTAGTAGCAAAGTGAAGATGTGTTTTGTTATTTTTTGTTTTTTTTTTACAAGGAATACGCCAGCAAGCGCTTTTGAGTATTATTAAAAATGTTTATGAAGAAAAGTATGAGATCTAGTAAGGATAGTCTAAATAGATGGAATTTTTCAATACAAATAAAATAACCGTTATAACTTTAGAGACTCTTGCAATTTACCAATAAATGAATACAAAAAATGAAATATATGTCCCTATTAGTAATGAACCATAGGCTTGAAAGAGAAAGACAAATTAGTGATATTATCACAAAAATTCTTTCAACATTGGACTTCGAAACAACATTTCTTAATCCATATCTATCACTCAACAATAACTAAACATACTTTATAGTGGAATTACACCATAGTTGAACCTACCACACTTGAAATCAGCTCCCTTGAATATATTTCCACATTCAGATAGAATTCACCAAAATTGTTTTTACCACATTTGTACTCACCATAATTTTAGTCACCATACTTGTACCCACTACAATTACAATCACCACCGTTGTGAGATTTTCACACCGAACTAGAATTCACCACACATGTACCCATTCCACTTTTTCAAATTAGCCACATTGATTATATTTCCACATCTAACTTGAATTCAGCAACCTTATACTCTGCAAACTTGTACTCACGACTTAAAATCACAACATTTGCAACATTTCAATACCGAACGAAAATTCACCACACATGTATCCATACCAATGATTCTCACAGCATTTCGAATTATATATATTTCTGCATTTTTTTAATTCACCACGCTTGTACTCACCATATCATTTGACCGCTTCCATAACAAACTGGAATTCACCACACATGTACTCACCTATTTGCACACACTGCACCTTAAATCCGTTTTACCCAAAGCATACTCGTAATTACAGCAGTTGTGGCCACTTCTAGTGCCTCATTGGCAACTACAATTCTCTTAAGCTCATATATTTGGTACAAAAAAAATCTGTTTCTTGTTTCGCGTTGAATAAGCGTATATGTGTGTGCCAAGGCATTTTCGACAATTTCGATTTGAAGCCACACTTTTCGCATAACCAAAATCAGCAATTGGAAACCATTTCTCTTTGCCGTATACTTCATGCTTCCATTGCAAATGCAGCACCGCTATGATTCCTTTCAATTATTTTCTTTTCATAACAACTGTTATTTCACCTTTTTCCCCTTGACATCGAGCATCATTCACTCAAATGAGCACTCATGCAAAGGCACACGCACGAAGGCACGTTACTTTTGCTGCCGGCCTTTCGCATATGAATATTCACGGAAATATGTATATGAATGCATATGCTCGTATATATATCGGCCTGAATACGCGCAATGCTTTAAAGTGCAAATTTTATTATCTGCAATGCACAATTCTCCGCACTTGCTTCCACGCAATTGAATGCAGGTAATTATGCCGCTCACACACACACACATTCATATATATTTAACATAAGCGGAAATGCTTTCACCACTACTGGCGTTTATCATAAATACACATTTGCATTTTTTACGTATTTGCTCGTGTTGGCATTGGACTTTTATTGCACAGCCGCTATTGTCTTTAATGAGGCTTTTCCTGTGGTTGGTGGCAATAAAGCAGTAATGCGTTGATGTTGGTAATTTTTTATCAATATTTCTTGATGCCTAAGAAGTGGTGTTTTTATGAGTGTGTGAGTTCACTCACACTTTTACTTTTACCTTCCCGAGTAGAACATGAAAGCGTAACTGTGTGTGATGTCGGGTAGAAATTCATATTTTTCTTGTTCTCCTCTCGCTTTTTGAGTAAAATTTTAGTGCTAAAGTAAGTAAAATTCATTGTTAATAAAAAACTTTATTTTTCCGTTTTTAAACAAAAATAAATTTCTATTTTTCACACATTTCCGCGTCACAGCCTCCTTAGCTGCTTTTGAGTGCTCAGCCACCGGGGCGTATGAGTGATTTCGAAACGATATTGGCTTAACAAAAGTACATGAAATTAACTTAAAACTTCAATTCACATGCTGTCTTCATTCTTAGCATACACACACATACATCCAAACACATATGACAAATTTTAATTGTATGACTAAAGCACTCTCAAGCTTCGGAGGCTGCCGAACTGCTGCGAGCACGCCTTCATACACACTCACCTAACTACACCAGCGCGCTTGCAACATTTGTTGACCTACTCCACTGATTCTTTATTGCATTCCACTCATTGTTTGCGCATTTTCGTCGCGCTTTTTTGTTATAGATATTTCTTCGCACCAACACATGCATAGTTTTTGCATTTTTCATGCCGTCGCCAAACTCCGCAAACTCACAAATCTGCCATGGCACAACAATGACGCAGCGCCAGCTCAAACGATGTCAACTGCTGCATGCTGAATCTATCTAGGATGCTTGAAGCGGGCACTTGTTGAGCGCGCTGCTACACATGTCAGTGTGTGTGTATGCGTATGTGTATGAATGTCAACGAGAGCCCCGATTCGCGCACTGCAAACCGGGCTCAAGTGTCAAGTTATATGCGAACGCTTCAACGGAATAAATAGAAAACAATTCATTGCTCGGAGGGTTGAGCAAATTAAGCTCTCAGCCTTTCAGCTTTTCGCGTCAGTGTACACAAATATGCATATTTATATAAGCAAATATAGGTTTCTATGCAGATTTTCCTCTTCTTTGCTTTGTGTTTTGCATTTTTAATATCGCTGCGATATTCTTTTTTTGCACTTCATTATTAACAGTAGCGCAGCGCTGACACAATTCATTATTACGCGAGCGCGCCGGCAAAGCAAAGTTGCAGGGAGTAGAGATATCGCTGCACAGAAGCATATATTTGTGAGAATTGTTGTGCTGATTGCATGGCAGAAAGCAGAAAGAGTTAGCGCAACGCCAACAATAGGCGGCAATAACAATTGTTTGCATTTGAAGTCGCCCCCGTTTTGAGCCAGAAAGTGTAGGACAAAAGTCACACTATCGCGCTTTTATTAAAAGTGAAACTCGCTGCCCGAGGACAATAGACAAGTGAAAGTCGGAGCAACACACACAGAGAGAATCATAAAGCGCTTTCAAAAGCGAGAACAGCGTACGCTTTGTCGAAATCAGGAAACCTGACATAATTCGCATTTTAAATGACGCGTCATATATACGAATGGCGATAATGCAGTGTCATGGAAATGTGCATATTTAATTAAAAACTGAAAATTTGTTCAACAACTTTTGTGAAAAGATTTTCTGTCTTACACAATTCGGCGGTGTTGTGTTTGCGACGTCCCCTACTCCCACTAGACCGAGCTTCATCTTCCTTCTTCAAGTGATGTAGTGGAGTTTCTTATGACGCAGTTCCTGTGCCTGTATGAATTAGTTCCTCACTGATTCAATTAAAACAGATATTTTCTTGACGCTGTCTGGACTCTTTCGCAATGAGATTTATATTAAATTAAGTTTTATGCTTTTAACTCCAGAAATATTGGTTCTTATCTTATTTAGCTTTCAGGGCGCTTATTCACTAAAAGAGCTGGATAAAAATGTTCGACAAATTAATCACATGCACTTGCTTTTGCAGATTTGGAATATTATACGTATATTGTTGATATTCGTGGCTAGTCCCTTTTCGCCAACCTGTCTTAGCTCAGCTTACAATTTTCTACGATCTTCCTTTGTTGACATGATTGATTCTCATAAAAGCTGCTCTCTCTGTTGGCCAAGAAGCTCTTTATCAAACCAAATTCATGCTGACCACATATATACATATATATCTTGTGTTAAAGTAGATGACTGTCATGGCAGTCGTTTCAACGAAGCTCTCTGGAACAGAGAGTGCCAGACTAGCAAATATCAGCAGCAAAGTCCAAACCTTAGAGCTGTGGTGCGAATTTCCATGGAGTTTTTAAGAGCGTTATCTTGACATCCTGTGAAACACCGAACAAGAAAAGTTGGGTATAGGAGAATTTTGCCGTACTCTGTCGCACGTTGTCGTTAAGGGTTGAATAATCCTGTGTCAGTCTTATTATTTAACGCCAGCCAGATTCATGTTCGTTTATTGTACTATTTGGATTCCACGCTAAAAGAGATAAAGATTTATATACATAATATTTGCTCTATTATAGAAGCATGTTAGAGATAATATAATGAAGGTTTTAATGTCTAGGCTTGTGTGGCCAACCACGTTCCGACATTTGCGCACTTAATGCAGTCACTCACTGAATTAATTGTCTGCATAAAAAACGAATTTAGTTTTCGCATTACTCAAACTGAAATATTCATGCGATTTGGAAAACTTTGCAAATGCAGCCGGTTTAGAAACGAATCATGGGTATACTCGTATATTATATGAATAGATATACTAGTGTGTTTTAAATAGACGACGACTTTATGTGCATAGAAACATTCTGCATAATCCAATCCAAATATAATCATATTTTCCTAGCACTTTTGTGTCACGAAAGTGAAAGTATGAACTAGGAACTATGTATATAAACGAATATGAAAGTTTAATTTTATTTAGAAACCTCTAATACCTAGGTCAATTGCGAGAGCCGGTTCTTCTGATGAAGGTCATCAGTATGAAAAGTTTTATTTTCGCAACCTCCGAGATGTCTTCAAGTAACTTCAACAGATAATTGTGAATATTTTCTTATATAAAGCTTTAAAGCCACATAGAAAATATTTTACAGTATCCTTTTCTAGATCCCCCAACTACAATCATCATTATATGGCGTTACTAGTAGTATACTCTGCTCCAATTGCCCATTCAGTTCGAAGGAGCACCTGTTGACAAGAGTTATTCTGCGATGGATTTTGAGGCTGACATTGCTATTTGTATTAATACTGGCTCCAAGATAGACGAAATTGTCTACCACTTCGAAGTTATGACTATTAACAGTGACGTCTTCCTAAAATAGTGCTATAGTACTTAGCTAGAAAGGATATTATATACTTTGAATCAGTTTCCTTCTAATCAAATAAATTAAATACATTTAAAGTTCAAGCGACAAATGTCACCAGTGATTCAGTTTATTTATTCAAGTGATAGTAGCAAAAGCTATAAGGCTGACGTCTGCTACCACAGAGAGCAGTTAGTCATAGAGAAGTTCACGCAATTGAGAAAATTTGTCTGAGCTAGTCTTTTATATGTGGCTCAATTAGCTCACGACTTCCGGTCTTAGATCAAGTATCCTCGGTTAGCCAAAAAAAAACATCCGTTTGAAAGAGAGCTAAAATGAGAAGACGAATCATCTCCTCATCAGGCTTGTACGCTGGGTTTGGGACCCGCCACGTAAAAACACCCTCAATGAAAAGAAATAAGTTTTATTTTCATATACTTGTTCAAGCCTGACATCTCTACGGCCATTATACTTGTTCACATACATATAATGTATGATTAATTTTTATGTTCTCCTTCTTCCTCCCTCTACAAAAATATTAAAAAGAAATTCTTTTCTCAATTTTTTTTTATCTCCCAAATTATTAATTTAAAGCACTTAATGGCACATCAAACTTTCCACACAATATTGCCTCAATATACAGCAAAGTAGCAACTCTTAGCAATATGACTGCAACAAAATACTTTGCAAAGTCACATGTATGGCTTTTTAAGTATTTGTAACTTTGTAATGAATATCAAGCGAACTAACTAACCGAGTATTAAATTATTTAAACAAACTGTAAAATGAAATTGGCAAACTCGGCAACAATTGCAGTGCGCAGCTCTGCAGGGAATTTATGGAGAAGTGGAATTTGCATTTACCTGGACATTTGTTGAGTCAGCATATGGAAGAAATTTATATGAGGGCGTGTTTATGTAAGAGTGTGTGTGAATAAATGTGTGCGTGTTCGTTTCATAGTCACTCATGACAGCACTTTAGTTAAGAATTGTGTGCGAGTAGCAGCAATTTGTAGTATATTTCGTGCGAACACACCTCAACTGGGCATCTCCATTCAAAAATTGAATAATGTTGGAAAAGCTAAAGCAACAACAGCAACTATGTGTAAGCAACATAAAAATAGCACTGCAACACAAAGGCAAAATGTTGAAAATTTCTGAGAGAAGTGCAAATAAAGAAATGCAAATGCAGCCACAAAAAATTAGTTTTGCTTTTACTTACGCTCAGTAAACTGACGGTGAGGCATTTTTGTGGGCGAGGCCTTAGATCTAGAGCTACGCAAGTACTCACTAAGGCTTAATTCATTTGAAACGTGATGATATGATGATATGCAACCGAAATAACTGTTTATGTGGCTTGATGTCGGTTTTAGTACTTGCAGCTAAATTTCTCACCACAACTAAATTTTTCCACTGATTTATATTTTGATTTTTCGACTGTGGCAGCAATCGATGTGCTTAGGTTGCACTCTAATTGAAATTTTTATACAAATTTTGAACCATTTCCAAGTTTCTATTGTGGCGAATTGTAATTTTCGAGGAAAATGAAGAGAATGGAGCAGAAAACAAAGCCTCAGGCAAGCTGTCTTAAGTATATAGGTTTCTTTATAAACTATACGAGGGTAGCGGTTTTTATTTCGGAATTAAAGAACAAAAAAAATTTTATTCATCGAACATCGCTTTATTTTTTTCAAAACAAATTCACCATACCATCGAGAAACACCGATACTTGATGGAACTTCATCGTCGAAAATGTAATTAAATTCAACGATGCTGAGATAGTATTAGAAAGTAGTAAATAAAGTAAAAACCGCGCGAAAATGTTCGCCATTTAATACTATTTTTTGGCCGAGTTGAATATTTTAAGTCACTGTAGGCGACACAAATAGCGCTCTCATATCAAAACGTTCTATTGTGTGTCTAACACCAAAAATGTCAAATTTTACGATAAACTTTTGAGTTACCAGATTTCAACATTAGAATTGCCAATTCTCAAAATATAACAGGCAACCTACGTCAATGATTTGATCTCATAATCAGCTTGAATGGCAGTTTGAAGTTTTTTTTACTCCACTAACTGTGTTTTTGAAGCGTCTCCGCTCGCTTTTTTGTTTTATATTCAGCTACGAAGCGAAGTAGCAGAAATTAGTTTGAAAATGCTACAATGTTTTGCTGAGAAATATTCTAACATTTTTCAGTTAAACGAATTTACATATAACTATGTACCTAAATACATATGTATTGTACTATTATTTGGCACTAGTTCTGTTTAATGGGAGCATAAAATCGGCTTGTGAAAAGATGCTAATAACATTTCGTTTTCTGACTCTAACACACATTATTAATTTTACTCGATTAACCGGCTTTCAACAAGGTATTCGTTTTGATTGGATTTTTATCTAGGAAAATATGGTATTGATTGCGAAAATATTTCTTTAAATTCATGGAAGATTACTCTTACCGGAGTTGAATAATAATTGTAAAAACTTTTGTGGTGAGGCTTGAGAGATTAGGGAGAAAATAGTACTTATAGTACGTAAAGTAAGATTACATTTTGGTGAAGAATTTCCATAATGTGAAAGCAAAATTCGAGAAAAACAAATTTCAAACTCATGTAAATTGTGGGTGAAGAAGAAATTTTTTGAAAATCTTAATAATAATTTTATAGTATTTTTTTACAAAAATAAAGAAATGTTTGTTTGTGAATTCATATGGCATTGAAAATGGTTCATTAAAACTCTATAATACCTGAGACAGACATGTAGTAACAATACCATAGGAAAGGTATCATGGTATTCTGTTTACTACGTTGCTGACACACACGGCAATGTAGTAAACTCAAATACTACCATTAAATATTTCACAAAAAAATGTAAACAATAAATGTGTAGATGTGTGATTTATGGAGAAAATAAGTACAATAACTTCAAATACTGTAAAGTTAATCTATTTTGATCGCAAAAAAAGCTATTTAGTTAAAGTCTCTTTAAAATCCTTACATAAAATGAGGCATTTCCTATTTTCCGGAAGAAAAATGTGAAAAATATTTTGTTTTTCATTTCAATAATTAATTTTTTAAGTCTTTTGACAGAATATTTCGAAGAGCTTTTGTGTAAAAGCTTTTAGCAAAGTTTGTTACCTGTTTTTTAGCTGTGTTTATACAAATACCACAATGAAACATCATAGTATTGTTAGCAGCAAAATACTACATTGCTCATATGATATTTTCCTAGTATTTGGTGACACACATAAGGTATTTTTACCATATATGGTATTGTTACTACATGTCTGTCTCGGGTATAACTGGCATATAGCTTACAAAATATCTCATCAAATTAAAATATAGTACAAAACTTAATTGAACTACGGAAATTTTATAAAAATTGTACGTTTCACAATAGATATTACAGCGAATGCCATGAATACCTTCGTGGTTTTTAACATTTTTTATAACAATCGCCTCAAAGTTTGAACAAGATATGTATATAAAGTTTGACTGGATGCTTCTTAAATCTAGAGGTAAGCAACTGGGACCCAATATGAAATATATATAAATGATAAGCATGACGAACTGAGTCGATTTATAGCCTTTCTGAACAGAAGTTAATTGATCAATTAACCTTATATCTTATTTTACTATATTAATTCTTAGATTAATTAAAACAAACTGAAAAGCAACTTAACGGGTAGTTGTCCACACAGATAATTTGAATTTTTGGAACTCTGCCGGTTGTTGTCTACACTGCAAATTTGGTTTTGAACACTGATAAAACAGTAATCAGCTGATGAAATTTAATCATTATATAAAATACAAAATGCGGCAAACAAACTTATTGTTGAGGGGATATTCTGGTCTACGATTTTGAAAAAGTTTAGAAGTTTTCTCGAAGCTACTTTTTTTGAGGTGGTTGCCATGATATCTCAAGTTCTACTGAACCGATTCTGATTTTCGATTGGAAGTTGGTATATAGTATATCCCTTTATAGAGTGTTCTATCGTGTCTGCTTTGGATTTCCAAAAATTTTGATTTGAAGTAGAGAAGATCGAAAAAATCGGGTACAAACAAATTTTTTTTCAAGTCATCGCCATTTTGTTATTTCTTTTTTTTTTTTTTTTTTTTTAAATGGTCAACCCGTTAACGACATCCTTATTAATGAAGAATCTTCTTGTTTTTTGTGTTTTAGTTCTCTATAAGAGTTGAAATCACGTCAACCAGGACGCACCGTTTTTTTTTTTTGAACCCACTCCACCGGCCCGTATCTCAACGAATTTTGGTTTTTTTTCTTGCAATTTTTTTATAATATAATATTAAAATGTCAATAAAAGACATATAAAAAAATGGATGGTAAAAATGTTTTGGACTCGGCTATAATCGCGTAAGCGGTGTCTACGCCAGTAAAGAAGAAGAAGAAAAATGTTTTTCATTTTTTTTATCATAGTTTAAAAAATGTCTAAAATTCATGCCTCTAGACCAGAATACCCTCATAATCGAGTAGTCGACTGTGCGAATGGTAAAAACTGGATTCTCAATTATAATCTTAATGTACTAAATTTTTAGGCTATTAAACATATCAGTTTTCCTCTATAAACGCAAATTAGTCCCCCAGTTTGCATAAGTCCTTTTCTCTTCAAGGACTTGCTCTTCTGTCGGAACGGCCAATATGGGATCACTGTTATACAAACTGAACGATTGGAATCAAGTCCTTATATAAAAAACACTGATATAATATCTGAAGGAATTGTTAAAATAAAATTCCAATCTTTGTATGGAAAGTTTTTTATTTCATTAGAAATTTTTAGCAAATCCGACGTGGATTATTTTCCACGTTAACGCTAGTTCTAAGTTCTTCAGATCGGACCACGATAGCGTATAGCTGCCATACAAATTCATCAAATCAAATCAAGTTATTGTAAGAAATATTTTATATTTCTAAAGAGTTCAACCGACTATAACTTTTTTCTTGTTTTGTACTGAACTCGTACTAAAAATTTAATTTTTGGCACAGAGAATAAACGAGAGTCCTCATTAAGTACTTGTGGTCAAGTGGACAGAAGACATAAAAGTGATTTCGCTGAAGATACTGGAGTCTGGATGGCCGTCCGAGGCATTAAAAAATATGAAGATAAGAGAATATAGTAATATAGATTAACTTTAGTTAACACAAAAATAAAACAATTTATTGAAAAAACTGCACGAAAAATGATGAGATATTGCATTTAAATAGATAGCGAATATTTGGTGGAAGTATTTCAATGAAAACATTACTTCAACGACTGGAAACCCAACAAATTTTAACCATTAGCGATACACACACTCACACAAGTACCTGTAATTAAAATTATCTTTCTCACACTCAAGCCTCCCACCGATTTTCAAACATATTTCGACTAAGTGCACGTTAACTTGGCTTCCAAGGCCCATATGTTTTGCGAGTATTTGAGTGCCATAAACACTTACCAAATGCGTTTTTGCATGCTACGAAACTAATTATGTTACATCAAAATGAGCGAAGAGTGGAAAGCCTAAATATGCATAACAGCCGAAATTACTGCACTCACGAAAATTATTTGCATGCATAGACACTTGGCTGCCGCCGCCGCCACTGCCACTGCACCAAACGTGCACAAACATGGCGCTGCATGCGCCTACGCCACGCAGGGCTGCCGCGTCACGGCTGTCAGTCAGCTGTGGCAGGCGTCAAACGTCGGCACGTTATTTGGACCGTTATTAACCTTGGCGGCGCAAAGTACGCGAAATGTGTAGTTTGGTGCGGCACTTAAAACTGGCAAACAAAGTTAAATTGCCAACGGTAACTATAAATTGTGAATTGTGAAAGCGCCTAAAAACGACGAAAAGCGGCGCACAAAACTTTTCGGTAACAAGTGCGCAAAAAAAATCGCAAAAACAACAGCAACAACACAATTCGACAGTTTTGAATGGACAAAATACAGCGAAATCAGCAAGTTGACGGTGCGCCTGGTGAAGGGCGAAGGCCGCAGAGGGAGACGCGCATATGCGCCAGCACGAAACTGCATCAGCAAATGTCACGTATACGCCGTGGGGCGCGACTTCTGTATGGCGCTCATTGCGGACGGCATATGCGGTGTAGGCACGTGGAGGGTGAATGCATGTATGTGTATGTAAGTAGCTATGTTGGTGTATGTGAGTGTGCGTTTAAGTATATTTTTCAACGAAACTGGTTATTTAGTTAAAAAATTATGGTTGTAAGAAATAATTTATGCAGCAGTAGCTGCGGCACTCGTGCACCTTTGGTAAACAAGGTTGCTGCTCGGCGGCCGGTAATGCGCTGGCATGGTGTATGATGTTGTTTGAGTTTAAAATACTCAAATATGTTTAAGTGCATGCATTTGGTGGCAGTTAATAGCTCTGCGTGTAAGTATTTTCAACATCAAGCAACTGGGAAAGCGAAAAAAATTAATGAAAATTCAAATAATAAAGGAAAGGAAGAAAAAGGCTTAACTTAAACTGCACCGAAGAGATAATACCCTTTACAGCTGCACTTTTATAGCACAAAAGCGTATAAAAAGATCTTTATCTTGATTCTGATCAGTCAGTTTGTATGGCAGCTATATGCTACAGTACTTCGATCTAAAGAATTTTTTTCGGAGATTATAGCGTCATTTTGGAAAATAGTTTGTGCCAAATTTCGTAAAGATATCTTGCAAAATAAAAAAGTTTTTCATACAAGGATATTAATTATTATTATTATTTTTTTTTTTTGATTGGTCAGTTTGTATGGCAGCTATATAATAGATCGATATCGACAGTTGCTACAAATGAGCAGTATTTTGAGTTGAAAAAAACGTTTAAAATTTTTCAGAGCGATATCTCGAACACTGAAAGCCCAGTTAACTTACATACATACATACAGGCAAACAGACTTGGCTAAACCGACTGAGCTTGTCAAACAAATAATTTATGATTATTTCATAAAAAATATATATAAAGAACATTTCCAAATTGGGTTTGTGGTCCCACGGGCGTATATTAATAACTCTTCTCTCCCGAGAGCAGTATTTACCAGCCCCTGCCCAAACTTCCTCATCGGTGCATGCCTTTGAGCTGTCACCACACATTTATGCAACTCGCGTGAAGTTATTACTGCCACACCTGCCTGGCTATCAAAGTGTGCAAATGTTGTTATTTTATAAATATATATTTACAAGTACGCACACGCACTTGCAACACCGTAAAGCCGCTGTGGCAGTGAAAATGCGCTTTGCCACTATTTCATCGCCGCGTAAACTGCATTTAAATTTATATAGTTGCTATACATACATAAATATATTGGTGATTGTTGCTCTTGCGCTGCCCTAATTCCAACGTAAATAAATATATGCGAGCACACATACACATACATATACATAGAGGCGAGCACATGCAACGATGTACGCGGCAGCGGTGGCATGTTTTGCAGCGCCATTTGGCTTCGTTTCAATGTTTTTTCCAAATGGTTACTTCACAAAAGGATGATCTGGCAGCCGTTGCACATTTGCGTCACTGTGAACTTTGCGCTGTTTATGCCGTTGGCATTGCCTCGACCTGGCTCTGGGTGTGGCACGTATGCAAATACACAACGGTATTTCCACATAGCATATAACATACAATGTGCATTACGCTCAATTTAACAGGCAGTCACTGTCTGTCTGACTTCCTGCGCAGGTATGAGCATGTGTGTGAGGATATGAACGTGTATGTGCGTGTGCTTGTGTATGGCTATGGACTTGTGTATGGGTATGGGCTTGCGAATAGCGCGTTATCAATTGAGTTTTTGCTGTGGCTCCGCTGTTTTATGACAGCCGCATAAAGGTGGGCCATTAAATTTCACTAGAAAAGCGGGGCCACAAGCATTTTTATTGAGGTCAAAGTTTAGTTTTCACCAGCAATGTGGATATCTTGAAAACTTTTTATTTATTTTTCTCGTTCTAACATATGTGAATATGTTTTTAACTTCAAACAATAGCTTTCTACTAAATCGTTAAATGTGAATTTAGGTTTTGCGACTTTGTTTTTGTTTTTTTTTTTTTTTTTTTTTGTTTTAAATTTTTATTACTTTATTTGTAATTAAAAGTAGACAATATTGAATACTACTTGCAACGCTTTTAAAATAATAATTTTCACATCTAAATATCGAAAACAAAAAAAAACACAAAAAAACCGTTCGAAATTACGAAGTTTTCATAAAAGCACTCAATTTTGATCGCTGAGTTTATATGACAGCTATATAATATAGTGGTGCAATCTAAAGAATTTCTTATATTATATTATAGCCTGTCTTAGAAAATAATCTACACCATATATCGGAAAGATCTCTCGCCAAATAAAAATTGTTTCCATTCTAGAACTTGAATCCGATCGTTCAGTGTGTTTTCGATCATTGCATTTGTATGGCAGCTATATGCTATAGTGGTTCGATATCAGCGGTTCCGAAAAATGAACAGCTTCTTGGAGAAAAAAGGACGTATACAAAATTTCAGTTCGAAATCTCAAAAACTGTGGGACTAGTTCGCCACATGACTAAATCGATTCAACTCTTTATGTTGATCATATATAAATTTTGGTGATCCACAAAAAATCAACAGTTAAACATTCGATAATACGAGGGATGCTATATATATTTCTGGCCTAATAATGAAAATAGGAATACTTATCAACGAAAATGGTTTTATTGTTTTTCAAAATATTCTCCATCAAGATTTATACACTTTTGAATGCGCTCAAACATGGTTTTTGAATGCTTCAATAGCATCTTCTAGCGACGAAAATCATTGACCACGCATTATTTTCTTGATGTGTGGGAACAAAAAGAGGTCATTGGGTGCCAAGTCAAGGCTGTACGGCGGATGGCCTATCAATTCGACGTTTTGGCCGGTCAAAAAGGCGCTGGTTTGCGCCGATGTGTGAGAGCTCGCATTGTCATGGTGCACAATGACTCGTCTTCTCTTGTTCGTTTCTCGAATTTCTCCGAAGACTTCACTCAGAATTGACCGCCCTACGTCGCTCAAGCGGAACAGTCGCCACAGGACCAGTTTTGTCGAAGAAATAGGCGACCATTTGCTTCGAAGTGCTTCTTCCACGAACAACTTTCGTTGGATTTGGCTCAACCTACACCGTCGATTGCTGTTTTATTTCGGGCTCATACGCATAGATCCATGATTCCTCACCTGTGACGATCTTATAAACGTCTTTTGAAGCACCGCGATCGTATTTTTTCAGCATTTCTTTACATCAATCCACACCAAATCCACACCAGCCTTTTTTTGAGCGATTGTCAAATTGTGCGGAATCCAACGAGAACAAACCTTTTTTACGGCCAGGTGTTCATGCAATATCGAATGTATGTTGGTGGGAGAAATGCATAGGCATGCCTCTATCTGAAGGTATGTTACGTGACGGTCTTACATTATCAGTTCACGTACGGCATCGATGTTTTCTGGCACAACGACTGTTTCTGGACGACCTTCACGGAATTCGTCTTTGAGCGAGCGTCGGCCACAATTGAATTCGTTGTAACAGTTTTTCACAGTGCTATAAAATGATGATTCATAGCCATACAAAGATCTTAGTTCATCGATGCGCTCTTGTCGTGATAATCCACGTCGAAAGTTGTGAAAAATGATCGCACGAAAATGTTCACGAGTTAATTCCATTTTTTTGGCCGAGATGAATTTTTTAATTCCCTGTAAATAAAACAATTCATGATTAAATGACAAAACGTTCTGAGTGATGTTATGCTAAAAAATGTCAAACTTTTCAATGGAAATGTCAGATTGCACCTGGCAACACTTAGTGTCGCCTAGGGCAGAAATATATATAGCAGCCTAAGTAAGTTACCGCTTTTCCGCTCGAATTACTAAGATATTTTATTTATCCTATAAGGATTCAATTCAAAATAAGCGTATTTCTGCGGATGCGCGTTCTCTATAAAAGAAATATTCGTATATTTTTCTCCTCTCGCCCTCTCTCTGACCGCGTTGAAGCTATACTACTGAGCCAGAGAACATAAAACAAGGAGGAGAAGAAGAAAAAGAGCTTAATAAAATTTTTTCAAATTCTTCACAGATGGATTAAAAAAATAGATGCTAAAGTGAAACCCCCTAGAACATGTAGCCATCAGAGTAATCGAAATAATTACCTATCTCAAAGTTGTGAAGACTTCTACAGGGTTTCTGCATACAACCCACTCCTTGACACGGCCATGCACGATTTAAAAACGCGGTTTTCCGATGAAGTTCTTGAAAGATGCAATTTGTGTCAGCTGTTACCAAAATTTAACCTAAAGTTGGACGAAAAAGATATAACTGTACTCACTGAATTCCTAATTAGACGTATTGGGAAAATCTTGTCAGAAAACAAAGAACTACAAAAATCGAAGCTCAGAGCAGAAATCGCGCTTTGGCAGCAACAGCGGAAGCTGCAAATGACTAAGAGAACGCAAGTGCTTTCTGCCTTAGAAAGCCTCAGCATACTCTTCTTCACGTACTTTGCGCTTGGCCAGCCACAAATACTAGGGCTGAACGATCTTTTCTTCTTTGCGCCGAATCAAGACTCCAGAAAAGAATTATATAGTTCCCAAAAAAGCAGGTTACACAATTTCTTATTGTGTTAATATTCCATAGGCAAAACCTCTTCTGCAAATGCACTACAATGCAACAGTTTTTTTTTTTTTAATGTATGCGTGCAAGTTTTTACGACTCACAGTAAACTAAATTCAGAACAGAAAAATCGAAAGCGCACAGATTGCCTCGTATAGGCGAACAATAGCGTCACTCGCTACTCGTTACAATGTAACAACTCGTACACGATCAACATTTTCCATTTGCTGCACACTCACCGATGAAATTGCGATAATTTTCTTATGCTTGAACACTTTCTTTTCCCCACCCAACACACTTACGGTCGCAATTTTAATCCTGCTGCATGGCGTTGCATGCCACACACGTTTTCACCATGAGCGCGACTAAGTTATGAGCAGTATTGTGTTCGTAACGGATGAAATAATGCGATGTGGCAAGTATGTGGCAGCCGTTGCACAAAGGCGCTGCAGTCAAACCAAAGCAACACATTATGCAAGTTTTTATCGCTTCCCGTTTCCTCACTGCTTCTGTGGACTTCTTGCTTCGTTCAGCGGCCAAAAAATTAAGTGGCATAAATGCAACATTTTATTGCATTGCATTGCTGCTTATTTCGTGACACACGGAAAAATTGCACGACCACTACTCCACTGTTTATTTGCCTTCAACGCAGAAAAGTATAAAACTGAATCACGGTTGATGCCAGCCGTGAGAGTGAAGGGGGACTCCAAGATAAACGCTATTTGCTACTTGCTACTTGCCACTTGTAACAATTTATCACGGCACCTCAATTTTGTATACTCGCAACATCGATCGCACCGGACTCCCGGGTGGCATGGCCCGAAACTTGAAATTCGCTTGATATCGCCGAGTACGCCGCTGCGACTGTCGCGTCATGCTGCTGTGGTGCTGTGGCAACATCATCAAGCCTGCTAGCATTATCAGTCAAGTAGTTAACATTACTTATCTGCGCCTGAAGATACGGGCGCACCATTTATAGCCTCTGACGCCCTCTTTGCCAGCGCTGCTGCCTGTCACTCTGCGGCCCCTTCAATGGCGACATTTATGATGTGCTCGCTTTTCACTTGCTCTTCGTCCAATCATGACGGCAGCTGTTGTTGCCTTGCCGCTGTCATTGCTTTGTTGGTGGCTGTCACCATCATTATTGTTGTTGTAGTTGTTGTTTTAGTTCACTGTTAGCAAGCAGTCCATCATGCCGCATGACATCTGCATTGAGTGCACAACCCGCAGCTGGTAGCGTTTTGATTTATAGGGTATATTTGCTAATGACATTTGCGGCGGCGAATGTGGGGCACGAACGCTAATAAATCGCGCACTAGTCGAAGCGCGCGTGTGCTCGTCAAATGCGCTATATCAAACTAAATTGTCAACCGCAAAAGGCGTATAAAAAAAATATAAAAGTAATGCATTGTTTTTGCTTTTGTAATGAGTCCAAAAAATGTTGAAAGCACTTCCAGCCCCAATTGTTTGTGTGGTCCCGGTATTCAAATGGCTAACCATTTAGTTATAAAGAACAAACGTAAATTTTTAAATGGGCTGACGCCAAACATAACTGTATTAAAAAAAAACACAAAAAATACGACAATTTAGCCATCACCCAACCAGGAAGGTTCTAGTTCGGGAGAGAAGCTCACAGCAGAGTAGCACTTTTATAGTAGATATTGGGCAGTCGTAGAGTCTTTTCGTATTTTTAATCAAACTTCAACTTATTTTCGTTACATTTATAATGAACCTTCATGAACCAAATATATACCATTTTGGAGGACCGCTTTTTGCCATTTTTCCGCCAAGGACATTATTCCATCAATGCAAAACGTTTCTGATTTCTCGGTCAAAAACTGCGACAAGTAATTTTCACAAGCTTCTCTTGAAGCCAACTTTACTCCATTAAGGCAGCTCTGCATTCACTGAAACAAATAGTAGACCGATGGTGCAAAGTCATAGCTATATGGTGGATGCATCAAAACTTTCCAGCCAAACTCTCTCACTTTTTGCCGAGTCATCAAAGATATGGTTGGTGTAGCGTTGTCCTAATGAAAGACGAAGCCCTTTTTTTTCAATTGCTTGCTTCAATCTCATCAGTTTTTAACAGTAAAATGTAGAATCAATTCTTCGAGTAGGCTGGAGCAGTTCATAGTAGATGATTCCTTTCCAATCCCACCAAAGAATCAGCATAACCTTTCGAGCGGTCAATCCTGGCTTTGCAACTATTTGTTGAGCTTCGCCACGCTTGGAGCATCATCTTTTTCGCACATTATTGTCGTATTTGATCCACTTTTCGTCTCTTGTTCGCTCCAGAAATGGTTCGATTTTATTTTGTTTCGGCAAAGAATGGCAGATATTAATTTATTCCATTAAATTTTTCACAGTTAACTCATGTGATACTCAAACATCGAGCTTCTTTTTGTAGCCAGCCCTTTTTAAATGGTTCAAAACCGTTTGATGAAAATAATCTTAAGTTCATTAGCGATGTCATCGCTGCTTATGTGACGGTCCTGGTAAATCTTTTCCAAAATTTCATCGACGTTTTCAACGAGAGATCGGCTACACATATCCAAGTTTCTAGAACGGAAGCGAGCAAACCATTGTTGTTCTACACGCATCATCGTCCCCGTAAACTTCACAAAATTCATTTGTGGCTTACGCGGCATTCTTCTTTGTTTTATATAAAAGTTTCTAAATATGGAGAATTTCTTCATTATTTTCACTGATTTTTGAACAGCTGTAACTTTTTTTCCACTTCCCCGAATTTAAGTTTTTTTTGTTAAATAAAACTTAAAGTCTCATCTTTCCAACACTATGACACTATGACATGTGATTGGTAGCACAGGAGATATTCGACTGCAACGACATCTATTGGCAAAATACGAAAAGACTTTTTCGAATACCCCATATTTTCTCTAATACTAATAATAATAATCATATTACGCTAATACTAACTTTTCAAATTCAATTTTTTTATTTTGACGTCTCATTTGCACATTCTTTTTCTTTTATTTAAGCATGTTTGAAGAGCTTTTTGTTTTTCTCTCAAGTTTGATAACCAGAAATAGCAGTAACTGCCGATTCCACCACATAATGGTTACTGTTCAGCGAGAAACGACAACACTACAATTTAAATAATACTTGCAACACAGTAGCGACTCAGCGGCATATCTGCAGCAAGTGGCAATGCGCTTCACACTTTGTTGGCAGCTGCGGCCCCGCTGGTTGCTGTCAACACATTTCCGGAAAGATTGTAAAAATCAAGGCTGCAGCTGTCATTAAATGCCACTGCGCTGTCGTATACAGACAAAATGCAACAAAAACGTTTAAACGTCTTTTCACAGACTTGCTTTATATTTTACTTATTTCTTCATACTTTATTCTGCAACAAATGGGCTAAGAGGAGGAAATAAAGGGAAAAGAAAGTTTAACGCTTACAATTACAACAGGAAAGCAGTTTATTGACCGAGTGCATTGTTGGCTTAGTCCAGCGGATATACTCGCCGATTATGGCGCTAAGCCCAGACGGCCGATTGTGCATTGTAAATCTGGAAAATGAGATGAACAGTTATAATCACGCACTTGCCGCAGTCAACATTAAGAGCAGTAAAATAATAAAGACTGATGTTGTTGCAATTGCAGTTACGGTGCCCATAACTACCAACGCCGCACCATAAATATGGTTGTGGTGAAAAGAGGCAGTCTTCGAGGGCCTACGTTCGGTTCGCTTGTGTGTACAACTGTCAAACGTTGTCAACTCTTAGCAGCATACTCCGCACACTGTCTGGGTTTCGAACTGATTTGTGAAGACGGCAGCTGCAGCCAACTAAAGCAAACAACCTTAAACCAGCGACGCTTAGCTCTGATCGCGAGTATTTGGACTGGTGCTTATTGCATAATGCCCTAAACTCTAAGAACTGCAGCAGCGATTAGATACTTGTTGCCTTTTTTATACGCTTTTTTCTGCTGCGCTCATTGATGTGTAACTTTTAGCTAAGACTTTATTTCTTGCTGTAGATAATATCTTACTTTGGCGTTACGTAGTCTGCCAGATATTTTTGACTTTCTTGCCTTAAAGGGGTCATCCTGCGTGACGCCGGTTTTTCTAAATATATCTTTCGAATTATTTATAGTGAAAAAATATTAAAAAAAAAACACACACAGTTTCCAAAGTTTGCTATATGTGAGCTGGTCTACGAAAAGGGAGCTTAGGTGTCAAAAAAAAAAAAAAAATTGATTTTTTGACACCTTTTTGTAGACCAGGTCACATATATTTATTAAATCAATGGTTGTACTCGTAATATCCATGATTTCAGCAGACTGACCAACTGGCCAATCAAGAAAAAAATTTGTTTGTGTTCCACTAGGGTGATGTGTGATGACTCGTCAGAAGCTACGAGATCTGGAATGGGAGTCTTATCACATCCACCATATAGCTCGGCCATATCGCCAAGTGATTACCACCTGTTTGTGTCCATGGCGAACGCTCTTGTTGGTGTAAAGTTGAACTCTAAAGAGGCTTGTGAAAAGTGGCTATCCGAGTTCTTTGCAAATAATTAAGGGAACTTCTACGATTTTGAAGTTGCCGCCTAGATGGAAAGAGATTATCGAACGTAACAAAAGGAGTTCGATATTTAGACCGCAGAGTCTTCTAAAACTCGCATGAAGCACAGGATGACTACTTCTCTTGGACCGAGGAACTGCACTTCATTTGGTATCGCAGGACCAAAACTGAATTATGCGTGGCTTATTGGCATACCAGATTAACCTAACTTAACCTTACTTGGTTTCCAAGTAAATCAGTGTACTATTTTTACTCATTTCTTGCCAAGAATGTTGTTCAGCTATAATTGCTATTTCTGTGACTGAGACGAAACGATCTTTCACTAAGTTACGTTAGAGAGGCAGTCTATTTGTCAGCAAGGGCAAAAGAAAGAACTAGGTTTGTGGCTGCCATACCACAAGTGGCAGCTACAAGATAACATATTATATAATACTACAAATTGCACAATTTAAATTTAAAAGGAAATATAAAGCAAACTGGCTGCTGCTTAAGCAACGAAATTGAGGCATTGCTGCTTCAGCAATCTTCTCCGATCCGCAAAGGAATGTATCAGCAACAAAAAGTGTGTTTGAATATCGAACAAGAATGTGCACAAACACTGCGTACTGTTGATTGGAGTTGTGCTTGAAATTACCATAAAATTTCACACTTCATTGAGCAAATTAATGCACTGCTGTTTGCCACTTGAATTCAGACAAAATTTATACAAATTTGATTCATGCATTCGCCGAGCCATTCATTCACTTCGATTACTTCTAACGGAAGCAGAACTAATGAATGGCAGCATAAGAAAAAAAAAAACATGAAGTTTTCCTCAAGAAACACAAGCCGCTAGCAAGCGGTGAAGGGAAGCGGGCAGTGTGTTGGTGCACACACCATGAAATGAATGTAGCCAAACGATAACTGGCTGGCGACCGAATGACTGGCTGGTTGTCTGCCTGACTGGTTTTCGGCTTCAAGACACCACCACCACCGCTGCGGCAGTGCAAGCGCATGCTTGTGCATTCATTAGTGCAGCAGCCAGTGCTCTGAGTCGAAACGTCGAAAGATAATTAAACAAAGTAGTCAAGGAATTGGCATAATTGCTTTGAAATGCACACAAGTGCACTCGGCAACAAATCGAACGGCACGACATTTCGTTGAGCGCTGCAGACAGGCTGGTGGCAAGCGTTAGTCTTGATTACCATTTGCCACAACTAAATCGAAGTGCAGCAAATCACACTGGGTCTTTGCTTTTTATTTTTTGGTTTTTTGCATATTACAGCGTAATTTCGTATCTTCAGTATTGCGGCAGCAGACTAGAAAATTTGACAATATTGCGCAGACGAATTGGCATTTCGGGCGGAAGAAATATCATTTGTTTTCAATGAATTTTGACTGATTTTTGAAAAGAGACCTAAATCGAAGAGAGCAGCAGCGCACACAGGCAATCCAAGACTTATCTGGGCATAAAGTGCAAGCAATGTTTTATACGCAACACAACTTTTGCGTGTTGCACTAAGTTTTATATTTGTTTTGCCGTTCTTCGGAACTCATGCATCCTGCTTCGACTGCGCTGCCGTTAAACTGCAGCTGTAAAAATTGCTTATATTTTACACATATGTGCTGTTTTCAAATAATTTTTCGTCTCAGCAGACTCGCAGTCCCAAGAAAAAGTGCTGCACTCCTTTGGCAATTGCCATGTCACGTATACGCCATGGCGCTCGGCTGTATGTAAGCCCATATTGGTTTCTTTTCACCGCTTTTTTTGTTTGTTTCCTGTCGCTGCTCTGCTTTGTTGTCATCGCTCTCTTATACGTACACAATCAGCCAATTTCGCTCTGCAATTGAATTGAAACAATATTTTCCTTTGCCATTTCCTCAAGATAGCGAGAGCACAGTGCAGCTTTCTTACTTTCTGACTTCACTAGGCAAACAACAAGCAGCAGTCTATAGTTTTATCTGTAAATTTCCAAATATAAAGGAGGAGACGCTATAAAGTATATTTATAATTGATTAGAATGACGAACTCAGTCGATTTAGAAGCCGTTGTATGTCTCTCTGTCCGTCTATATATAGTTCCTCACCTTTGAGATATCGACCAGAAATTTTGCACACATCATTTTCTCACGAAGACGCTGCTCAGTTGTCGGAAACACGAATATCGGAAAACTAAAACATATAGCTGCCATATAAACTGAACGATCGGAATCAAATGCTTGTATGGAAGACTTTGTTATTTGACGCGATATCTTCAAGAAATTCGGCAAGACATATTAACTAAGGCAATAATACAATCTCCGAAGAAATTGTATAGATCGGACCACTATAACATATAACTGTCAAACAAACTGACCGATGGAACTCAAGTCTTTATTCAGAGTACTTATTTATTTGAAAAGGCATCTTCAAGAAATTTGGCAAATACCATCACTCAATGCATCCCTACAATATGCGAAGGAAGCTCTTTTTACACTCCTTTATGTTATAGAAAAATTCACCAGTGAAGGGTATTATAGCCGAAGTTGCCTTTTTTCTTGCTAATGAAAAAAAAATTAAACAAAGTAAATTTTCCACTGAAATTTGAAACTCTTGCTTTCCTTATTTCTTCTTCAAACTTTTTATTTCGATTTGAGAACACTGTACTCAGTTTTCCCTTTACAATATAAAACGCACACATAAAAACTACAAAGTCCTTTACACAAAACCATGTTTGTGCACTGCGTTTTCCTGCTCAATAGTCGAAATGAGATTTCTCCCAAAGTTACTGCACTCCGCTGCTTTTACTTCCTTTTTGTCGCCAAACTTGCAAAGGCAACAAACTTGCCGACTCCATACATTGTGCAAGTGTCTTCTTTGCTTTCTTATATCACTTTTATTCCTCGCATTTATTTGGCTTATCCCTTCGTACACCTGTCTGTCTGACAGCCGCAATTTTTAAATTCGCCTCGCTGCAAGCGGCGTTCGACGGTCGGCGGTCGGGTGTGGCAAGTAAACAGCGCAACCGAATGCTTACACAGCAAAACACACAGCCATATATATACATATATATACATATACATATATATAAATATATTCTTTTTTGTGTATCTGCTGTTAAACAAACACGTTTATGGCATTTCGTTGCGTCGTACTTTGCACCTTTTGCCACCTTTTTCTGTTTATTTGTGTATCCGTGTGTGAATTTATTTATATTTTTATTGGCATCACTCGCTTTGCGGATAGTTCGATGGTTTGTTGTCTGTTTGTGATCGTTTTTCCGTTATATTTGTGCAATAGCCGCAAGCCAAGAGCCACAAACGACGCTCAGTTTGCTTGCGTTTGTGTGGAAATAAAACAAAAATTGCAGTTTTCTTTCACGAGACGATTTGCTATGCTTTGTGCGCCGTCTTCTTTGGCAAGCCTTTTATGATTGTTTCGTTTTATTTTATTTTTGGTATATTTCGTTTCCTCTTTTATGGGTGCTTTGGCTATGAAATTGTCAAATTGTATGAAAACTAAATGAAATAGAAAATTGAAAAATTCATAAAAGACTGAAGCAAGGATGCTTGGGAATTGTTTGTGGCTGTAGTGGAGCGATTTTTACAGTTCTTTAGATTAGATTTTCCACAAGCTTGTATATCGAATTGACTTTTAAATAAAATGCAGCTTGAAAAACTATTTAATTTCTTTGGGTAAAGAACTTGTAATGCTTGTTAGGATATAATGGCTCCAAATTGATTAAATTTTTCAAGCCCTCTTTAATGATATTTCCTGCCACATATTTGGGACTTATACAATTATTTCGTATCTGTGACGCTAGAGTGCTTTACTGTAGCTTTTATCCGAAAGTCAGGATCCGTAACTTGACATCGTTATAGCCTTGCCTCGATTTTGGGGAATACACTATGAGATGTGGTCAATTGTACCCTCTCCAAGTTCTAGGCTTAATTTGTACCCTCGAGTGAGGAAATATTTGTTGACTCATCCAAGCCTTCGTTCAGGTGTAAAGCTTAAATTGTAGCTTAAAGCTTTTGATTGCATATTCACTCTAAAGGCTCAGTAAATGTAGAAGGCACTCTATCTAAAAGTTCAATAGACATTTGAGCATTCTTTTGGGTGACACAAATCATTCTTTTGACTCTTCTATTAAACTGTTTGATAAAGCTTGCGCATTAATTTCGTTTGGAGTGGCTTTGACAAAAATGTGGAAAATACAGGGTAGTCGAAAAAGTCTTTTCGTATTTTGTCAATAGGAGTCGTGTGAAATTTTTGTATAAAAAAGGGAAGAATGCCACGAAAGCCACCAATGAAATTTGTAAAGTTTACAGAGATGATGCTGCATCAGTTTGTGTAGCACAACAATGGTTCGCTCGCTTCCGTTTTGGAAATTTCGAAATTTCGATTTACACAGATGGAATAATGTTTCTAGCAAAAATATGGCAAAAAATGGTCGTCCAAAATGGTATATATTTGGTTCATTTAAGTTCATTTTATATATAAAAAAAAATAAGTTGAAGTTTGATTAGAAATACGAAAAGACTTTTTCGACTACCCAATACTTGTACATACATGAGGGTTATGTCGACTCTTCACAAAATTTTTTTATAAATAAAAACTAATAAAATTCCCTTCTATAAATTTACAGGTACCACCAATAACCGTTAGGTCAACAAAACCACGTATTATAGACAGTGCAGTATATTACGAGAGTATATGAGTGCCCACCACCTGGAAAATCGCCATAATTAAGTGACTCCGCGTAGGTAGATGTTTGGAATTTATTGTAATTTATTTTGCTTCGGCCACATTTTACTGCATTAATGAGTTAATGACCACTTGAATTAACTGCGCCTAACTCTGTCGCTGTCTCAAGTGGCCATTGAGAGCCATTGAAAATGCAATAGCCCGGAAATTGTAACAGGCACGGCACAAATGATGCTAGAAAAATTTCAAAAAATATGTAACTCAACTCCAATAAATGAGAAATTCGCTAATTTAGAGGCACAGCATAAATCGCACGGACAGCGTGGGCCTGCAGCGCGGCATGGCAATGGCCAATTTATAAAATTAATTCAAATTTATTAAAAAGACAGTGCAAATAGCGAAGAGCGGCGAACGGTAAGGCGCTGCTCGCGCTGTCGGCAGACAGGAGCAGGTGGCACAGCGCAGCGGATATTATGGCGCGACAGTATCGGATGACTGCAATCGAAATGTTACCTGCTGTGCGCAATAAATTACCAACACGTCGGAAGCGAACAGACGTGCGCAGTGTTGGAGCAGCGGCATAGATAGCTATGCAGGTGGCCGGGCCAACGCGGTAGACACGGCAGCGCCAGAAGCGAAAAGCAATAATGGCAATAGCCACAGACACAGCAAACAAATGGAATGGTGGAGCTGCGCCACCGCTGCTTATATAACGGTTGTTGCCGCAGGAGTGAGGCATTGACGCTAAATATTGTTGGTAGGCACACATACACACATATAAAGCTAGTAGTGAGCGCGGCGCGGCGCGGCTAGAGCGCTGGTGGATACATGCATATACATACGTATCGATGTGGCAAAGATATGCGGCAGAAGTTGTTAGAAGAGCTGCATAAAATAGAATTACAATAAATAGAGTGTGACATGCTATAATATGAAATTAGCCTAAAGTGAATTGCTTTTATAATTTTTGCCTTTTCCCTGCTGCTTTATTTTCCCACAACTACACTACAAACACACATATACATAAACACAACAACACACACACATACATACACAGAACAAACACACATATACACAAATAAACATCACAAACACGCAAGAGCAACACGCTCGCATCTACAAAACGGTGGCATGTGGCACGTAATGGAGACACAACATAACGCCGCCATTAAACTCACTGCCACAACGAGTAGTTTCGCCTCGCCGTCGCAGCCGCCTGCCTCACAAGCTGCATATTTGTGTTCGTGCACACATACATAGTTGGAAACATGTACCGTTATTGCTGTTTCTCTTTTTCTTACATTCTGCTTTCTTGCAATAAGCCAAGTAATTCCCTCACAGTTAGCTTGTGGCAATAAAACACATACTAAACACTTGGCGGGCGGCGACAGCGGTGGGGCGCCAACCTGGAAAGTGTCTACGAACGTTTCACCTTTATTGTGACAATATTTGCAGTGAAATAGTGCTAATGGCATTATGGCAGCGTTCGTCCGCCCGCATGAGCATATAATTTTATGCGTCCAACGAGCGGCGCTGGCGAGTGGAGGAGTGGTGGTTAGTGCGAATAAGTGCTGGAAGAGGAAATGGCAACTTCCGCAATTAAAGCGAGTAATCGTTTATAGATAACGTGCATAAGAAATCACTAACATTTACTGCTGCAACGGAAAATGTTACACTTTTACTTCAACATAACGGTGAGAATTGCTTTCGTGTAATTACACTCGCAACCGAATACTAGAAAAGCATTAAACGAAAGCAGTTTTTGTTGTAATTGAACAAGGAAAATTTACTCAAGATACGCTTCACTTTAATTTTGCAGGGAGTTTGAGAAGGTTTTATACAAAAAGTGAAGCTGAAAATCAAGCGAAATCGTTACAACCTCGGAAATCAGTACTTCTGAGTACTATATAATGAAGGCATGTAGTAGAAATATCGGCACAGGCTTACTTTAAGCCAAGCCAAGATACTACTTGGTTGGTTAGAAAGTGAGGCGCATGAGCATCGGCCATTAGGCCCGTTGAGTAACCAATTTAAGCCTGACTAATGTGAGTATCGACTCCGTGGATATCACAGTAAGCTCACCCCTAACGAAAATATGAGTCTTTAGGAGTCTAGTGGCATAAACGTGACGCCCAAGGTGTGAGTTGTTCCATAGCTCCGACAGACTCTCCACCATGGAACGGATGGCTGCAACGATTTCTACGAAGTTGATGACCAACCCGAGCACACCCGTTTCGGAACGAGCTTTGTCGATTTTTAACCCAGACCTGTTCGAGGACGACGACAGGATTAGGTCCATTAGACCATCGCTGAATGCCTCTCCGTATCTGCCAGTGTCAATGATGACTTAGTTGAAGGAACGGGTCGCCTTCCCGTACGACTTTCTTTTACCCACTACCTCGTCAGTAATTTTCTTCTTCCCGTTACGTGAAACTGATGGTCCATTACTGTCCCGCTCGACCCTTGCAAGAGGCATGATACTTCACTTTCTTTGAGCATTAAGTAACCTTGGGTGTTCTGGGTCATTTACCTGACTTCGAAGGTTTCCTATATTTTGGGGACGGCTCCAGAGGCAGGGTGCAGTAGCCGGTATCCGACGAGCTCTCGAGTAAGTCTATGAGCGTGGTTGGAGCCACCAGAATCCGTGCTTCTGCCACAGCCGCAGCTGTGAATGCCACCTGGAATATTAAATCTCTTGTTGTTACTTTCGCTTATTTTGGTTACCTACATTTTTACCTTATGCTAAAGGAGGATTCAGAGGGAATTCTTCGCTGCTTCCTCCTATTTCCCAACATTTTTACTAAAAGCAATTCGGGGTGCCTCATCCACTCCTCCTTATTTTCAACACGAGGTTGAGCTCGTTCAATGGCCGAGTTTACAAGCTCAACGAGAAAAGAGAAGAGCAGTACATCACCCTCTAGTCCTTGAAAAATATCCAACCTCTTTATAAAAAATGGAGAAATTTAACCTTATTTATTATACGTATGGGGTTCCAGAGGGTTAAAATGAGTACATAAAGACTAAGAAGTACGAAAGGCAGAGAAAAATGGGGCGAAGCAGTTAAGAGAGGCTCCAAAGTAAGGACATCCACAGCACCACAAAGTTCGGAGGTGGGATTCTTTTTGCTTGGAGCTGCTTTAGCTGGAGTGGTCTATCAAATCAGGTAATGGTCGAAGGAAAAATGATGGGAGACTTCTACGTATAGATGCTTAGTACAAATATAGATCCCGGAATTTACAAGACGACTATACATACCAGCAGGACAATGACCCCGAAGATACAAGTCGGGTTGCGAACGAATATTTCGATCAAAGATCGATAGAGCTCCTACCATAGCCTGCCCAAAGACCTGACTTAAATCCCATTGAACATTTATGTCAATACAGGGATGATAAGCTGGACCGATCTTCCTGTCTTATCAGTAAACATACCGCAATCGCTTCTTGAGCACTTGGTAGACAGCACGCCTCGACGTCTTTTGACTCTAAGTAATGCTAAAAGTGGCATTACTGAATATTGTAGCTCGACTTAGAAGATGACCCTTTATGTATACGTATATATCCAATAAGTTTGTTTGAGGCTATTTAGAGAGATGGATTCTTAAAGATTTGTTTAAGCTCCATATCATACCATCATACGCGTGACTAAACAGGACTTGCGCCATTACATCACTTACATACAAGCAATTACGTAGAAACAAAGTCCTGACTGACTTCCTTTTAACTAAATGTCAGTTGCTGGGATGCTGTGGCTGACACTGTCGATTGTTTCATTGGCTTGGCTCTTACGCCCGGATTACAAGTCGCTTTGCTAACCGCCGCTGCCGCCGCCGCCACCACAAACACAATTAATGCATTGCCAACAGCAGCAGGAGTCAATCGCCAACACATACATACACACACAAACACATTGAACACACTTTGCTAAGTGAGCGCCCGTTGTAGCAATTACCGTTGTTGCAGTGCAATGGTCCTGTAAATCGAATGTCAATTTTCGATTCATTTCACGGAACACTTAAGCATACAACGAACTACAAACTCCGACAGCCGAGGTACGCAGCGACCTTCGATCCATGGTAGTCAACACGACGTGCCGCGCAGCCGAAGTGAAAACCAAACGGAATGCAGAAGAGGAGAGTGCGACAAGCGAGCCAATCTTACGCTGCTGTAATTCTCAGCTCTTCGGTCGGTCATTAAATGCTACAAAGTGCACACATATATATTTATACATGCTCATGGAAACCAATGTCGCGAGTAACCACAAATCTCTTTGAGTTCTCGTACATCACCAAAGGAACAAACGCCTCTCACACGTCTCACCGGGGTCTTGAGTTCGGCTACAAACGCGTTTGATTCGGAAGTGCATATAAATGCACATTTACAGGCAGCAGAGCAGAGCTGGAAGTTCTCAAGCGTCTAAGCAACCTCGACATCGAACCTTCAATTGTTCAAGCGCATAGCGGTACATGAGTATCTACATACAATTATTTACATAGTTGTGTGCAAACGTGGAGCGTGAAATTATTTGCTCTATGTATGAGCGTTTGTTGGCTTTGCGGTTTATGATATTTGTTTTGCTGCGACTTGAATTGGTCTCTGCGCGCCGATTGCAATTTCTCCAAATGGAGTGCCCGGCGCAGCGGCGTCGCAGCGTGTTGCGGCTTGCGGTCGATTTTCCATTAAATCGAATCGCAACGAAGCGAAGCGAAATCAAATCGGTATTGTCGATTTGCAGATTCGATTGCTGTGTAGCGCTTTTGCGTCTGCGGTGCGGCTGGGCATTTGCATGGGGTTAGGTGTATGCGTTTATGCCACTGATGTGCGGGGAAAATGTGGAAATATTTTTTTGGAATTTTTTCATACTTATGGGTATAATTTAAGCTTTTAAGTAGATTTTTTGTTATTTAATATATAAACAAATAGTACAAAAAGTATCCCCTCTAAACTCTAGTAACTGCTGAGGCGTCTTTTCTTATCCCATGAGTTGGCTTCTTTCGTTAGTAACTAAGTTTCTTTATTTTCTGACGACGTGCTGTGTTCTCATACAGTCTTTCTGGTTTCATATTTAATTTCGCATAGCAAAGTTACACCAAAATATTTTTACTGAAGCTTAACCTCGACGATTAAGCCTGATTTACTTTCCCTTGAAACAAATATGTTTACTTCAACCTTTGATTTTCTTAGCCAAGCCCATTTAATCAGCTCTATACTTGATTGTGTTGGCACAAAAGCTCCCATAAAATGCGTCCTACAAATACGAAATTAAAGTAAAAGTGCTACTGTAAATGCTGAAATTGCCATATACGTATATTTATGTAATACAGGGTGTACTTAAAAAAATTAAATTTTCTATAGGAAAAGTTATCAGACCTGCTGTCAAAAAAAAACCATCTGTCTTTGATATTTATGTATGGAATTCTTATCCTTTTCGGAAAATAAATTTTCAACACTCGTATTCTGTAAGGAATATTTTCATTACTTTATTTTTTACCCTGAAGAGAGTATCGTAAGTTTGTAACACCCAGAAGGAAGCATTTATTTTCTTTGTTTCATTGGTAGATAGTAGGTAGGGGATGTTTCGACTCTTTACTTTAGCTCGCCTTCAGACTGATGTTTTTTGGCTACTCAGAGGATACTTAGTCTAAGAACGAAAGCTTGGCTCAAATATGTAAAAGAATCCATTCTAGGCACTCTCAAGTGCATAGCGCTCGGAGAACTTTCCTCACTTGCGTGAACTTCTACTCATGGCTCCATCCTCCTAAACAGGTCAGTAGAGTAATTTTTTTTCAAACAAATTTTTTTTGCAATTTTCCGTTCCCTTATACCCTTATAATTAATATAGAAACTCGCTTTACCATTGGAGGTTTCGAAAAAGGCTGAAAAATAATAATGCCGTTCGACGTTTGGAAGGCTTGGAGTGCACACCTCAATCTTTAAACGCATTTTTCTCAAAACACACTTTTTTAAACTGACGGACATGAACATACTCAACCGATTTGCTTAATTTTTTTTTAATACTCACAAAATACCTGGCTATCGTTCCTAGATTCATAATTTTTTATAATTTATTGACAATGTTATGACAAAATGTATGTAAAAAACATGGGGGAAAATTAAAAAAAAAAAAAAATCGTTAATTACTTTTTTATTTTTTTTTTTTACATTTTTTCACGATTCTAGTAGGGACGATAAAAATTCACGTACTTTTTGAGAAAAAATTGGATTTTTGTGTTTCAGTTGATCCTAACATGAGAAATCGTGTCCGCCAGTGAAAAAACGCATCTCATTCGCACAGCCATTTCTCCGACAGATGTCATCAAAAAATTCCGAAAAAATTTGTTTGTACACTGTATACCTCATGATATGTCAAAAAAGTGCTATTGTAGAATAAAAATTTCTTTGAAAAAAAAATGTCAAAAGACAAGCCAGATTACCCTACTGACCCCTGAAGGAAGTATCAGAGACCCTATGAAACATACATATTATATATAGTAAATGGTTAGCAAGCTCAACGGCGTCGTTTTAGCCATGTCCGTCTGTCAGTCCGCTGGTATATAGCGATCTGAAAATTTGCACACGACGTTTTCTGCCGAAGATACTACTTATTTGTCGAAACCTCCAATATCGGACACTTAGCTGTCATACAAAGTACACGATCAGAATCAAGCGCTTCCAAAGAAAATATTTTCATTTGACAAAATATCTTCAAGAAAGTGCACATATACCAATGTCTAAGACTATAATGCAATCTCCGAAGAAATTGTTCGGATCGGATCACTATAGCATGTACTTCTGTACTGAACCATTTCTGTCATAGCGGCACATAATTGATCAAAATTACATGCTCTAGTTGCGAACCATCCTAAAGTTCTCTCTGATCCCTTATTGAACCATATTTTTTTTTTTTAACTGAGGACAGAGTAACCACCAATTGCATGAACTACAAGCAAATGCTTTGTAACGTGCTACTCTCCGCGTCAATATATTCATCTAACTGCATAGATGGTTTCATTATGACGGTGTAATAACCCAATCTAAGGCAAGAAGTTAACTTTTTTAGAACAAACTCTTGTTGACCGAATCATATCAAGAAACAAAGAAGTTTTAAGGAAAAAGTCTGGCTTACGTTAATAAATCGGAGAAATTAGAACCACGTTGAAACTAAGAAAGCACCAAAAAGAGTCCACACCTCCCAAAAGACACCCTTTACAAGTACGTGTATAGCGGTTACAATCAAAATGAACAAGCAATACAACCACAATCAGTGTCATGACGCTTTTCGCTGTCGCTCTCGTTGGTTTTTTGTTGTTGTTTATATTCGTTTCAGTTGTTGTTTATACACGCATTGTTGCTGTTATTGTTTACTTGCCAAAATGTAACTCAGCTAAACCGCAGTTTATGCGTGTTCCACTTGTTTTCCGTGTTATTTTATGTTTTCCGCCGCATTTTTTACGTGTAGTGGTGCTCGCTGCTTTGCTTGTCATTCGCTAAGCGTGCGAAATGGCGCAGAACTATACGCACACACACACACAGACATCTAAATTCAATACGCTTGTAGTCTTTTTATGCTATTTTATGTGGATGTGTATGTGCGCTCTATGCTATGTACAAATAACGCAGATGCTATGAGTAGTAACACTTTAATATCGTGTAACGTTTCGCCATAACCACAAGCTAAAATAACGCGCCCACACAGCAATATACATATAAGAACATAAGTATGTATTTGCAATTACTGAACGCAATGTACGTAATGACAGCAAACGCAACATTTTACATGATTCATGAAGCATGCTCAGGGATATTAATTTATATGAAGGCTGCTAGCTTCCACTCATTGGATAGAGGCACTCAGTCTCTCTGTCTCTTCCTTTCTCTATTTTTAAATGATGATATATGCTTAGATATGTTATATTATACTACTATGAGCAAAAAATAGTAAGACTTTGTTCATAATATTAAAATTCTTGATTTGTTCCTCAAAACCGATGTCGTCCACCTCAAAAGAATCCCCCTTGGCCCCGCGAAACAGTTATTATAATAAATTTCTAGAATAGCCTTCAATGTCCGTAGCCATTTACGTTTGTCGGCACAATATTCCTTGTTGACAGTTTGACCACTCGGAAGGAGTTCGGAGCGGACTACACCTCGATAGTTCAAAACAACTGTCAACATAACCTTAATTTTTGACCTGCTTTGATGTGTTTTTCAGTTTCGGCTCACTTTCCATGATGTTCCGCCGATTGATCGTCCGTTTTCGGATCGTAAGCAAAGATCCAAGACTCATCGCCAGGAATAATATGTTTCATGATATCCTGATAATCGACAGTCAATATTTCATAGATATTAACGCGACGTTCTTCTAGAAAAATTGAGTGGATTTGGAACCAATCGTGCTTTCACTTTTCTTAGGCCCAAATGATCTTTCAAAATGGGGTTCACTGATACTTTCGATATTTCAACGTTACCACTTAGATACCTGACTAATTGTCGACCCTCAAGCACCATTTCCGTCGTTTTATTAACTTGTTAATCATCAGTTGATGTTGATGGCCGTCTTGGATGTGGTTCGTCGTCAACGAGTTTTCGACCCTTTTTGAATAATCAAAAACATTTATCAAACAATTATCATCGAAGGCTCCTTCAACATGCTGAAGGCGCATTTTACGTCGAGATCTTAAATTGAGAGCGTACAAAATACAGGTTTTGCAAGAGCAGAAGCCGCTCGAACTTGCTATTGCTTTGCTTTGTGAGATCTTAAATAGTTCCAAGAAGCTACGACCTTTTCGAGCCAAATTTTGTTCAGTGAGTATGTAACTACCGCGAGGAGCAACCTGATGAGATTCAAGACTGCCATGTAATCCACAAAAAATAACAGTTTAGAGTGGTTTTCGGGCCGGTCGAATCACCTACATATTTTCAAAAATGATGCGACATTTGGTTCAACAAGACGGAGCCATCGCATCAATCAATAGATTTATTGAGAGAAAACTTCGGTAAACAGATAATTTCACGCTTTGTGCCCCTCGAACAGCCAACAATATCGTTTGATATCACACTGTTAGACTTTTTCCTCTGGAGATATATAAAGTCTACGCTCTATGCGGACAATCCTGCTTCGTTTCAGGCCTTGAAGAAAAACATCACGCGTGTCATTGCCAGTTACTAGTCGAAATGCTCGAACGAGTCATCGAAAATTGGGCTCAACGGATGGATCATGTGAGACGTAGCCGCGGCCAACATTTGCAAGAGAAAATCTTTAAAAAATAAATGCCAAAAAATGTTCTTTTGAATGATCGAAAAAAACTAACTCCATTAAATTTGAAGTTTCTATATTTTTTCTTAAAAAAATTGGGAACCTCGAAACGGATCACCCTTTACTTACATGAAATACATTTATGCAATGAGCGTCGATTAAGATAATGACTTCGATAATGGTTAAGTTATAATAATACCCAACGAATACCCTCCTACCGCCCAAGTTACACGAAAAAACCCTAACAAAATGATTTAGTCACTTCCATCGCCGATAGTTGTAATTTCTGGTTATTCATTTCACACCTCACGGACGATGGCGCCGGACTTGTTTAGTGTTGGTGTGCGGTTTTATTATAAACTCCTGCGTGTGCTTCACTTCACCGACTTGTATTACAATGAAACGTTAAAACGTCTTGAGATTCAACCTCGATACTCTCGGTTACGGCGAGTCATAACTATAATCTATTATACAATTTTCGGCTTTTACGCAACGTATTTCTTAGGTATACTTTTGTCCGTAATAATCGATTTAACGGAGGAACCAGATAAATATAAAACACTTCAAGTGGTCAGCGTAACATACGTAACCCTTCTATTTTCGATGTATATGGCGACTTTTCTTATAATCTCACACCAAATACGCAAGAAACAGACGCAAAAGTTTTTAAAACAGTTTTTTAACAAACTTTTTGAAATGCAACAAAATATCTTACAGCTGACCGGAGAACATGTAGCTATGGAGATGCCCACAGCCTTACTGCTTATGTTGAAATTAATATTCATTGTTTGGATTTTAATCGCATCTTGGCAGATAACCAACTATGTAAGAAATTTAGCAGCTTTTCCCGTTTTCGAACTCGCCTTTATTGCAAACTATTTAGTCATTGCAAGATTGTTGAAACTCCAGCAAGAGTTAAGCAAATGGATTGAAAATCACGAGGCTCAATACAGATTTAAGTCCCAATGCACGGCGGCTTGCAAAACGAGCAATTATCCGATTCTAAAGGCACTTTCTTTGTGGAGTCGATCGTGTAAAATAACATCAAACTTTCTGAATCAGTTCATTTGGTATGAAAAACTGGTTCTACTTGAAAATATATTCTGCATCTATTTGTCCCATCAATTCATTGTGTGTATATTTTTTAAACAATATTATTACGGAGCTCTACTGCCAGATGCACTAAACCACATTTTCAATATGCTCGTCATTGGGCTGATTAATGATTCGTTGAAGTATGAGGAAGATTCTCTCAACAACGCAATGACGGCACTGATCGCCAAGTTGTCACATCAATCACGGTTGTGCAAGAGTTGTGGAGATCTTCAAAGAGCGGTGAGTACTTTTCATTGATTATGCCAATTCTGACATATATTTCCTTATCCACAGATCGATATTTACTTCTGTTGCCGAAATATGCGTTCCAATGGCATCTATATTTTCGGAAGTTTCTGGAATAGAGGTTATATAATTAATGTTATGCAAAGCTTAGTACTATTGGGAGTTAGTATCACGCAATTTAATACACAAGGAACGTACAATTGTAACTTTGACCCTGAATATTGGGACAAATTTGAAGAACTGTAATGCAGGAAGATATGACAGGTGTTTATGGTTTCCCGGTAACAAACTTCCAACTGACGCACAATCATTCAAACAATCCTCTGAAAATAAATAAAATTTTTCCACACATTTAAGGCTACGATTCATAATTGATTCTGTGCCTTTTAATCACAGCTTTCATTAATGTATTTATCTAGAAAATTTTGCATTTTTATTCACTGCAAATAAATTATTGACTTAGAATTGCCTTCTGTTATCCATTATCTATCTACGAGGATATAACTTTGGCTCACATTTTTTGGAACAGTGACAGCGTTTCAAAGAAATTTCATTGGATCTGTAAATATTTCGACTGGTAACTGGTGATGTTTTGCTCCAAGCTCTGAATCGCAGCGAATGGTCCGAAAAGACTTTAGGCTTTACATATCCCCACAGGTAAAAGTCTAACGGAGTGATATCTACAATCTTGGTGGCCAGTCTACCAGCCCAAAACATGAAATTATCTGCTCGTCGAATTGTGCTCTCAATAAATCCATTGATTGATGTGATGTGTGAGAAGTGGCACCGTCAAATATCTGTGAGATCGCGAGCTTCAATTTCGGGTAACAAATAGACGGTTATTACGGTTACCTTCTCATTTTTGCTGAAATATGAACCAATGATTTATAGGAAAAAGTACTTATACTTTGATAACCCATTATTAAATTTTTCTTTTCAAACCGGGACGATGGAACATACGAGTACAAAAACAAAGTATAATGAGCTTTTCTAGCAACTTCAAGAATTCAGTTCACAATGCCTTGCGTACATCCAGAAATCTAACTCAAACAGTTTAATGGCGACAAAAACCAAAGCAATGAAAGAAAACCTGTTTGAGTAAATACGCATTCTTGAGCAGCATGTGAGCATAATGCTTTCAATGCCGTTGTGACCATTTGTCGATCATGTATCAACCTAACTGACCGTTTGCATTAAGCCTTTTTTATGCCGCAACGCACCAAAATCCGCACACCTCGCACTGCCTGTACCAAAACTGTCTTCGCCTCTTACACTTCTCTAACACAAGCGCACACTTATGTATAGTGGACGTATGCTGCAGTGGCCTACATGCTAGCTCTGTGTTATCCTTACACAGGACATGGCATTTCTAGGTTAATTGCTTTTAATGCGACTGTCGCACTGAGCTGCGAGTGAGAGGAGGCCACTCGGCAAAAACAAAAGATAACGGAAAACAAATACAAATACGTACATGTAAGGAAGGGCTACATACGGGTGTAGCCGCGAAAGTTGTTTCTTCTTTTTGCTATGTGGCGCCAATTGGAGACTCCAAGCGAACTCAGGTTCTTCTCCACCTGGTCTTTCCAACGGACTGGAGATCTCCCTCTCCTGCCCTCGGCGGGTACTGCGTTTTAGAGCTGAAGTGTTTTCGTCCATTCGGACGACATGACCTAGCCAGCGTAACCACTGTTTTTAATTCGCTAAACTATGTCAATGTCGTCATGTATCTCATACAGCTCATCGTTCCATCGTTCTTCGTTCCATCGAATGCGGTATTCGCCGTGGCCAATTCGCAAAGGACCATAAATCTTTCGCAGAACCTTTCTCTCTAAAACTCGCACCGTCGACTCATCGGTTGTTGTCTTTGTTCAAGCCTCTGCACCACATTTCGGAACGGGAAAAACGAGTTATTTATAGAGTTTGGTTTTTGTTCGTTGAGAGAAAACTTTACTTCTTAACTGCCTATTTATTTCGAAGTAGCACTTGTTTGCAAGAGTTATTCTAGGTTGCATCTGAGGATCGAGGCTGTCATTATTATTGGTGTTGATGCTGGTTCCAAGATAGACGAAATTATCTATGATTTCGACCTCGCGAGTGCGACGACCATCAGTGTACGCCAGCAGTTGTAGCCTCTTATAGATGATAGTACCTTCCCTATTAAGTTCTGCATATTCGGCATCTGGATGTTGGGAAAAGTAAAGGACGCCTTCGACTATTTCGTCAAGAGCGACTAGTGCCTCGCCCATTCACTAATTTTAAACAGATCCACTAAAGACTCACACTATCATTTCAGTATATAAATGGACTCAAGAAAACACTGTACCGAAAGACAGAGGCAGATTAAGTGAGCAAAACCTTTATACCTTACGTCGCATGTTGCGAGCGTATGAATTCGCACGACACCAAAGCACAAATGAAAATGCATAGAGCGAACACTTGAACGCAGGACGAACAGCAATTGTGCCAACATAATCTGGTGCTAAGTCCAAGTCGATACGAGTCAACTGGACGGCCAAAGACTGCGAGCACTTATGAAGGTGCACTTGACGCCAATGCAGGGCTTCCAATTCAACAGACTGAAGCACGCACTTAGAACGCTGCTGGCGCTCAGCGCTGACGAACGGCACGGCCAAGCAACGAAGGACTGTTTTCATTGCTGTTGCTGTTGGTATTATTAGTAGTAGTGTTTCGGGTTTTTTTGCCGCCCTGCTTTTTATGTGTGCTTTGTATTGGAGTGTTGTAGTTAATCTGCCGAAAGGACTAACACAAGTGAAATGGCATTTGTGTCAGTTAGTACCAGTGTAAGTAGTGAATTTTTCGGAACGCAGAAGTGCCGTTACGGCAATGAGGACAAGTGCGCCAATACCATGGGGCCAGAGAATTATTGCCGCTTACGGCTCGTAACACATAAATATAGACGGTGCTAGTAATTGCGACAATTTTTTCTACAACAACGAACACACTCACACAGTACACTATACATTGCCACGTGTTTTAGGATTCGTGCGTCTGGGACTGCCAATTCAATTCTTTGCGAGAATTTAACGTAAACCTGCCTTAATCAGCTCGATAATTCAGCCTCACAATACACAGAGACAATTATTTGCTTTCAGTAGAGTCGCAGCTTATCTTCGTTTTGCACCTTTCAGGCATCGCTATTTTGTTTCGACTTTCTATTCGCAATCATCTTGGCTGTAGTCCAAAGGGCTTAATAATCTGCTCAAACTTGATATGGATTACTTGCAAAACGTTTGTGCTTCTGTGCAATGAAGAGGTGAAAAGAGACGTTTAATTTGTTTTCCATTAAGCCAATTCGGGCTGACGAAATACGAACTAAAACTGTCGACTTTATAGCTGAGATTTGGCAAGTTTTAAAGCTTTGAAGGTTTAACCCTGTTAATATTTAAGGAAGAAGGGAAAATTGAAGATTTATAATATTATATAGGGTGCAACAAAAATCTCATCCTTTCCTTACCTTAGCATCAAGTTGAGGAAATTAGAGCAGAAATACGCAAAAATAAATAGACTACCATCCTTTAAGTTCAAATTTCAAAACGATAAACATGTTTTATAGTAGCTGAATTCGATTCGCAAAGTCTTAGCGAGTAGTAAACCCAACAAACTATACTGGTTGTTAGAACAAAGTGGCAGAAAAATTTCTTCAGTTCTCTCTCTTTCTCTTTTATCGCCTTGAACTCGTTAACTTTGTTTATGCTTTCACATGTTAAAGATTTGACAAGAGAGCACAGCGCGCAAAGATATCGAGCAGAGAAATGGCGAATCAAAGATGTATGAATATTATCAATGTAAGTTATGGCGTGGAAATAATATTCGTACCAGTGGATCCGGCCACGCGTAGCTGCGGTACACATTTCATACTATTACTCATATAGTAAACTATTCAATACAGTGAAAATTTTTTTTACGAATAAAGGCGAAAACGTTATTGTCGGTAAAAGAATCCAAGATATTTTACTTGAGGTTTGATTTTGTATAAGTTCTTACAAAAAAATGCATTGAAAAAAAAAAATTTAAATTTTAAGTTTTCAGTTAATAGATTTGTCCGCTTAATGGAGCGTCCATTTCTCTGTATTTTTTATTTCTGAATGATTTTTACTATATTACCTATCTTCTAAGTTGGTTCGAACTGGATGCAGTTTGCTAAATTTTACTAAAATCGGTTCAGTAGTTTAGGAGTCCATCGCGGACAAACTACGTGACACTTAATTTTAATTTATTCATATAATAAATAAACGCTTGCTTAATGGGGTATTTTAGTCTAGAGGCATGAATTTCAGGTAATTTTTAAAGTGTCGTAAAAACAAGGCAATTAATATTTTTACAATCCATTTTTTTACTAGTTATTTATTAATTTTTGAAAGTTCAGAAAAATATTAAAAACTAAAAAATTTCAAAAATTATGAGCTGACGAAGTGGGGAATCTCTAAAAATTTTCACGTGACTATGCCCATGATTTCAACCCTCCTAGTTATCTGAAACCAAAAAGAAAAAAGGATTATTAATTTAGAATAATCTCGCAATGGTCGGAACTACGGAAAAATGGGAAACATTTTTTTTTTTACAAAATGGCGACTGGCTGAAAAAATTTTTTTTTTATCACTTTTTCTGACAATTTCGAATTTTAAAAAATAATAAAAGTAAAACATTTTTGATGGGGCTAGTTCCAACCGTAGACAAGCCTATAAAGAAGACTCTATAAAAATTTCAAGTAAATCGGTCCAGTAGAACCAGAGAAATCGTTGGGCATCGTTCCGAAAAAGTCAGTTTTGAGAAAAACGCGTTTAAAGTTTCGCGTTCCGGCCGAACCAGTTTGGATGGCGAAAATAATTTGAATTTTGAAAAATCCTCTTGTACATATATGCTTGAATAGTTAAACTTTGAAAATATATAAAAAAAAGTTCGATTTTTTTTAATTTCTAGACTAGAATACCCCCTTAAAATCAACAAAACACTTTTACTGCTGCGAACTGACTGCCTTAGTACTAAAAAGTCTCTCGCTATGATGAGGGAACCGATATCTAACATAACTTAACCTAACCAAATCTAATCTTAATACCGGTATAGTTCCACATTCTTGGAGTTAAGATGTCGTTCAGATACCGGTATCGTATAATAAGCAATTAATTATCTCTTGTCTATAATAGTTGCATCTAAATAATTTATACAATATTAGTGTACATACATAATGAAGCTCTTAGTAAATTAATAGAAGCAAAAATGGGATGCCACATTATGCAAATTGATGACAGAAGGTACACACTGTCATCGCCAAATGTTTTAATTTTCAGTAATTCATTTCGCGTTCGTCTAACAGATAGTCGCTATGGACTTATTCTTAGTAAGTCTACGGTTTTACTATTATCTCTTCTGTCTGCCTCACTTATCCGATTTGTATTTTAATGAAACATTAGAGCGCCTTGATTATCAACCACGAAATACGGTAGTTCAGCATTTGTATATTTCCTTTGATCGTTGACGATTACTATAAAAGTTCCATTGTTTATAATCGCTGTATCGAATCCTGACAGTTTCAACAGCATGCGGCTTATCAACATAGTAACGAGTGATCCAAGTATAGGTACTTTTTTCAATAACTTTTTTTTGTGACAGATCACACGTGAGTCGCTTCAAGTTCTTATATTATTTTTGTTCAGTATTTTTCGGCATTTCGTCATGGAAAGACTATACTTGAACAACGTTCACAAATAGTTCAATTTAATTACGAAAATTCACGTTCTGTAAAGAATGTGTTTGGATCGCTTCGCTCAACTTATGGTCAACATAATCGGTCTACTGAGCGCTCTATTCACAACACCATTATCCATTTTGTTACTTTGTATTAATTATTGGAGAATATTTGACCGAATACACCACATCCAGCACGTAGTGAAGAAATATGGCAGCCGTACCTGAGAGTGTACACGAAGATCGTGGATATTCGATTCGAATCGTACGCAGCTACTCGGACTGACGTATGGAACGACTTTACGCATTCTACGTTGAGATATTAAATTGAAAGCGTACAAAATACGGCTTATGCAAGCATTGAAGCCACTTGACCTTCCCATCGACATCGCTTTGCTTTTTGGGCTCTTGAATAAATGCAAGAAGATCTGATAGTTTCGAGCCAAATTTTGTTCAGCGATGAAGCATATTTCTGGCTCAATCGGTATGTAAACCAGAAAAACTCCCACGCAGAACAACCTGATGAGATTCAAGAGCTGCTATTTCATCCAGAATAAATAATGTTGTTTTATGGTTTGTGCGCCTATGTTATCAGCGGACCACATTTATTCAAAAATGATGCCGGTGAGAACGTAACCGTCAATGGCGACTGTCATCGCCCCATAATAACCCAATGTTTGATGCTTGACATTGAAGCTCATGATCTCGGCGACATTTTGCTTCAACAAGACGGCGACACTTCCCATACATCGCATGGATTTATTGAGAGAATACTTCGGTGATTTTGGGGGTGTTATTTGGTCACCAAGGTCGTGTGATCTCACACCGTTAGACTTTTTCTTGGGGAGATAGGTACAGTCTAAACTCTATGCGGACAATCCCGCTTCTCACATTGAACAAGGTTGTGCAAGAATTGTAGAGATCTTCAAGCATCACCGTTGCTTTTATAAAGTCAGTTCCAGCATATATTTTACATATATTTTATCTATCAGCAGATTGATGTTTTTCCTGTTCTGAATTATGCGTCCCAACGAGATTAATATTTTTGTAAGCTTTTAAACCAAAGAGTTTGGCTGATGTTTTTCAAAACTTGATGCTGTTGGGAGTTAGTATAATGAAGATTATTTCAGAAGGTATCAATACATATATGCAATGATAATCGCGTAAATTAACTTTCATTTCAAAACTACTTCTCCTTGAAACCGTATTTAGTAGGTAAAAAAAAATCTTTGAGAAGTTACATCTTCTTTCTAATTATTCCCTTATTATTTATTCATAGCCTTTATAGGCATAATCACGTTTTTAGTTTTCATTACTTTTCACCGCTTCTAAGCTTGTTTCTTCCAGTTCATATTCACTAATAATTACTGACTTCATTGAGGAAACAAAAAAAATTTAGTTTGAAAGTTCAAAAAAGGATTAAAATGTTGTCAGAACAACATAGATATTGAAAACATAGAAAAAGTGTTTAATATTTGTATTAATCTTTAAGGTAAAATAAGCCGCATTCACAACAACAGCTGGCACTTACACGTACAACAACCAATATCAAACAACCTAGAAAGACACAACTAAATTTCCGCGCGCCTTCAACAGCCTTTTAAGGTGAGGTGAAGGTGCTGCTGAGATGCCAGCATGCTTATATTATATAGTAAAAGCATACACATACACATGCATATAAATATACCGTAGCCATTATCAACAGCCTGAATGCCCACCGCAGCGACGCTTAAACAAACAGATACCGTGTTGCGTCATCTTCACCGTGAACAGCACTCGACAGCGACACAAAGAAAATGTCGAGAAAGCTATGAATTCACAAATGCAAAGTGAAGTGGAAAGGATAATGGCACGACAAGGAGACGGCCACACCATACACACCAACAAACCAAACGCCGCGGGACGGGCGCAGCAACAAGGCGCAACACTGGCGGAGTATATGTAAACTGAAGCCAACAGCGTTGAACGTGAGCCGAGTAAATGAAGTACGAAGAGTGAGACAGTAATGGCTTGCCAACCTGCACGTACAGCCGAAAGGAAACGCCTTGTGGGTAGTGGGGAGAGTGCAGAGAGGGGCGCAAGTATGCCTTGGTGTATTTAGTTGTATACTTCAGTGGTTAGTTGTGTCGGGTTGACTACCTCGTCAGAATATTTGATCGGTTTTTGTGTTGTTGTTGCTATAAGTTTAGCATAAGTAAATGTTTGCATAGGTAAATTGGCTTCTAGCTTGTTACAGACTGCTGGCTAAATTTTAACATTTGTAATACTTACTTTTCCGATAGACTACTTCATGCTTTCCTCTTTCGCACATTTCACTTTACCTTTTAGCTCAACTACTCAATGTTTTAAAATATTTGCCTTGCACACAGTGTTTTGATTACACTACTTCGACTACACTTCGATTCTATGCAGTTGACTCCACTTTACAGCGGTAAAGAGTTATATGAACAATATAGGTACATATAAATATTTTTAACTTCAATGCCAGCCGTTGGATTGGTATTGATATCGAAAAGCGCTAGTTCTGGGAATTCATAGAAAAAACTTAAATTTTTAATGAAGAACAGCAGCGCCGCTATTGCAGACGTACTTAAGGCATTTCAGCGATATTTCGCCGCATTTACAGTTAGTCACGAAAACTGCGCTAAATACTCGACCCGTCAAAAAGCGAATATTCAACCACAAGCCGGGCAAATCAAACGTAAATTACTTTTCCATTTGCCAGCAGCGCCATTTATGTATGTTGCCCTCAACAATGTCTCAGGAAATTTATTTGCATTTCATTTCAGTGGCAGTCAAATAGCCGGGTTCATTGCATTCTGGATGGGCCCACTTGAGGTCACGTCAAAAGCGCCTGCAAGTGCGCAACAATCGACTGCACTTCAAAGCGACTGGCCTCAGCCCACTTCAATGCCGACGAACTATGAGCAACGGCAATGCTACCAACAGTTCAGCAAAAACAACAATAAAATATATGCACACAAAATACAATAAAGGGAAACACTAAAATAAACGAATGCAAAACTATTAAGCCGAGAAGGTATGCTACGCTCCTGCAACATTGTAGGCAAACAATGAAAAATTGCACTCAAATTTTTTCCATGCCATTTGCACCGCAACAGCAGAAGAAAGCAATAAAACGCTGCAGCACGGATGTATGTTTTGTAGTCGGAGCGTGATGTTTGTACGCCACAGAGCGACAACCCGCCGTTTTCGAGGTCGAACACAGAGGCGGTACGTCGGCGGAAAAAGCACTTCATAGAAACCACTCAATATTTGAAGATGTTGGCGGCTTTGGAAAAATGTGGCAGCATGCGTGGCTACATAAATAATATTTAATGCACTATTTGTTTAAGCAGTTTGTTTGTTTACTTATCAAATTAATGCATTATTAATTATATACATTTAACATGCAGTTCATCAATAATTTGGCGTCATTGTCACTGCTTATCTTATTTGCATTTGAATAAAGCTTTTTAGCAATTGCATTTAATAAGCACTCAATGCCACATGCAACAATGTAATATTTAGTTATTTTTTGTTGTTGTTGTTATAGTAAACATATCTGTAAATATCGCTTATCATTGTCTTCCTGCATTTTATTTCCTATGACAATGGCTCACCTCAATTTGGCTGCGGCACAAACTCACCTCACCTCACAGCTCACCTAAAATTCAATTGTGCGTCTTATCTTATTGTCATGTTTGTTTTCCACTCCACGGCGTTTGCACTCTTTACTAAAAATAAAGACAGTTACAATTTCATGGCACACGCCCAAATAAAACACCAAAACGCTTACAGCGTGTGCATGCCCTTGCAACTGTTACTTGCCACATTGCCATGAAAAACCATAATTTGTAATTTTGCACGCTTGATTGGTGCTCCAGCAGGCATGAAGCATTGAAATTACTGCTAGAAGATGGGAATCGATAGTTGCAAAATAGTTTAAAAAAATATTTCAGATATTGAATATTGACGCTTTTTCGAACTTCCGAGAGAATTACTCAACGCTTATCGTTAATGAGTGAGAAACAGCGTTAATTTTGTGCAGAGGCGAATATAAGAGGCCCTCGCGAATTTATAGAACTTGCATTTTATCCATTAGATAGACGCATTGATGCACAGACAAACGGAGGGACACTTGAGATTTTCGAATAACTATTTATTGAAAATTTAGAGAGGAGTATTAGAGATGAAATCAGTATCACGATACGGCAAAAAACGGTACAACTCCTCCCTTAACCTGGCTCCGTGAACAAAATATTTTAAGTTTGCTATGAAGTTTTTAACAGTCGCACTCAAGAAAGCGTCGGAGAATCTATGAAGTATATTCATAAATTATCAGCACGACGAACTGAATCGATTAACCGAGTGTCTTCTGTATGTCCATTCCTCTGTCCACCTTCTTTATTGCTTTTTATGTATTATAACTCAGTAAAATTTTCGAAAATTTAAAAATTTGACAATATAGACTTTTTCATCGTCCACACCTAGTCGATCTCATTAGATTAGGTTCTTCTTCTTCTTTATTGGCGTAGACACCACCTACGCACTAATAGTCGAGTTTACAACTACACAACAATCGTTCGTGGAAGTTTTTCTATTCCTCTGCTTCCCGCGGTGGGTACTGCATCGAACGCTCTCAGAGCTGTAGTGTTTTCATCTATTTGGACGACATGTCGTATATGTCGTACAACTCATCGTACCATCGACTGCAATACTCACCGTCGACTCATCAGATGTCATCATACGTTGCCTGCACCATAAAGCTTTTGTCTTTGTTCGTCGAGAGAGGACTTTACTTCTCAATTGCCTACTGAGTCCAAAGTAGCACCTGTTGGCAAGAGTTATTCGGGGTTAGATTTCGAGGAGGACGTTGTTGTTGATGTTAATGGCCTTGGTTAGGTAAATATGGTGGGCAGATAATCGTCACCTTAAATAATCTCACTTGGACTGCCGGAGAGGCTTCTCTGTTGGGATGAATAAAACACGTAAGTACGGATCAAAAAAACCGTCGTATATCTAAAAAGTGCCCAGAGTCAGCTGGCTAACATCCACTCAACTCAAGTCCCCGGGTTCCTAGAAAATACGGCAACCAAGATGCTTCAACCTTGGTCTGGCGAAAGTTGGTCAATGAAGAAGAGAGTGTCTAGATGTGTTCACCATATCTTCCTCCCTGCAACTATGACAGCTTGCGCCCTCCATTACGACCAAATGAATCTTACTAAGAACTAGTAGCTCCATGGATCTTTAGTGTTCCACTCTAGGTTGGGTCCGAAGGCTTTCACAACCGCACAAGTTCTAGTTGCTGACCAACGCTTACTGAGCTCGCACGAGACTCATGCTGTGCCCGATTGCGCGGTGATAGAGGAACACCTGCTCATCCTCAACCTAATAAGACTTTCAAGCGAGCCGAGGAGCTTTACAGTTTCCGACGATTCCGCTATGCTCAGGCACCCAGACAACTTTTATATAGACGTAGCTTGATGCCGCAGCTAATGAGATAATGTACTCATGGCTAGCTTCGAGCTCACTGTCACGATCTCCCTATCTGGGCAGTAATTCGACAACGTCGCGAGCACCGATATCGGGCAATTCTCATTGACTCAATTATGTGACTTATTATAAATGAATATTTTATATGTTTCAAAAGACGCGCGCAATAGCTGAGTTCGGTGATGCCGTTTCGAAAACTCCATCCTCATGGTTTAGGATAGTCAAGGGTATCTGAAATAAGGATAAAATTTGCTTTTTAGGAGAATCCATAAATCAAACTTACTTTCAATGACTAACTTTCAAGTTTTGAGGCATAGTGTTTCTTCAAAGATACTGCAAGGAATTTAATTGCGTAATAATACAGTTAGTTCCAACTGATAAACACACGCTGGCATTATCCTTTCTTCAAACCCCAAGTGAGCAAAATTAATATCGTCTATCGTATAAATTCACCTAGAATATCATAGATGCGAGTAGAAATTTCCAAAGGCTTTAGACATTTGCATGACTGGCTCAGAACGCCTGCATGTATGTGTGCTTAATACTGTGCGTGTGTGTGTGCGCTACTGCGTATGTAGCTCTATGCACAGTTAAGAGCTGCTTTTAATGCAAACCAAATTGCTGCTAACGACGACCGACGCGATGGCTGACAATGACGCCGCACGTTTTAGCGCTCAATAATGTCAGCAGCAAAAACAACAACACCGCCCACCAGCCCAGGCGCACCAGCTGAAATGCCGTCATTATTGACAGCGCCAGCGGCAGCAACAAAATACTTACGGTACATATGTAGAAAGTACTCAATGAAATCGGATATACAACCAGTGAGTGTGCACACTCATCCGCCCGCACATATGCATAAGCTGCGACCGCCCATCCTCCCCATCCGGACTGAAGGACTGCCAAAAGAGCCGCACGAACATATGTCGGTATGTATTTGCTTTCGCCGGAAGTGCTGGCATTGCATGCGCCGCCGCCGTGCTGTGTCGTCTCACCTGGCTTTTGTCAGAAGCCGTCAAGTAAGCACAACAGCAACAACAACAACGGCGCATAGTTTGTATTTAAATGTGAAACGTTAATTGCAGTCGAGCATTTATCTTAATTAAGCACTTCCTGCGCACCAAGCCGCCAGAGAGCCAGAGCTGACTGCGTAACTGCTTCGTACACAAAATGGCACACCGTCGCCTTTGGCTGCCGCGTCGCCCCTTCAGTGCGCCACCAGTAAGCAGCTTTGGTTGCAACGGAGCTCAAGCCAACCAGCCAGCGCACATACTCCATAACTGTCGCGTATTGGCATGTGTAGCAATATTGCTGGCTGCTGCGCTGTCATCGGAAATCTTGACGCTTGCAGCCTCGGCTCGTCCCTCGTTCCTCGTCCGTCACACGTCGCAGGCCGACATTCAGACAGCTCGAGCTCGAGCTCGCTTTAATAGAGCGAAATGACGTTCGGTGTTGCGGTTGCTGCTTGTTTTTGTTGCAATTAATTTATGCGCAGCATGTGCGGTGTGTTGCCGTGCGGTTAACGGTAGTGCTGTAACACTGTGCAATGCGATTGCATTCCTGTCACTGTCATTTAATGTTTTGTGCTTGTCTTTTTTTTTTTTTTTGTTTTTGGCAAGTCAGCCAAAAAATCAGAGCAGAAATGATTCGAACACGCAACGTCGCACTGCCAACTCGGTGATTATTGAGGTCATTTGCCATGCAAATGCTGCCCTTACGCCTGCGAACATGCGCACAAACCTTGGCACTAATGGATATTAAATTGAGAGATCACATGGGTTTAAATGTCGTAAGTCGAAATTTCATTTAATTTCATTTAATTTTAAGGAAAAGATGTCAGAAAGCAGTTAACTGCTTGTTGTTATGGGTTCAAGTTGTGGAAGATCAAATGTGAATACATAAATATCCAACTACTTAAATTCTACATGGCTTAAGCTGGATCAGCAGGAGAGGATAGCATATAAGACTACGACTTACGATCGAAAATGAAACAGTTGTTGGGGAAGTTCGAAATATTCCGACGGAAGAAACTAATTCAGTGTCATATGATTAATCCAAGAATTGATGGATCACACTTGGACCGATAAGAGAGGGCGTTGCTACTAGTTCAAAATTGATTTATCACTATGGTTGAGACATGTGTCTGTCACCATGATCCTGAATCAAAACAAAAGGCCAGAGAGTGGTGTGAAGCCGGTTGTTTGGCTGCGAAAAGAGTGCGTGTCCGGAAATCGGCCAAGAAGGTTGTGGCATCATTTTTTTGGGACGCGAGAGGAATTTTGTTTGTGGATTAAAGTGGTAAAACAATTATTTCTAAATATTATTGCAACCTTTTAGACCAGTTAAATGAAAAAATTCATGAAAAACCACCCGGTTTGCAGAAGAAAAAAATCCTTTTTCGTCAGGACAATGCACCAAGTCACAAGAGCATTTTTACAATGGCATAAATCCATGAATTTAAGTTCGAATTGTATACGCGCTCAACAGCTTTGCCCCCAGCGACTTCCATTGCTTTCCAGAATTCAAAAAATATTTGCGTGGAAAGCGTTTTTATTAAACAACCTGTTATTAAGGCGGTCAATTTCAATCTCATTCACTTCCCCAGGTTCTTCAAAGGTGTCTCTACCGTTATATTTTAATCTCAGTCCGGCAAAGCCCGAACAATATAAGTAACAAGATGATTCTGCCTAGTTTTATTTCATTGCTGCTTTGGAAAAAGCGTCCGTCAAAATATTTAGTCACACCTCTGATGTAATTAGTAGACAATATTCAGTCAGAGCATCTACAATTGCCTCGTTATTGACTTTTCTTAGTGTAAAAAGTTCGTAGGATCTTTTAGGTTTTACTTTCGATCATGAGTTCTGATTGTTGATCAGCGTTTGCCGAGCACACTAGTATATAAGTTTAGCGTGAGAATGCGAGAATGTAATATATGTAACAGCGGAAAATCACACGCTTTCATTCGATGAAATTGGAGTATGCGTGCCTACAAGTTCATGAGTTTTGCAGGTTCCGGCGATTCCGCTGTGAATGTGTACCCTTGCAAGTCTAATACGAAAAATGTTAAGGATATTGCTAATATGGTCATGCACTCTTTGACTCGTTTTAAGCACATAGTCAGCGAGCTCAAACTCAATAACTCAATATGGGAAGAAGTATGTCAGAATGATTACGCATCTCTCTGAAAAAGGCCCAATAGGTGGTAACTCATAAATTTCGATAATTCGGAGTGTTTTATCTAAATAGATAATTATCAAATATATTTTTAACAATCCGCTCCACGTTCTGCATATCAATCCAACCACTTCTATCTCAACATAATTAAAGTACCAAGTTTGATAAAGACAAATAATCAATCAAGCAACCAGTCAGCCAAACAACCAGTGAAGAAGACGGCGCACATCAATTTCAGCCTAAACTTCATTACCTTGAAATTCGTAGCTGAAAGCGCAGATGTGCCTCACAAGTCAAGTCCATCACAAGTGTATGGAAATATGATAATACACGAGCTCAACAGCTATGATTGAACACATGAATAGCAGCAGCCTCGTAACACAGTTAAAGCTATTATCCGAGTTCGTAGAATTCATATTAGTATTACTCAAGTCATTACTCCTTCGCTCGCCAAAATTAAGCTCTCTTGTCAATAAATTTACATGTGAAAGCAGCAATAAAGTCATCTAGTCGAATTCAAGACAAGAGATTGTATGAACATCTTATTAAAGGGGTATAGTTGCTTGATATTCAAACCCTATGAGATTATGCCAGTCTATGTTATTTATACCAGTTGATTTTCGATTCACCACTCTTCAATTTCAGTGAATTGTAGACAATACATTGCAATTATTTGTACAAACGAAAGCAAGTGATTGATTTGTTTGTATGTATGCATATAAAGGGTGGCTCATCTGCTGTTTCTATCAACTTTAGCTGCATTGCATGTTAGAAGTCTATATCGACATATGTACGTATAAACTTGGTATGAAGACTGAAATACCGAAAAATTCATCGTTTTTCCCGAAATAGCAGACAATTTTGTTCCTTTTTGCCCTACCCTGTATGCAATTATAAGTGATTACTGCATTCCAATAGACATACCTAGCACGGCGCTGTGATGAATACCGCCACATCAATTGTATTGAATTACTCGTTAACTCAGCAGCAGGTAATGAAAATCCGAAGCAAGAATTTAGTGTTGTAGATAATTTGGCAGATATTTCAGCTATCTTCACACGCATCCACACACTTTGAGCTACAATATTTGTGTATAAATCACACGAACCTACATGCCGACAAGGTATGACAGACATTTTGCTTCGCCTTGCAATTATCGATAATTTCGCACTGTAATCAAAGTAATTACTACTAAATGATTGCCGTGTGTGGTATTCGGAGATTACAATGTTAATTTTATCGCAAGTCATTAGGTATATGAATATAAGTTGGAACCCCTATCTTTTGTATTCGAGCAAGCTTTAAAATTACTAGTAGAAGCTTGTAAACTGATGAACTCAACTCTGTGGAAATCGATCGCTGCCTGACAGGTCAAAGTCCGTCTACTGCAGCTCTCTGGAAAGCCTTCTGTTCAAATATTTGACGTCTTCTAGAATACAATGATAAGCAAGTTCTTTCAATCTATATCAACAGAGGCTCTGGGGAATCTGAAACCCTCTCTACCTTGTGTCCAAACCTCAAGGAAGGAATAATACCGCTAGCGCGCTGCTGTCTCTTAGATAAAAGTAACAAAACTACTTGGATTGACATCAGTGGGGAAGTGTCAGCATCGATGGGTAAAAAGAAGCCCATTTAAGTAATAAAAAGAACTGTGATGGGATTGTGAAACAAGTGGATGAGCTCTAATCATAAAAGAGGATAAGAACTAATTCCCTTTGTAAACAAAAATCAGAGTTTTAAAAAGTGGTTAGGTTAGGTTAATCTGGTAGGCCAATAAGCCACGCATAGACAAGTTTTGTCTTACAGTCCATTTACCAAGTACAAGAGGAGTAGTTATTCTTTTGGATGCCTGTGCTTGACGCGAATTTTAACAGACTCTGCGGCATCACTATCGATGCCTCCTCCAGTATATCATACTTTGGTGATCCCAGCTACTTACAGCGTAGTCTTGCCAAAGCAGGACAAGTGCACAAGAGTTGCTTCATTGTTTCCCTAGTGCCCTGCTCTAGACATTTTCTGCAATCTTATTGAACTCTCAGCCCCACCCTGCGAGCGTGTGTCGCCACCAGACACTGACCAGTTAGTGTTCCCATTATGTTCCTCTAGTCCCTTCTTTGGAGTAGCAATAGGAATTTTGTATTTCCATCTACCGTTTTGAAAATGACCTTTGTAATTTTGCTCTCTGGTAGCTCATTCCATCGGTTTTGGTTTTTTGACCATGCTTTCGTCGAGGTCGTCGTATAAACAATACATAGGTTTCGCACAGATGATCATGTTTTCGAATGTTAGCCGTATGTTAGTCTTGTCAGTCTCGTCCACTATTTCGTTGACCTCGAGGCTCTTGTAGCTTGGCACTAAGTAAAGTTCATGACTTCTGGCAACACTTTCCACGGCTGCCCTGCTTTCCAAGACACTTCTGGCCAATATGCGGTACGAGGTTACTGCCTCGATATCTGGTTGGCTTCGAGTCATTTGCAATAGTAAAGACCTCAACTTGAAACATACTGCAGTGGTCCGCCAACTTAAAAGGTTGTTTTATGACTAAATCTGGACGTATATTCCAGCGTCAAATCCATTGTTCATTTTCGAGCAATCCGTATGGATGTTTAGAGTGTTTCTCGAAGCTATCATACCTTTGCCCCTGGCACCTTTTCTGTGAACCTTCTTTCCCAGTTGAAAAATGTGGTCATGTAGTCGGTGTACTAACTGTACCCGAAGTTGACACCGAACCAAAAATATGGAATATCGCATAGCAGACGAACGGACGCTGGAATGGACGTAATTTAGATAAACGACAAGCTCGTAAAAAATGCTAAGCCGTGTGCAGTGCTGTCGTGGTCTTAAGTATTTAATGTGTTTTTGATGGCGTGTCACAAGACCAGCGGAAGTTGGCCACATAAAGCGATGTAGCATGTAGATATTACAACAAAAGCAGCAACAACGACTGTAATACTATTTGTAACGGCACTTAAGCTTTACTCTGGTCGAGTTCGCTTGTGTATGTAGCTGTAGCGAGCAATAGGCGCTGATGGACAGCAACCGAGTGACACTTTGGCCTAAGCACTCTTTCAAGCTTGTTTAAAAGTCATAAAAAGCTACAGGCTGCGCTAACGACACTTTCGATCTGAGAACAAATATCGCCTGCTAACAGGTAGATAGAGCAGTCAGCGGCCAGAGGCCGACTTGCGAATCACACGCATGTGCCTTTGCGCGACACACCACCACTCACACCAGACACCACTTCGGTGTCATATAATCTGCTTCGGTTCCACGTGGCAACAATCGGCACATCCACAGCCACTTAAGCACAAACTTTCTACATTTGTATTCCAAACAACTCACACTACTTTTCGCTACTCATCTTCACCTGTCCTGACGCGCATTTGGCAGCAGGTGTCCGTAGTTTGCGAAAGAAAGCACATCAAAGCACTTTAACTTTGCCCACCCACGTCCATACTTTGTGTGTGCCCTCGCTTTTATGCTTCAAATGAGTTGTTAAGGACAGTTGTTTGTGTTGTTGCTTCCGCTATAAGGAAATGACACTAAAAAATGGCATCGAATTTGAACCCAAAAACGCAAAGGCGACGGTCATGCGCCCAATTGAAGGCCACAAATGGGCAGCAATTTGGTGTGAAGGTGTCGGTTGGTGGCCGTCTTTAAAGTGGAAAGTAAAAATGGTTAGAATTGCATAAACACTGAAGTAGGGTATTTTGTGTGTGTATTTTTTTTTTAAGGAAAATCTCATATACACACACTCACACAATTCGTTTGGTGATATGAGGTTCCTATAAAGTTTTCAGTTTTTCAATAGTCTTTGAAGCCTTTCTTTAGACTCTTCGGTTTTGATTCAAATAATTTTTTGAAATGAATTTGATACCAAAGCAGACTTCACGACGCAAAAGTGACTTTCCTTCCGAGTTCTCATCAAATAATCGGTCAGAGGTACTCTTAATGCATTAATGTCGACTAAAGTCACTATAAAATGTAAGAAAATAATTTCGAAATTCAAAAAACCTAACCTTAAATTCTCTTCTTGTACTTATGATCAACATAAGCCTCCAATAACACCTAAAACTGTTTTTTAAGTCAACTGAAAACCATTAAACAACTTTGGCAAATGAATTTTCCAGCTCTGAACTCTTCGACACCGAAACAGTGGCACCCTAACCTGACCACGTGCATATAATATTCGAAAATATACGAAACGTAATGTGATATAAGATTGTCGGGTTTTATGCGTTGCGCACGTGACCGGAAAATATTATTACTAGGCCCGAAGCTATGGCTGAGTGATCACAAGCAAAGCAACCGTCTTCTGCCAACCTTACGAAAAGCGATTGCACCCAAACAAGTTTACTTCCGTTAAACCCTTATGCATAATTCCGAAAATGGCATTGATGAGTTTCTCGCCTTCAATTTAAGCCGTAAGCAGAGACGAAACTGTGTCCACTTTCACTCTTCTGCTCATTCGTCCGTTCGCTCATGAGTGATAGCGGTGATTACTGTTGGCCGGTAATGGTCTCTAAGTCACTCTCACTTAGACACAATTTCACCTGACCGCCTACGTGCGCCAGAAGTTTTAAGTCGCAAGGAGAAACTTATAAAAGTGTGAATAGATGCGAGCGTTCACATATCCTCGTATGTGCCGTTACTTATTTCATGCGTCAGTTGAAAATGAATGTGGATTTAAGGTTAGCTATGCTCGTGAGATGAAATGTAACTACAAATTTATTTGGATTTTTCTTCCCATTTCTGTCTCTGATCCACTTAAATATTATTTAGTAAATATTTTATCGTCTTTTTTTTTTAATCAAAAATTTTACACACAAAAAACAGCTGTCAAAGTTGATTCAATAATCCGTCTTTCTCACCAACTAACTCTAAACGAATCTTAGCTTCACTCCTCTCCACATAAGTTACTAAAAGCACCCTCTTTTTTATATTGGAATCATCAACCTCTTAGCATTGAGAATCCCCAAAGCTCATTTCAAACGAAATAAGCGAAAACTTTCCCGAAAACAACTTCAAAAAGACGTATTGTCTCAAGTAAGCCAATAGAAAACAAAAAACAATCTGCAATGACCTGGATCGCCCACACAATATAATGGTTTTCAGCAAAGCGAAGCGAAAAAAAACGCAACAACAAATGCAGCAATCTCAGCAAATAGATTGACAATAATGTTCGAACGATACTTAAAAAATACTTAAAGATAAAAAAATAGATACATTTTTCGTACGCCAGAGAAGTTGTCCGGCAGACAGTTGATTTGGTTGGAATGTGTAAATTCGGTGGACAAAAGCGAATGAATCGAACGAAAGTAATTTGTAGACATCGCCAGTGGCATCAAGGCATCATTAGCACAATAATAAGAGCAACAACGAAACCAAAAAATAAAAATATATAAACAACAAACACGAAAACATTTGGACGACTGATAACGGTAATGTTAAGCGAAAAAAGAAATACGAACGACAAGAGTTTGAAGCGAGAATGAAGTGACGAGGCATTGCGACACAACATTAATCCGTTGCCAAGTGCTGTGAAGAGTTGTCGATTCGCTGAAGAGCCCAGCGAGCATTTCGGCACTACGTTTTGTACACATATACTTGGGTACAAACACTTCTATGTTTTTGGAAGTAAACTGAGGCGATGTCGATTGTACATAAAGTACTCCTTCAAAATGCTATGTTGCAGATTTCAAGTGAGATATCCAGTCCTTTTCTTGTTATTTCTTCGCCACGTTCAGTGAAATTTGTACCAGATCACAAAAGAACTTGGCTATCAACGGTAGATGTCGCTGAAAAACTTGATAGTAATAAGACTTACTGATCTAAACTGGGTTAGATATCCAAAATGACAGTTCTTGGTCGAATAAAATCCGCGATTCCGGTGACTAGAACCGGCTGTTGTGGGAATTGGTTCCTCAGGGTAGTGTCCTCTCTCCGCAATAGTCTAACTTCTATATCTCAAAACTCCACCAGCCACCAGAGGGAGTTTCTACAACCTCTTACGCTGATGATTGCACGATATCGATGGATTGAATGGAATCGATGCCATGTGTTCAAAGGTAATTTTTAAAGGCTATTTCTACGACCTTTCTCGGTTCCTCTATGTTCAGAACTAAACACTCCTCCCACTAAATCCATCGCGACGATATTTTCAAACTGGACAAAGGAGTACAGACTTGACTATAATACTGCAGTCGATGGCGTCAAGATTCCGACAGTCAATAATCCCAGAATTTTAGGTGTGACTTTTAACAGTCTGTGCTCCTTCACTTCTAACATGACCGCGATTATCTCCAAAGTACAGAGCTACAACGAAAACCTCACTAGCCGGCAACACATGCGAAAAGAAAATGTTGTTGGCAACTTGAAAGACAATCGGCCGGTCGATCCTTCCCTACGCCGCGCCTATATCGTCACCTGATGTATTGAAAAACAGACGAGAAAGCTTCAGACCCGTCAAAATACTGGACATCGGACTACGACGGGATGTCTCTTTATGTATGATGTGGCAGTTAAGAAGCATAATAAACTCTTCTCCAGAAAGTTCTTGCTGAGATGCTTTCGCAGATATCATTGTTGCAGTCACGTGCAGACAAAACACCGACCAAACTTCGAACGCAACAAACTTCTGACAAGCATTGACTACCGTTCACAGTGGAGCCATCAACACCTTCGCCGACTCCCTTCCAGTGAAAAGCGTACTTGGAGTCAGACCGCCACCCATTGCAGACGATGAGCTCAAGAAACGAGAGTGACCCTTGCGCAGCTTCATCAATGAGTCTGCGCATGACATTGGCCACCCCTCTCCCTTCAGTCCGACCTCGTCCAAACAGCACGTTTCTTTGGCTTTCCTATGGATGACGTCCACGACAACTGAGCTATTTCTTACCATCCTAAGGGAGATCACGTACCCGCTAACGCAACAACAACAATACTTGGTAGTACTAGAAACTAGCCCAAACCAATTTTTCCGAAAGATTTTATCTTCTTTTTCGAAGGGCCAACTTCGATATTCACTTGTAGTTGACTTGCCACTTATAAAAGCTTGATTCTTCATTAATAAACATTTTTGAAAATTCAAAACTCTCAAAATCGTATCTTTTGGAATTTAGAGGGTTTCAATCACAAACTTATCAAATTAAAACCTAAAAAAGCTCCAAAGTATTCCTACCTGGTCTATTGAAGCATGGTTCGATGTTCAACCTATATTAGTCTCATTCAACCGACCGTCACTTCGGCACCTTATCAGTGTGATGGGCTCACCATGTTCTACTTTAAATACATTTGTCTTTTCCTACTTTTCGTTCCTGCATTTTTTATATTATGGTTTATTTAATGCTTTCATTTCTTTATTTTGACTGTTTACATTTGTAGGCACATGAAAAAGGACAATTGAGGTCACATGATGAAACTAACCGTGGAAGATGAATGGCGAAAAGGAAACAAATTGTATAGTGAAAACAGTAAAACTTGAAGGATTAGTAAAAAATGGCAGGCAGGAGCTAATACAAATAGTTTTGCAAGTAGGAAAATGGAATTTAAAAAATAATACGTATACGCCCCTGCACACTGCTGGCACAAGAACTTAAAATTAATTTAAATTTTCTTTGTAAAATTTTTTAGAGTTCTCAACGCAGAAGAATGCATGGCAGTTCAAGTACGATCTATGGATCAGCCATCAAACTTACCCCAACCTAACCCTTTACATTAATCCTCCTCAAGGTTAGTTATATGTGTACACATTCTCGAAGCTATTTCGATATTAAAAACTCACGAAAAAATAAATTATCAAATCGATTGCAAATAAAATAAAACACGAACACTATCCGCAAATGCAGCATGCATGTCGAAACTTTCAGCTCGCCCGCATTTGTGGCTGCGAGCAGCTGTAGACATAACCATATAAGTCTAACCATAAAATAAATGCAATAAAGGCAAAGCAAACACACTTTAAATTCAACAACACACACTCGCACATCTTCATATAAGTGTGGACAGGCGCCTGTGTATGTGCGAGTTGTTGAAAATCTCAGACCTTTCAATGCAGATTTCGAACACATTTTTCATCTTTTTGCCTAGCCGCCGACCCATCCCGCAGCATGCTCTTCTTCTCCTCCTCTCACTCATGTGCGGCGCTACATTTCTTTCATATATTCGCTATATTATTTCGCTCAACTACAAATGGTATTTTTGCTTGTTTTTGCATTTTCTGTATTTTTCTTTCTTGCGCTTGCCATTCGGTTTATTGTTCGTGTTCCCTGTTGGCAAAGATTGATGACTTTCTTGGCACCCACACTGTCGCCTGCAGCGCGTTTTAATGGCGGCGGTTAAGACATGCCAAGCGCGTACAAATACAAACATACTGGCATGTCTATTTTTAGCTTCGCTTTTTTACGTTTGGAGAACAACACATGCACATCTTTATAGCTCCGTTTACTTATCTTGCTTTAATCTCGCGTTTTTTAAAGAAACACACTACTTTCATGTGGCAGCGTTGTTTGGCAGTATACTGTGGGAAATGAGCATAGCGTTGGCATTTTGTTCTTTTTTTTTTTTTTGTTTAGCTGTAGGCATCACCAAGTCACCAAAGCAAGGCATAGCGCTTGTTCGAAGGGATTGGCTGATTAATGATAGGCAACATGGCAATTCGGGTATAGAATTAGTTCCACATATAGACAGGTGTATAGGGAAGACTTTCTAAAACTTTCGGGTAAATCGATCCTGTAGAACTTCGTGGACATCATTTTCAAAAAGACAGTTTCGTGAAAAATCGTTTCAATTTTCAGTTTTCTCCGAACCATATTGGAAGAGGGGTCAATAAAATATCTATAGCTCCTATAATAATTGGAATTTAAACAAAAAAAAATTTTCTCTTGACATATTCTGGAATAGTTGAAACTTGAAAATTTAAAAAAAATATATATTTTTTTTTATTTCCAGACTAGAATACTGCCTTAACTACCCTGAACTCTTATGCTTGTTTGGTAGAAATTAAGAAGAAGAAGCATTAAATTATTTAGTGTTAGACCAAAAATTGCAATAACTCCTCTACTTATGCAATATGTCTTACAAATATGCAGCAGTACGCTTAAATATTGTCAGCTCCTTGCAATAATCCCTCTCAGCTGTCAGCACCACACTGCGTATGAGTAACATTTCATACACTGCAAATGACTGCCAAATTAAATTAAATCCATCATTTCCTTAACGCATAAGATACAATTATCTACAAAACACCGTTCATTTATGCTGCAAGTATTCTTCTACTGAATACTACAAGTTTTTTTTATTTCTCTTCAGTAGCTTATATCAAATATGAGTGCTTAAGTAAGTATAAATGATATTCACAAAAGACACTACACTGCTGTCAGAAAAACACTGAAAATATTTTACTAATTACAATGCTCTATTAAAATCGTCTCTTTCTCCTTAGGCAAAGAGAACGCAACAACAAAATATATTAAATATTTTGCAAAATTTCTTGCATGTAACGCAAGCTTGTGCAGGAAACTTGAAGTGATGCGTAAAAAATGCGTAATAAAATAACAAGAAAATAATAATTATGATAATGACAGTCAACAATATAGCATAATATAGTAGAGGCGCACGCAATCAAATGCGAAAATGTAGCATAATCAGCAGGAATACCTGCCCGCATGTCATTGCATAATACAATACGGTGTATGATGCATGTGTGTGTGTATGTCAGAAAAAACAACGTGCAAGTCGAAAGAAATAATAATAATAATCATGAAATGAAACTTTCATATCAATTTGTGTATATGTATATGTTAGTGTAGGTACTTTTCGTAAAGCTTGAATTTATGCATATATATTTTTGCTATTTTCGCAATATTATATAGTATGTATACATGTATTATATGTTATAATACATTTCTTATGTGGAAATTTAAGGTATCATAATTATATTTATATTTCGAGGCTATTCCTGTGTTAGTGATTTAATTTTAACATATTGTCGGGTAGCTAAACTGACTGAAATGCTTAGTGAATTGTGACACTGTATGGATATTAGAGTACAGATAACTGTAGGCTTCCTGTGTAATACACTGATAGATTGAAAAATATCTAAAAGCACCAAGAATTATCCGTTTACATTCCCACCGAACCATAGTAACCGTTATAATAACCGATAACTCAAAGTATATCACTGCATGGACATTAAAGTATAGTTAGTTGTAGGCTTCATATGGCATAAGAATATGAAAGATCGTAAAATATCCAAAAACACTATGAGCCATCCATTCGTATTACCTACGATCCACATTAACCGATAAAATAACCGATAACTCAAAGTGTATCACTGTATGGACATTAGAGTATAGATAATTGTAGGCTTCTTATGGGTATAACACCCTGATAGATCGTAAAATATCTAAACACTCTATGTACCTTTCGTTCATATTCCCAACGAACCAAATTAACCGTTATAATAACCGATAACTGAAAGTGTATCACTGTATGGACATTAGATTACAGATAATTGTAGGTTTCATATGGCATAAGACCATGAGACACCGAAAAATGTCTAAAAAATACTATCAGCTATCCATTCATACTCCCAGCGACCCACACTAACCGCTATAATAACCGATAACTTAATCCAATCACATTTACTTTACTGTACTCAGTGAAATTCTTTTTTTTTTTTTTTGCAAAAGTGCATAATTAAACAAGTAGCTGTTATAGTAATTATTAAAATTAGTAAATTTCGTAGAAAACAACCATAAAAAGAAAAAAATATGGAATTACCACAAGGCACTTTTGTAGAAATTTTCCCCTTTGCGCGCTAACCTGGCATTTTAAAAAATAAATAATAATCCTTAATGCATGAAAATAGCACCTAGTCAGCCTTTAGACAACACAAAGCAGCGCTTTAATCTCATTAGTGCATATTTTAGCAGCTTAGTGCGCCGAAGTGCAAGTAAAAGCAGCTTCACTCGAAAAACCGCAAACTCCGCCGCGCCTTACTACGCCTCACTCCTTTGCTAAACTCCTTTCACCACACTCCATAACGCTTTGGCCCGCAAAGCTGTAAATCAAAGTGTGAGTGGCCATAATGCGCGTTGTAATCACTTGAGCGAGCCTGAAGAAAGTCGTAATGGGGTATGTAGGTCGACAGCGTGCGCGTTCGTCGATGGCATGCTACTTCATTAACAGCCACACACTTGGTTACTTCAAAAGTGCCGATAATAATTACAAGAAACCGCACTTAATAATAATTTAAATATTTATGTTAAATGAAATCATAAAAAATGTGAAATATAAATGCTTTTTTATTAGTTTTTGTTGCAGTTAGGTCAAAAGTAAAACAAAAATTAATAAGCTCGCTTGCTTGAGCGCAAAATAATCTTATAAATGCTTTCTAAATGTCAAATACAACCGGTGGAATTAGCGCACATTCCTGGAATACTTTTATTACTATTAATCTACATAATGGAAAATTAACTGGCTGGAGAGCTTTAATGAAATTGTATACCCTCAAGGTATTGTCCACATAATTGGCTATAAGCTACAGTTATTTATGCACAGCAGACATGTGAACGAAGCAAATCATAATCGTGCATCTGCGAGGGTTCGCCAAAATGTTTTTCAATTATATATTATTTTCCGACCAAAATGCACCGGTATGGGACAAACCTGCCAGGCAGTTTTCAAGGCAAGAAAATATTTCATTCCATAAAAAAAATACTACGTAAATAAAAGCTATTGCTGTTGTTGTTAAAACCCCAGAAAACATGTCTAAAGTATTTTGTAGGCATGTTACCGATTTGGCAACCCTTGACTGGAAAAAAATCCGAGTACGCTCCGATTAGGTGGACCTGCCGTCGCGAGAAAATTAAGGTTATGAGTCAGCGCTTGTATGCATTGGGTAGTCGAACAAGTTTTTTCGTATTTTGTCTATAGATGTCGTATATCTCCAGTGCTACCAATCCCCTTGTGTCATACAGAAAACAACTAACAAATTTTTATGGTAACAAAAAAACGTGCCACCCTCGTATGGCCACATCTAGCGCTTTGTATGCCACCACAGTCATTTTGTTTGATTGATTATTTTGCAGCAAGCAATCATGGCAATATAAAATTCCCTGTCGTCTGTCAATTCTGCTGACACAACAACTCTGCAGCGCACGACCAGCTAATGGCGCGGCGACAGCTTTGACGCATGTGTACACATGGAGCTATGTATGGACATACATATATATGCATAGCTGTACTCATTTTTTTAAGTGTATGTGTGTTGCTAGACACTAAAGTGTATTATTACATTGAATATTTCCCATTGACACACTCGAAGCGCTGCATATGGCGAGGAGCAAATACTCGCTTCGTACCTCGTACTCATAGAAAAGCCGAAGATCGTAGAAAACTTATGTATATGTGCATATTAGAGCGGATTGATGTGTAGGAAGCCAAAAAATCGGAAAAAAATAAAAAAAAAATTTGAAAAAATTAAAAAAAATTGGAAAAATCGTGTATGCGGGAACTTATCTACGGATCACTTTGAACAACTTTGTCTAAGAGGTTATTGTTCTCAAACCGATTTCGAACCAATTTGGATTTTAAGACGAAGTTTTTTCATGATTTTTTCAGCAATTTTTAAAGCGAGGTTTTTAGGGCTCATAAGCATTTTTGCGTCAGTTTGAGGTATTCGAATTGAGTTTAATATGTACGTGCACTTTGGTATTCTTTTTCAGATCCGGTCAGATCGCAAAAATTATGTTTATCACATGTCTCCCATATAACAAATTATTCAGACTTTTAAACTTCGCCTCAAAAATACATTGTTCGAAACCGGTTTTGGACCCATAGCCTCTTAGAACATTTCTTGCCTACACGATTTTATTAAAAGAAAACCGACCTACTCTAGTGTGTATGTTTGTGACATATACATGCTCTTCGTATACATATCCGCTCCATTGTAATAGCTGCGAGATTTACAGTTATGAAGTCGTGATTAATGAATTGGCGTTATGCCTCAATTGGCTATCGGCTCTTCAATGAATCATACTGACCTATTTGATGACTAAAAGCCAAAGCTAAGCAACTTTACGCTTAGAAATGTCACTCAATTTTGCGGGAAAGCCAAATTGGTTTAAAAAAAATTTATATAGGGTAGTCGAAAAAGTCTTTTTGTATTTTCAATCAAACTTCAAAATTTAAAATTTTTTTTTATATTTATACTAATAAATAAATAAACAAATATGTACCATTTTGGCCAAGCACTTTTTGCCATTTTTTCGCTAGGGACATAATTACTATACTTCAAGCTTTCATCAGTGTAAATTTCAAGAGCGGAGGCAAACGACCCGTAATTATGATACACCATCGTCTCCATAAACTTCACAAATTTCTTTGGTGGCTTCCTTTTTTATACAAAAATTTCAAAATTTAGCGAATTTCTTCAAAATTTTCACTCAAATTCAAACAGCTGCAACTTTTTTTCAACTTCCCCGAATTTATTTATTTTTGTATTTAATTTCTATTTATTTAATTTTAAATCCTAAAATCTCACCTTTCCAACACTACATGGTATGACACAATGTTTTTGGTGGCACAGGAAATATACGACTGCAACGACATCTATTATTAAAATACGAAAAGACTTTTTCGACTACCCAAAGGAATGCTTAAAATTCCAAATGCGTGCATAAAATCCAATTAGAAATTATGTGACACACACACTCGCTCTTAAAGCTCAACGGTATTTGCCGAATTAGTTTCATTAGCTTTTTCAAATTTAAATTGCTAGTGATAAACTCTTTGTTCAATTAAACAATAAATTATTTTAAATTTATTTGCTGCACATTCTGCTTTATCATTCCCGTAATTTATGCCGGTCCAGCGCAACTCACACAAACACCAGCGCAAACAGAAAAAACTTCTCGCTCCCATTTTGCATATTTAATTAGCTGCAAATTGCGTCGAATATTCATGCTTGTGCGCGTCTTGCCGCCAACACAAGCCCCAAAAAATATTTACTCAACAAACTGCTAATATTTGCAAATGGAATAATTTTAAAATTTTCAACTCCTAAATGATGTTCTACGAAGTCAAACAAAAATTCGTTGTCGCACGACTTCTTTGCGCACAGCCGTGCATGTGTGCGTGTGTGTATGTCTGCTTGCGTATGTGTGTGTTTGGACAGGAATCTGTAACAATATTGCCTATGTATAAGCGAAAATAAATTGTGTGTGAAATTAGTAATTTTCTTTTGTTTTCCGACGTAATTTGCGATAGCAGGCCGACGCGTGCTCACACAGCCGCCGACACACACACACACATATCCATATATGTACATATGTATATATATAAACTTATTGAATACGCTTTAGCAAACGCTTGAATTGCTGTTTGTGTTTGCATGTGTATGTGTGCTTAAAAAGTTTTTGTTTGAATTTAAAATTAATTTTCCTTCTGCGCGCCATCAAAAAAGTGACGCCTGGGCAGGGAGCACCAGCGAACTATGTCTGCCTACGATTATAGAAATGGAAATCGCAATAGAAGTTAATTCAGAAAATAATTAATAAACCAAATACACCGTGGCAGTGAAGCTGACTTGTTGGTTTCCTCGGTTACATTACGTAAATTTTGGGATTTCCAGTGATTTAGCCACTTGCAATCAACTGACGAAGCATACTTTACGGCGCTGCCTTTACACACTGCCATTTTGTCCATTTGCTGGTAATGGTAACACCATTCCGCACGTGCCGTGACCATCACACCGAAACAGCTCAACCATGCAAAGCCTCTGCTAACCTTTGAAGTGAAATCGTGCACATTACAACAAAAACAATATAACTATGTGTAGCACCTCAGCGCCTACAATAATTGAATTAGCTGCTGGGCATTAAGAGCGAAGATTGAAAAAGGTTTCAAATATTTCGAGTTTGATTAGATCAGTCAGGATTTGGAAAGCCGGCACAACAAAGCGCAGAATTTCGTAGATTTAGTTATTTACTTTGAATTTCGACTGGGCGAAGCTTATCGATGGTTTTCAGCTTTTGGTGGGAGATAATTTCAACAAAATCTTTTAACTTTATTAACATAATGTCAATTTGGTAAATATGTGTACTTTCAAGTAAAAAGATTATATTAACTCATGTATGTCACTATAGTCACCTTCTGCTGCCATTATATACTAGTTGTGCGCCAACTTTCCGCTAAACTTAAGTGATTTATAGTAAGACTGCGTTTAAAATGTTAGGGTTCTGAGAGGAATATAGTAGATGCTTTGGTCATGCATTAATCATTTTGGCATTATATATCTGGACTCGAAGGCGCTTGCAACAAATTTTCTGACATTTTAAGGGGATATTCTAGTCTAAAAATAAAAAAAAGCGAATTTTTTTTATATTTTCAAAATTTAACAATTCAAGAATATGTGTACAAGAGGATTTTTCAAAATTCAAATTATTTTCGGAGATATAGGCATTTTTCTGACCCGGCATCCACACTGATTCGGCCGGAACGCGAAACTTTAAACGCGTTTTTCTCAAGACTGACTTTTTCGGAACGATGCCCACGATTTCTCGGGTTCTACTGGACCGATTTACTTGAAATTTACACAGTCTTCTTTATAGGCTTGTTTATGATTGGAACTAGCCCCATCCCAAAATTTTTATTTTTATTATTTTTAAAAAACTCGAAATAGTCAGAAAAAGTGATCAAAAAACAAATTTTTTTTCAGGCAGTCGCCATTTTGTGAAAAAAAATGTTTCCCACTTTTCCGCAGTTCCGACCATTGCGGCATTATTTTAGATTAATAATCTTTTTTTTTGGTTTCAGATAACTAGGAGGGTTGAAATTATGGGCATGGTCACGTGAAAATTTTTAGAAACCGCCCACTTCGTCAGCTCATAGATTTTGAAATTTTTTACTTTTTTTAGTTTTTAATTTTTTTCTGTACTCTTCAAAACTTAATAAATAACTAATAAAAAATGGATAGTAAAAATACTAATTGCCTTTTTTACGACACTTTAAAAATTACCTGAAATTCATGCTTTTAGACTAGAATACCCCCTTAAGTTTTCATGATTTCGATTTGGAATCACAACCCACCGTAATACCAACCCACAAAACATAACCGACCATGAAGTTCATTACGCGTACACAAATGATCAAAATTTTTTAATACAGACAAGCACTTACAAACAACGGCCTCGCCGTACACCTGTGCTTCACTTACATGCTTCCATGTCGGTTGGTTATTTGCAGTTTGGTTGCGGCGCACAACGAGCCATGGACTATTTATTAAAAAAATCGGCATGGTTTTACTACCAGTTGGCTCGGCTGCTCTACTTCACCAATCTATTTTACAACAAAGCAACAAACCGTTTAGAGCGGAATCCACGCATGCGACGCATAGTTCATCGCGTTTTGTTCTGGATGATCGGCTTGTACGAAGCTCAGATATTAGTCATTCCACTCATCTTGTTATATAACTTATCAGAGTTCGCTTTAGAGTATGACGACTACAAATTTTCCAGCCTTCGGTATGTATTATTTAGGTATGTTGGATGCCTCGACAATGCTGTCATTTTCTTATATGAAATGCAGAGGGGCAGCACGTACAAGATTCTGTTAAAATTGTTCAACACTTTATTCGAAATTAACGAAAAAGTCACAGCACTGACGGGTCTAAGTGCTATGGTTGAGTTATATATAAAATTATTGTTACTGTCCAAATTAGTGTGTATTATTTGGGATTTAAAAGTGGCTGCGCATAGTTTCCAACCCTTGACAAGTGACATCTTTGGCTTTCCAATATTCGAACTTGCTTATTTTGCAAAATATATGCTGCTACTAAATTTGCTAAAAATCTACCAGATTTTAGGCACTTTTGTCAAGACTCAAAGCGACCAGCTGAGCTACAAACCGAAGTGCAACGCGACGTGCAAAGAGCATAACGAGCCAGTTCGTAAGACGATAATGCCATACAATCAGACCAATCAGGTGCTTGGTTTTCTGGAGCGTTTCAGTTGGTTTGAAAAACTCGTTGTCTTTGGAAATTTGAGGCTCATAAGGCTGCTTAACCTTCTACTTATGTGTGTTAATTCTCCGTGTTATAAGTGTGAAAAATATCTACCAAAGCCTTCATTGTACGTCCTCAATATGCTACTATATGCCATGGTTAATGATGAACTGGTGAAAAAAGAAGAAACTTTCTATGGAATGCTGACAATAATCGTGCGGAAGTTGCTGAAGCGCGACGTCGTTTGCGAAGACTGCAAAGATTTGCTGCAATTGGTGAATAACTTACAATAAATGCATATATTGTGCTCTAAACTGTATTTATTTAGATCGATGAGTACTTCTGCCGCAAGAATATAAGATTCAATAACATTAAAATCATGAAAGGTATGAGTTGGTCCAAGGTGTATACGTTCGACCATATTCATGGTTTGATACTCATCGCAATTAATATGGGCTAATTTCAAATGGATGCATTAGGTAGTAATTGCACAGCAATCAACAGCAATGTGGCAAAAAATTGATATAGTAAAACAATAAAGACTCAATTTCGTTCTGTTTAGTTAACGGTTTAATTTTAATATTTATGTAACATACAAAATAAACACAGGAAGTTGTAAAAATTGTGGTCAATTTTTCAAACGTCTAACTCAGTGGCTTTGTAACCATTTTTTCCGTCTTAAAAATAATTTTTTTGTAAGTCTTCAAAGAAGGCCTTCGTACAAGCGGAACCATCAAAGTTCTGCCGTGCAAGTGACTTCTTAGCACCAAAACTGGATAATTTAGTGGATCGGATGGCGGTTCATCTCGCTCAATTCAACGGTGATTGTCGCAGGTTTTGAGTTTTCATGGGTTTCTTCACATACAAAGAAAGACATACGATAGAGCAATCTTCACCTTATTCGAAACACTTTTGCCACTGAAAGTCACGTTTTTTTTTTTCCGTAACCTCTGAGGTATAGAGCGAGTCGATGTCTTTTCGACGGTCGTCATAAACAAATGCAGAAAAATCTTGAGATTGTGCTTAAACCGGATCACTCGCTGTTCTGTTGTGGTCTCACTGTTCTGTTGTTGTCACTTCTTATCTTGAGTAAGCAAACAAGAGACAGTATAATATGGGAAGGCTCGCACAATTTGCTTGAGATACCTCTCTCTTTAACCTGTCTGTTACTTCTTACCGTAATCAAGCGTCACAAATAATTAAATCGGTTATTCTGTGCATCAGAAATTAATTTGGCCTCTATTTTGATTGGTTAGGTTGTTTTTGATTGCAGACACTTTCATTTCCTACAACCTTTGTTTTGCGCTCTTCATTGACACTTTGCCTTTATTACTGAATATTACTTTTAATTCACGACATTGTATTAATTAACGTCGATAATGTTATATACACTAATGTTAAGTGCACTGTGTTGGTGGTTTTCGACAATATCTCAACTCCATTTCAGGTTAAGTCTCGTACAGTGATGGACAACTTATACATATTAGTTGCCAAATATAGCTTTAAACTCTTTCGTTTGCTTCACTTCGTGGACTTGTATTACAACGAGACTACAAAACGTTTTGAACGGCATAAACAAAATCCAATTATTCGTCGGCACATTCACCGCACACTCTTCGCAATTGTCACCATGTACTCAATAGCTATGTTGAGTTTACCAATAGGAATATTGTATAACATGGCCAAACTGACACGGCGAACGGGCGAATATGCGCTGATTGGTATGACTTCTCTAACAGTCACTGGTTTAGCCAGCATTATCAAGTTAACTATTACTCTATATCAATTTCAAAGAAGAAGTACCAGCAAATTCTTAAATAACTTCTTTAACAAAATTATCGATTTGCACGAGCAAGCCGCAACGCTGCCGAATTACGTTGTTGGCTCCGACTTCTACGCACACATACACCTTCTGCTGATGTTGAAATTTCTGTTACTCATATGGATTTGTGTCGCAGTTGCACGAGGTTTTAATTTCTACCTAAACGATGTTATCGGATCACCAATATTCGAGCTGGCGTTCTTCGGTAATTTTATGATAATGTGGAAATTTCTGAGATTACATCGAAACTTAAATCACTTCATCAGCAAAAATGAAAAACAACTACAAAGCACCGAGTGCTGCACTCAACGATGCAAACAAAGTAACGAGCCTTTTCTGCGCGCTCTCACTCTATGGTGGCAATCGAAAAAGCTGTTCACTGGCTTTCTGGAACGCTTTCATTGGTTCCAAAGGATTGTCCTTTCGGAACAAGTTCAATTTATTTTTTTATCCAACCACATGCTTATGTGCCTATACCACGCTTGCTATACTTGCGCTGGGCACTTACCGAAGTTTTTGGTTCTGGTCTTGGATACGCTCCTCATTGCGCTAATAAACGACACTTTGAAGAGCGAAGAAAATGCACTGCAAGACATTTTGATAGTAATAGTAGGAAAACTTTCAAAGCGAGGGCTGCTGTGCACCCATTGCAATGAGTTGCTCTATGCGGTGAGTATAAGTATAAGAAAACTGAAGTAAATTCACTGTATCTAGGACTTTGTTTCCTAAATAGATCGACTTGCAACTCGGCGAAGTGAATCTGCGAGAAAATCACATACAAATTTTTCACGCCTTCTTTTGGACCAGGGTGTGCGTATTAAATTTTATCGGCAATTCGGTTTTAATTGGCATCAATATGGCGCAATTCGAATGGGCTGCAATTCACAAGTCTCTTTGTGGTGATGGAAATGTGTAAAAGTAATTAAATAAATTTATAGTACAGCTAACACAAATGAAAATGAAATACTTTACCTGGAAAATATTGTTAAGATATTTCCTTAAATTCCAAAAGCTTTTAATGATGCTTTCGGGGGAAGCCTGCTTTTGAAACTTAAAAAAATCACTTTTTTTTGAGGATTTTTTGGGAGGAAAAGAAACAACTGATTAAAGCGAAATTTCAAGGGTTTAAAGTTATATATTTAGGCATCATTCACAAATTTTTTGGATACGAAATCTTTGATATTCTGCTTTTGGAAAACAATTGCCCGTTGCATCTCGCGTGTGCATTAGTTGGACGGCGGGCAGGATGCAGAGCAATTTCTATCGGAAACAAAAAATTTAAAGAGATTCATATTTTTTAATCATTTGTCTTATAGTTAAACTAAGAAAATTCTAAAAAAAAGTGTAAAATTTGACAAAATTTTTTAAAATTGTAAATAAGTGGTTTTTGACCAAAAAAATTTTTGTTTATGTTTTTAAAAATATGTTCAAACTTGACATTTCTTAGTTTTTTTAGTTTAAATAGAAGATAATTTAATGCCAAAGATAGTAAACTTTGCCCCAATGCCATACGATGTTTAGTTTTTTTTCTATCCTGTCCGCCAATTAAGATAAATCGTAAAAATTAGAAACCAAGAAATTACGCGTCAAAGTTTTCGCTTTCTGCCCAAGCGCTCATATATCTGCTAGATATTCGGTGTCTATTTCCCTTCTAGCATCGAAAATATTTAGAATCTGTAACTTTGGGTACACATTCTTAGATAATATCTAAAGAGATTTTACCAAAAAAAAATATTGAGTTTTTGAAGTTTCTAAGGCGGGCTCCCCCCCCCCTTAATGTTCTGTTTCAACCGTACTTTAACCCACCTTAATCGTTTCTGATACATATTTTCAGTCGTCGTGCTTATCTATGCGCATTCCGCGATTTCCGCAACCGAATCGGTTCCTTAGAGACTTAAGTGAGTTTGAGGCAAATAGAAACGGCCAAAAATACAGTAGGAAGACGGCACATTGACGCCAAAGGCGAAGCAAAGCTACAGCCAGCGGCGCGCACGCGAACTTAAATATCTGCAGAATTTTCCTATTTTTGATATTGCTTTAATAGAACTCAAATGCTTAGACGCTGTATTCTTTATTATACTACAAACACATATGTATATATAGCCACATATGTATGCATGTCATGTGACAACTACTCAGCAAAGCAAATAGCAACATTTATGTGACTGAAACTGTGTTTTTGTGTATGTGTGTGCGCGCCATTTTGTTTGCTTTCGTCTTCGTTTGTGCGACGCAAGTTTGTCTTGTGCGTACGTGCGCGCTTACTGCGCTCTTTTGTTTTTGTTATCATTAAGCACCAGCTCTGCACTCCTGCACTCGCCGCGCTTCGCCGTCGTTTTATGAATTTGAACGGGAAAATTGCCGTAGACGCAAATGTTAAGCGTGTCGCAAGGACATTGACAGTTACACAATGAATACGAAAATAAATACAATAACAATAAAGCTCTATTATTGTTTCTACTACTCGGCGGATGCGAAAACAATAGGAAAATAGTTTCGGCGACCGAAAAGCGTGGCGCAATGACAATAACGTGGCGCGCAAAGACCCAGAGACCCCGCCCACAAACACACAGCTCACGCAATTACAGGCTGAAGTTGAAGGAAAAAGTAAATTGAATACGAATTATGTAAATGTTGGTAAATTACACAAAAGCTGCAAAAGCAACGAAATGCGCCTTCGTGCGGCGAAAGTGAAGGTTTGTTGGTTGCCGTCTCCGTGGCGGACAGACAGTGGCAGCTACGTGCGCGCTGATATGCGTGGCTTTGGAAACGCTGCCGGCAATCGTCTGCGCATATGTGTGCGTGTTAGCACGTAGGTGGTATTTTGCTTGTTGAGGCTATGTTCGGCAAAATTACGAAACAACTTCGTCGAAAACACTTTAAAGCCTTGTAAACACACCGTTAATTTATTGAGTCTATTTTTGTTATTTATTTATTTATTTTTTTTGAGTTTTTTGAGTCAGTTAGACAGTTTTTTTTTTTATAGTCACCCAGCAGCAGCAAGCAAATGCCAACACGTGCCTGCTTCATTTAAAAGTTACGTATACGCCACCGCCCGCTCTGCACTTCTCATTAAGCGAACGGTTAATTAACTTAAATTTCTCAAACCGACTAATGGACGGGATGGAAAATGCTCGGTCAAAGCTTAGAAGCATTTTGTTGTTTTTAAAATACATATATTTTTGAAATTCAAAAAGACTTTTTCGACTACCCTATATTAAATAATTGGTGTATGATATCTAAATTAGATACTACTAATTGCATAATTATTATTATTATTATTTTTTTTTTTTTTTTATTTTAGGTTTTTTTTACGTTTTTCTATTTTCTTTTTTTAATTTCTAAATTTTTATTTTTTTTTAACTTTTGCGACTACCCAATATTAAATGGTTGGTGTATAAAATCTAAATTAAATAGTAGTAAATGCATAATTCTTATTTTTTCATTTTCTATTTATTTATTTTAGGCTTTTTTACGTTTTTATATTTTTTTTTTAATTTCTAAATTTTTATTTTTTTTTTAACTGTTTCGACTACCCAATATTAAATGGTTGGAGTATAATATCTAAATTAAATTGCAGTAAAAGCATAATTCTTATCATTGTCATTTTTTATTTATTTATTTTAGGTTCTTTTGTATATTTTTTCTAGTTTTTTTTTTTAATTTCTAAATTTTTAATTTTTTTTTTTAACTTTTTCGACTACCTAATATTAAATAGTTGGTGTATAAAATCTAAATTAAATAGTAGTAAATGCATAATTCTTATTTTTTCATTTTCTATTTATTTATTTTAGGCTTTTTTACGTTTTTATATTTTTTTTATTTTTAATTTTTTTTTTTTGCACTTTTTTCCCTAGCCAACTTAATACGCAATAATATTTTATATTTGTATGCCATAAATTATGAAATTAAATAAAAGCTCCGAAAATAACGCAGAACATATTTTATTCTCACTACACCAAATATTAATTTGTTTTTACTGTTGCGCAATATTTGCATTAAAAATTAATGAAACATGTACCGTGGCATTTACATACCTACACATCATGTTATAGCACATATTTCTAACTTAAATTCTACATTTTTTTAATTTTTTCATTTTGAATTTTTTTTTTGTAAAAACGCCGAATTTCCATGCCAGTCATAAAAAAAATCTACTTTCAAAATTTTTTCCACAAAATAATTTATTTTGCGCGCCATTGGCATTCGTTTGGTTGTGTTTTCAATTCTATTAATTTCAATGTAAGCTGTTATTTTAGTTAAATATTGTAATATTTTGTGGGTTATAGTTCATTGAAAGCCTTGATCGCATAAAAAGCCAAAAGTCTAATTTTACAGCCGCCAAAGCCACGAATTTCGGCAGAAAAGGCAACATACGCCACATTAATTTCGAAACCAGAACATCATTTATCATTTCAATTACAAGTCTGAGGTTAAATAAATAGCGAAATGATGACTTGCATGCCAACTAAAACACGCGCGCTTGTATTTGCGCTGGCTTGTAGGCATTTAGAAAAACATTGTACAAAATAAAAAACAAACAACAATAAAAAAAGCAAACAATAAAACCAAGCACACATGCACAAAACAACAACAAGCCACACATGCAAATGCACGACAATATTCCGGCTCTTTTGTACGATTTATGGGAATAAAAAATCAATAACACACTGGCACAAAACGCGCTAAACAACAGTTGACTGTTGCAGCAAAACAAATGAAAATAATATTTATAAAAATTACAAGCTAAACATAAAATGATTTATTTAGCACAAAACAACATATCCATTTCCACTCGAATGCGGCTGGCAAGTTATTACACCGCACACACTGCCAACACACCGACGATTGTCGTTCTAAAACGTTTTGTTATTTATTATGCCTTTGTCGGTGTTTCGCGTGATTTCCCTGCCAAAACGAACATGCAAACAAAGCGATTTGCTAGCCGCACAAAACGTATGACAAAACAACACTTTTATTGTATTATAAAAAATGCGCGCATATAAAATTTCCATGTAAAAGAATTGTGTGGGGAAGTACTTGGCAGCCGTTGGCAAGCCCCAAGCCATAAAATTGTGTGTGTTTACAATTGTAATATTTGCAGTAAAATTTTAAATTTTGCCTAAAACTAACTAAAAACCCACAATTGCTTAATCCCTCTGGGAGGGTGTGTAATTTACTGCAACATTCACACCAAAGTGCGGTTTCAAAATTCATTAAACTTTGCTACAGTGGATGAGAACAAAAAGTTACTCATACGCATAGTGGCACGCGCACGCATGGAGCACGTGCAGAGTTCAATTAGCTGTGCGCTGTAACGAAATATTACCCATATATATTTATATGTATATATGTCTACATTAATTAGAACATTTATTTATGTGCGTTTTCATGTATCTTTTTGTGGTTGCCAAGGCCTCTGGCTTGCGAACTTAAAAGGCGCCTTGGCATAGTAAAAAAAAGGAGATTGTTATGAATTTCGAACACAACTGCTGTATTGATCGGTCTCAAATTTTAAAGCTATATTTAGAAATATCTTAAAAATACTTTAAACATTTTAGGAAGGAAATAATTTAATATTTTCAGAGTTACACTTGAACTTCGAAGGCGGCAAATAAACAAGATCCCAGACTGTTGCAGTGATTGCGACCACACTATTCAATTTTTGTTAAGAACAAAATACTATGAGTACACCAGGGTCAATAATTTTTGCAAACAAAAAAAATCAGAGTAATACAGTGTATATGCGACATAAATATATATATTCACTCCAAATTTCGTAAAGAAAAAAAATTTGTACAAAACTCAAAAACTTAGTTATTTGATATTTTCACATAAATCTTGAGGCTATGTGAAAAAAGTTTTCCTACAAAACTTAGAAAACTTTTCATACCTTTTCATTTCTGTATACTTTTTTAATATAGGACTCGTAGCTTTGTTAGAAATAAAGATAAATAATTTTAACCCTTCACAAATCAGTCACTCCACGCCTCTACCTTTTTTCGACCTCAGATCGTGTGTTAATATTTTTTATACCTTTTGCAACATGTTGCTACACATAATTATTTTATTTTTTCTAACAAACCTTATGGTCGGTCAATGCATGAGTTATATATGGAGTTTGTATATACATATATAAAATTGCTTGGAGTTCGATGCTTTGGTTAACGATTTACTTCTTGCAAGAGTATAAATGTTGGGTTACACCCGAAGTTAGTTCCTTACTTGTTCCTTTAATGTTGGTTATTTTATATTTCATTTGCGATGGGTTTCCTTAGAGTTACTATGACTTTCATTTTTATCATTTTCAAAGGCTCTTGAACGAGTCATTGTATGAAAAACTGACAGGTTTTTCAATAGGGCGCTACAAAACTAGACCCATAGAGACAGCAAACGACAGACACATTTTTTCTCGCTCTTTTGACACTTCTCTTCAGTAAGATTTGGTATTTCATAATGAAAGGATATTCGATCCAATAACGAGTCGAAATTGTTAAAATTTACTACCAAAATTCGAAGTCAGTGGCCTCAACTTTAAGAGCGCTACGTCCAATTTATAGTCGTCATAATGGACCTGTCAGATGAACAATTGAGCGTCTAGTGGACAAATTTGAATCACAGGCACAGTAGAAAATGTTTCATTGCCAGTGAGATAAAGAAGTGCCCATAGTGTCAAGAATATTGCTGCCGCTAGCGCCCACATCAGTCTGTTATACGTCGTTCTCAAGCATTGAGTATCTTTGCAACGTCGTTTTGCGAATTTTGCAAAAACATCTTGTCCTACATCCTTACAAGATCAAATTGACGCAAGAACTGAAGCCGATTCACTACCAGAATCGTCGTATTTTCGTGAATTGGGCTGAGCAACGACTTGAAAATGATCCGGATTTTCATCAAAAACTCATCTTCAGCGATGAGGCTCATTTCTGTTTGAATGGCTTCGTCAATAAGCAAAATATGCGTTTTGGTCAGGCAACAATCCATATGTACTTCATGAGTGACCATTGCATGTCGAAAAAATTACGGTTTAGTGTGATTTATGGGACAGCGGTGTCATTGGGTAGTACTTCTTCCGTGATTATCAAGACCAGCTCGTTACTGTGAATGGGAATCGCTATCGCTCAATGATAACCTAATACTTTTGGACCGACTTGGATGATATGGACTTGGACAATATGTGGTTTCTACATGACGGCGCCTCAAGCCACACAGCGAATGTCGCAATCGATTTATTGAAAGCCAAGTTTGGTGAACGTGTTATCGGATGAAATGACTCTGTCATTTGGCAGCCTCGGTCGTGCGATTTGACACCGTTAGACTATATCCTGTGGGGCTACGTCAACTCTATGGTCTATGCCAACAAGCCAGCGACGATTGATGAACTTCGTACGAGTATGAGTTGAAATTGCGGCAGAATCAGGCGATTTATGCTTGAAAGCCGTTGAAAATTTAACTCAGCGTCTGGACTTCTGCAAGCGTGCCCCTGGTGGCCATACAAAAGAGTCAGTTTAGAGATGAGATCTGAATTCGACTATTAGATCAGTACGCATTAATAACGCCATGATTATACTTTCTTTATTGTATTGACTCACTTATTTTCCCAAAACCTGCAACTTTAATCTTGATAAGAACGCAAACACCAGAGCGTACGGTGCCCAACTTAAAATTTATGAATTTCTAGCCAAAAGTTAATGGCATGAAACTTTTGAAAATGTCTCTTCACTTAAATTAATCCGCAATTAGAATAATATCAAACTTCAAAGGCAAAATCCCATGCCGAGCTGCAACCACTAGCCAAAAACAGTTTCCTTGCGAATTGCTAAAATACTAGTAAATTAAAAAATTCAATTACGCTTTGAAATCACAACCACGCACACACACACACACAGATAAACAAGCAGGAATATAGAGATGGTGAAAGATAAATTTCCTTTTTACCACCGCATGCAACCACAGACCAACAAATGCTAACCACACTTCTCGCACTTACGACTGTTTGTCAATCCAAACCCAGCATATACATACATACATATATATATATATGAACACATATATAGTATATGTACGAGGGGAAAGGCTGTCAGGCTGTCCCCCAGTCGTTTGCATTAATTTGAAGTGAAAAGATCAAAGCAAAAACTTAAAGACCATAAACCGGAAACCACAAAACAACGCACAAAACATAGAACGGTAGTAGAGACCAAGACCAAGGCGAAGCGAGATTAGAGCAACGAAATAGCATGCAAGACTGCGAATGATGGCGAGCGGCACGCACCGAGCAATGGCTAGACAAAGTGCAATAAAACTTCATCGCTCGCTGTAAACGGACTAACAAAGCAGAAATAATTGTCTAGCTTTGGGGTCGCATTGACTAGGCTGGAGCGGACAAGCGCACAATCGAACAGACATAAAGGCAGAAGCAGCAAAGCAACACGCACACACAAAATTGTAAGTAAATATGGGAGCGAGGAGGGACATGAAGTAAGGAGAAAGCGCACCGAAATGTAGCAAATGCTGAAGCTCTGCTGGCAAGCCCAGCAAGAGCGCTGCAAGCAGCATTTTCGTAAGAATGTCATGATCTAGTAAGAATATGTCCACACACTATACATGGAGAGTATATATGTATGTAGACATGCATGTGGCGAAATAAATAAGCATATTCAATGTAAGTGCTTGTCCTCATTTAAGAGGCAATATGCACTCGACTGACTGTGCCGTCAGCTGCTAGCCTCAGTGGGTAATAGACATGGCCGCTGTAACTATATGCTGCAGCCGAGTGCACGAATTTCAAATTTCTACCAAATGTTATGCACTCACTTTGCTCCGAAATATGCAAATGACAGCGCAGCAGAATAATGCATAGCCACAACGCATTGTTGTTGCGCCAATACACATGCAAGCCTGTGTGTGTATGCGCTAGTAAGTCAGTTTTCTGTTCAGTTCACATAATATTGTAACCGACTGCCTGAAGTGAGCGGCAAGTTGCTAGTCGAAAAGCAAAATGAGGAGGAAAAATTCGCAAGCTGTGTAAATATTATTACAATTTGGTCAGTAGAAAGTAAAGTGGAGAATAAAGACGAGCATCAAATGCATAGGAAAGGCACTGCCTGCGACGAATGCCTTAGGTAAGCAGGCTGGTGTTGATTTTGTAGGTAAGATTTTGCAAAAGATTCGAAATAGCAGACAATTTAATCGCATAAAAATTGCTATAAGGCAGCCAGGCTATATTGTTATGGACAAATATTTGTAGGATTAAGTGAAATATATTAAGGATTTGTAATTTCTTTGCAATAAAAGTGCTTTTTGTTGGCATAAATTGTGGAATTTCTGTTAGGGTTTGAGTTTTTTAAATTCTGAAGGAAATGTCGAAGGCTGTATTATACAAACTATCGGTGTGATGATCTATTAAGCCATCTCTGTCTTTCTGTTAACATATCCCAACATAATCTCTCAATTTGGAGATCTCGAATGAAATTTTACAGAAGTTCTTTCATCTGCCAAAATCTTGTCAAAATTTAATACAAATTCGTAAAATAATTTTTTTTTATGAAAATCTTTCTTTTTTCTAAAAAATATTGGGTAGTCGAAAAAGTCTTTTCGTACTTTATTAATAGATGTCCTTGCAAAACGAAGCTCGATGTTTGGGTACCACATGAATTGTCTGTGAAAAATTTAGAAATTATTAACATCTGCGATTCTTTGCTGAAACAAAAATGAAATCGAACCATTTCTGAAACGACTAGTAACAAGAGAGGAAAAGTGGATCAAATACCACAATAATGTGTGAAAAAGATCATGGTCCAAGTGTGCTGAAGGTAAGCAAATGATCGTAAAGAATGGATTGACGCCTCGAAAGGTAATGCTGACTATTTGATGGGATGGGAAAGGAATCATCCACTATGAGTTGCTTCAACCTGGTCGAACGATTGATTCTACATTTTACTGTCAACAATTGATGATATTGAAGCAAGCAATTGAAAAAACGACCAGAACTGATCAACAAAGAGGGCCTCGTCTTCCATCAAGACAACGCTAGATCACACACATTTTTGATTACTCGGCAAAAACTGGAAGAGCTTGGCTGGGAATTCTTGATGCATTCACCATATAGCGATAACTTTCCACTATCTGACCACCATTTGTTTCGGCCAATGCAGAACGCCCTTAATGAAGTAAAGTTCGCCTCAAGAGAAGCCTGTGAAAATTACTTGTTACAGTTTTTCGCTGAAAAACCAGAAAAGTTTTACCCTGATAAAATAATGTCTCTAGCGAAAAAAGGCAAAAAGTGGTCGACCAATATGATAAAAATTTGGTTCATTAAAGATCATTAAAAATACGAAACAAAAAATAAGTTGAAGTTGAAGAAAGACTTTTCCGACTAGCGAATAGAAACGATCAAAGTAACAAACTGAACCGATTTAGCCATCTGTGTCTCTCTGTCCTCTCGAATGAAATTTTACAGGAGCCCTTTTCCTTCCAGGAGCCATAAAATCGATTGTTCAAAATCAAGTGATTTTATGAAAATCTTTTTTTCTTACAAAGTATCTTCACGAAATTCGGTTGAGATTATTACCAAGGCAACGCTACAACTCCAAACAAATTGTTCAGAACGAAGTTACTCAAAGCCCCACAAGAGTCTCGAGGGTCTCAAAGAAGCCACGCACAGCCTTTTGAGGTCAATGGAACGACTTTTTAGCACTTTCTAAAGGCTGGCTTAGAATCATCGGACCACTGTCAAGATTATCATAAAAATATGAATTCTTATTCAACACAACTATGTTTTCAAATGCTGTCATATACAACAGAGCGCTATGCTATTTTGGATTTCATCGAATATTTTAAATATTTGCAGCAACCTTTTATAGATTCCACGTATAAAATTTATTTTTCTCTTTATGCCAGGCATACAGACACCCAAGCGGATACTATGCTATATAAAATAAGTAATGCCACATGTATACCAACTAACATTTAACCTAACACCAAAAAAACAACAACTACATGCATATATTGTTGCTATGTTGCAAGTACACTTGTCTGCCAAATAAGTTACCCACGGCGCTTGTAGCTGCAATAAACATGGAATTCAAAATTCAGGCCAAAACTTCACTCTCTGTCACCGCCAGTGCTGCCACAAGCCCAAATATCAATACCATTTAGATTCCCAGTGTAGTTGCTTTTATTTGCTGCCATTTATGTCTCTGCCATACTCACACACACACTTACACTTGCATATTTAGGGAAGCATGTTGGTATTAGTTGCTCTTTGCGGCCCTTACAACGTATATAAATGTGTTTTTTGGTTGTACTATCTTGTCGCCAATTTCAGCTTTCCTTTTGTGCCCTGCACTCATGTACTCGTCTCGTGTGCATGTGTGCGTGCGTTTGTGCACTGTGTACAAAATTTGTATTTGTTTACTGGTCGCGTTGTTTCACTTGTTTGCTCTGTAAACTCGTACATGAATTAATATTTGTGTATTTCTGCTTTCTGCTTTTTGTTTTTATGACAAAAATAAACTTGTTTAAAACTGTTACTTTACATAACTGTCGTGCATTTGTGTAGTTTATTTGTGTGCACCACTACAACAACACTATTTACATGGAAGCTTCTAAAAATTTACACAACTTGGCAAATTGTGCCATGTTTTTGCTTTGATGCCACGGAAAGTGATCGAACTAGAGGCCGCCGAGAAAAAGTTGGACTTTTGAAAGGGTCATCGCAGGCTGTTGAATTTTGGATTTAATGGATTGTTTATTTATAGTTTTAGTTAGTTTGAGCCCTTGATAATGGCCAAAAACACTTGAGCTATTAATATTTGTTTTTACTCTTAATATGGTAATATAAAATTTGCCAAAAAGTTTGTAACACCTAGAAAGAAACCTCGAAGGCACTATAAAATTTATATGGTGGAACAGTATGACGGGATGAATCGACTTAGGCATGTCCATCTGTCTGTTTATACGCCATAAATACCCTAAGTTGTTGAGATATTGATGTGAAATTTTGCACACGTTATTTTATCCCCAAGAATCTGATTATTTGTCGGAATCGCCGATATCCGATTACTATAGCACATAGCGGCCATACAAACTGATCGATAAAAATTAAATACTTGTATGGAAGACTTATTTATTTGATGAATTATCTTCACGAAATTTGGCATGAGCAATTGTTCAAAGCATCACTACAATCACTGAAAAAATGGTTCAGATCGCACCACTATAGCATATAGCTGTCATATAAACTGATCGATCGTAATCAACTTCTTGTATGGGAGACTTATTTATTTGACAAGGTAACGTCACGAAATTTGGCACAGCTTATTATTCAAAACAATGTAATAATATGTGAACAAATCGTTCAGATCGGATCACTATATCATATAGGTGCCCTACAAACCCACCGAACAGAATAAATTTCTGTATTACAATCTTTTGTTTGTGAAGATTATTCTAGCTTTTTTTCAAACTAAGTTAACTTTTTTTCTTGTTTTTTTAAGCTGCTTTAGTCTTAAAGAGTAATAAGTGTGTTTGTGTATCATACAAGTTAAAGTTTAATGTTAACAGCTTCACTGACCACATCAAACCCGATCAAAATACTTTACTTGCAAGAAGGCTCAAAAGTACCTGAGTTACTTTACTGTTAAGGAAGTCTATTAAATACAAAATTCTGTTGTTACAAGTAAAATTTTATTCTAAAATCTTTAAAAAATTGTCATAACAAATAAAAGCTTAGAATAAATCGCCTTTAATTCGCTAATAGTTACGTATACGCCACGCCATCCTCAGGCTGTGTGTTATGCAGCAGTCAGCTGCAAAACCAGCACTCAAGTAAATGAAGTCATTTTATACAAAAATTTACGTTTAATAACTTGCATATCATTACGCACAGCACATATACGCATTTACCGTTATCCGATACAAGTGTTAAATTGTTGATTTCAGCTTTTGCTTAAAGCGCTTGTTTGCGGTTTGCCGACACTTGTTTAAAGACAAGCCGGCTGTGGGCGTCCCTTAAAAAATTTACACTAACGGTAATTGCACATGCATATAATACATTATTGTTATTGTTGTTTTTAATTAACACACTTTTCACTGCGCTAATATTTGATTTTTTACGATTATTGTTGATTAAATGAGCGCTCTTCGTATTTACAGTTAGCCTTCTTAATTGCCGCATTTTCACATTTTAATTAAAATAATGCTGCAATTGAATTGTTGCGGTTATGCTGGCTGCCGCCCAAGCGGTTACTTAAGTGCTTATGCAAATGTAACAACAATTATATTTAAATATTATATTTCAAGCTGTTTAATATGCTTCCCCCCCAAAAGCAACGTGGCACACTTAAAGCTCCGCAAATGAAAAGTTTTAGCTTATCTGCGAAAAGGCACAGTTATACGGAAAATACTACAGAGAAAGAAAACACAAAACGAAATGAAAGTGCATACAAATTTTCCTTTCCACGCAGTTGACCTGTAAAACTCATTTCACCTTTGGCACACGCACACACGCAAGGCATGCAAAGCGCGATGCTCAGCGCAAAGCTGAAGCTGCCAGAATCCACTCAAAGCCGAAAAGCGCACTCGTACAAGAATTTCGTGTGCCACATGCACTTGCGTTGTAGTTTCTCGAGAGAAATAAATAAAAAAAAACACAGTAGCAATAAAGAAATAATGAAAAAGCGCCTGGTGTTGGATGCCAGCCACCACAGCGTGTATGCCGCCTCAGTGTAAATACGCGGATGCACCGATTGCTGCAACCGCAACAACACCGCCGTGCGCTGGCAAACGCTGTCGAAAGTGCTTGAAGAGACTACGCCGAAAGGAAAACACCGAAAATAAATAAACGTGAACCGCAACATGCGCACCGCTCGCCATTATTGTTTTAAGCAGAGTGCAGTCAACAATTTGTGCCGAAAACCAAATATAAAGCGCCGAACGAAAGCTGCGCGGAATTAAATGAACGCGCGGAAAAACTGCAAATGCTGCCAACAAATTGGGTTAAAGCGAGCAACGCCAGCGCGCGGCCAAAAACAATTCAAACAAGTGGAGAGATACAAAATGAAAGCAAAAAAAAAATAAAAATAAAAACAAAAACAAAAAGTAAAAATAAAAGCAAGAAGCAAAAAATAAAAAGAAAAACAGAAAAATAAAAATAAAACGAAATTAATAAAAATGTAAAACTGCCGCGTGCTGGAAAAAACTGCACAACCTTTGCGCACTAAATGCCGCGGCCGACTTAAGCGTTTCAGTCTGCTCCACATGCAACCATGCAACGCGGATATTTTAAATGCAATTTGGGTTTGCTGCCCCCAAAATTCGTTTGCATTATATTTAAAATGCAAGTCAGCTGCAGATGAAGACAGGCCACCGCCGGTAACACGTTGCCCGCGCAATGCGGCGAATTCAACACGGAAAAACGGAGAAGCAAACGCGGGCAATTAGCATGCAAATCCTGCAGCGCAATACAGTCTGTGTAACTTAAGAAGAACGTGTGCATTTAAAGGCACTACACTGCATAAGAGCCGTGGTGCACATGTAGCGCCAAGCATGACTGAAGCACGAATGTCATTGCAGTTGAGCGCAGGCTATCAGCGCGGCAAGAAGGGATGACTCACGAGCATAATTAGAAGATTTCATAAAAGTTTAAATATTAATGACAACAATTATGGGGCATAATTGCGAGCAATTATATGTTGAACAGCTGTAAAATAGCTTAGAAGAATGGAAATTTAATTTTCTTTGGAAGAGCTCAAAAAATTAATACTTAAAATATAGAATGTTTGAGTGTGCTTTTAATGTGAAATTTTGAATAAATTGATTTTTTGTTTTTTTTTTCATATTTCGATAGCTTATACTTTTAAAAATAACATATTAAATTTTCAAATTGATACATAAAATGCTTTTTGAGTTACAGCCTTCTCAGGTGTAGCCACTCAGTTCGGTCAGCTTAAGGGGTTATATGGGTTTCCTTGTGTAAAAAACAGCCTTATTTCAAAATTTTTTTCTCTTATAAAAAATTAAATATCTTGTTATTATTTTTTTTAAATTATTATTATTTTTTTTTTAATAAATATTTTATTATTATTTTCTTTAGCTAAAACCTTCACTTAGAACTTGGACGAAGAAAAAACTTAAAAGTGGATTTTTGGCCGACATTTTTACGAAAAAATTAAATTTTTCAAAGCAAAATCTTGTGTAAACTTTCATGAAGATCGGTTGAGTAGTTCTCCAGAAATCATGCCAACCGACTTTAAAAACACAGTTTCGAGAAAAACGCGCTTAAAGATGGCGCACTTAGCCTAGCTCGCGAAACTATTACTCGGATCAAATTGAAAAATTTAGGATAATATTCTTGAAGTGCTGTAAAATTTAATGAAACAATAGAAAATTAGATTTTGTGAAACCCATAAGCCCATGTTACCAATCCGCCTATGCTGTATATACATTTTTGATCTGATCAAAGATCAAGTTTTGGTAGGCCAAAAATGCTCAAAATTTTTTTGGTAAAATGAAACTTTTTTTTGCAAACGTCGTCATTTTGTTAATTTTTGATGCCCTTTTTGGTTGTAGGCTATTGTTCGGAGCATAATTTTAATATATTCTAGTTTACGGAGAATTATTTGTTGTTAACTTTCATCCACGGAGAAGGTCGGAATCACCGCAACAGTGGAGGACCTTTTTTAACGCCTTCGGAGATCTCTTATAACTCAGAAAATAATTAAAAATAAAAATATATAGATATGTGCAAATATACCCTGAAATTTTCAAGACGATCAATAAAATCCTTTTTTTTTTTAATTTCCACAAATCGTCGTTTTGTTAGGCTGTCACACTTGGTGTGCCCTTTAAGTTCCCCAAAATGTATAATTTACTAAGCTCTTCAGTTTTATACAAAAAATTAATGATTTTATCTAATTTAATATTTTTGAAAACTTCTAAAAAATATCTCCAATAAAATGTTTGCACATTTCTAAAAAAATAGCTCCAATATATAACATTCTTAAAGCTTCTTATATTAAACATTACACTTCTTTTAGTATTCGATTTCCCTCAACGAAAATAAAAACTTTTTTACTGTTGCAGTGTTTTAAATTTTTCGATTTTTCACTTGCCACTTTTAAGTGTCTGACATTTAGCTTATCATATCTAACAAAAAATGTTTAACACGTGGCAACCCTTTTCAATGTAATTATCTGGAACTAAAATTTTTTTTCCATATCTCGAATTTTGCACATTTTCCAGTTTACAATCAATAAAAAATTTAAACAGGTGGCAACTCTACATAAAAATATATATGTATAAAAAAGTTAAAGCTTATAATTTTCAATAAGCACAATGTATTTTGAAGTTTTTATTTTACCCATACCATTTTTAGCTTCAATTTTCGAACAGGTGGCAACTTTTCATATAAAAATGTTCAAAAAAATTTTTTAGTTTTCAAAAATGCGTAGTTTGAGGTTCATATCATAATATATCACAAATTTTATATTCTTAATTTAAAAAAAAATTAAATAGGTGGCAACCTTGCTCAATGCTCTAATCTGGAACTTAAATGTTTTTTAATGTCTTTAATTTTATGCGAATACTACAGCTTTAAATCAATAGCATAATTAAACAGGTGGCAACTCCACGTAAAGCTTAAAACTTTCATAAGGCGTAGTTAACTTATGCCAATGTTTAATTTTAGCGAAACCATTCTAAGCTTCAACTTTCAAACTTGTGGCACCTTTTCATGTAAAAATCTCAGACAATTTTTTTTTTATCAATTTTTAAAAATGTTGAGTTTGATGTACACAGTATAATATATCATAAAAACTTCTCACAATTATATCAAAAAATCACTACGCTTAGATTTTTTTTATCCTTTATAATTTAATATCTAATATAATGCCTATAAAATAACAAAAGTTGTATCATATTAGTTAAATTAAAAAAAAAATATTTAACAAGTGGCAACACTTTTCAAATAATTTCATTCAAAATCTCTGCCATATTTTTAAATCAGTTTTAATTATAGTCCATATTTTAATTTGTCATTTATTTTATCGTTCGAATTGAATTACAATCGTTGAATAGTGGCAACACTGCTCAAAATAATTATTATTACAGATAACAACAATGCCGCTTACTACTCAAGCTTTTCAATAATGTATTTTGAACACTTAAATGTTACGTATACGCCATGTCGACGCGGGTGTTTTATTATAGTACAGAGCAGCAGTAGCTGTGAAGCTTTCGCCACCTCCAAAAATGTGTTTCGTGTTCCTAACTCATAAATCCCTTAATCATAACTTTGTTGTCATCTTTTATATGTAATTGTAAAGCATTAACTATGCATATTGGCACAACTCAATAGCAACCTAGATGACACTATCCGCCCATTTCGCTGTGGGCTATGAATCCATTTCACAACAAATTTTTGAGGTACGTTCTTATGCAAATTAGCTTTTCTGCTTTTAGTGCTGGGCCCTTTGAAATGTACACTTCGCACAATCCAACATCAAAGCAATGTCAGAACTCAACCCTTCAAGGGCAGCAGCCATTAACTGTTCTCCATTGGTACTCGGAATTTAGTATGCTATGTGCTTATTAGCATATACGCCTCCACCGCAATATTTCGAGTCATCAACAGCATTGCAACATTATATTTGCCCGCACCACTATTATGTGCATTCGGAAATGCCAACTCAATATGTCAGAACATTTGCGGCTGCCACAAGCATTGGCGCACAAAGCCATCGAATCAGCTTAATTAGCATGGAGTTATGCGAGTTTCGGCATTAATGTAATGTACACGGGCGAGAATTCAACGAAGCAATCCGCTACACTGTGGCAACTCAAATGAAATATTTGGAATGTTTTGGACTAGTTTTGGCTGAAATTAGATGCTCTCTGCCGAGTCCTTGAACGATAATAATTGGAGATATTCCAAGAAATATTCAACGATGGAGATATATAGGGTTTGTCCGGAAAAGACAACTGGACTGACTTTCTTCCACCGCGACTGTACTTCCGAACGTGCGTGCAGCGACTGGATTCGGTAGATGGCGTTCCTGGCTAACGAACGAGCAGCTGGTCAGTTGTCTCCGAGCACCTAAAGAGTCAGGACAAACATTTTCGCCCGACGTATTTCTGTGAGTGGTGTAAGCCTAAAATGTAGCTTTCATTAGAGCAGAGGTACGCGATTAAATTCTGTGGGAAACTCAGTAAATCTGCGACAGAGAGGTTTGATATGATCAAGCAGGCTTGACGAGATGTTGCTTTAGCTAGAAGTGGTGTGTTTCGATGGACCCATGCCTTTTTGGAAGGCCGGGAAAAGGTCGGTGAAGAAGACCGAAAGAATGAACAAATCCAAAGTGAAAACGATGCTCATTGTCTTTTTTGATATCAAAGGCATCGTCCACCACGATTTTGTTCCTCCTGGACAATCAATCAACACCAAGCTTTACGCGGAAGTTCTCAAGAGACTCAAAGGAAGTGTTAGTCGGTGCGAGCAGACACCACAGCCAATTGGAAGTTGACCCACGACAACGCTCCACTTCTACCGCCTTTCTGGTGAACAGCTACCTAGGCCGGCATCCCAACCCTTCTGCAGCCGCCCGACAGTCCATATTTGGCTCTCCTGACTTTTTTTTGTTTTCTTGCCTGAAAAGGCCGATGAAAGGCAAGCATATTGAGACGAATGAGGGTTTGTTATCCTGCGTACAAAGATTCTTAGTACAATGTTTAAAACTTCAAGTAAAAATGGATACTGTTGTTGGTATCGATGTTCGGTTCCACACGAATTTAGTGTTACCTTAAATACTTAGTTCACAACTTAACTGTTAAAAAAGTATTCCGCATGTAATGACTAAGTTACACCTTTTCAGCGTGTTTGGCATAAATTTACGACTTATTTTAACAGAATCAGCAATGTAGCCACACATACCGCCTCAAAAAAATAACATAAAAAGTGTCCACATAGCTGTAGTCATTTTTAATTTCAAAGGACTTATGCAGCAAATCTCTAAGGATGGCACTTTGCAATTAACTAATACCTGCACACCCCACCTACCTACAATACACATACATCTACAGCATAAAAGCACACACTGAGTACATGGCTGAGCGTTTATTTGTACATTTCAGTGAGTGCAGTCCTTTAGGATGCCACAGGATCACGTTTCTCAAATAAAATACACACACACAGACACGCGAGCATAAAATCATAATTGGAAGCTAAGTAGATTTGCTGCCGGAGAACGTGGCCACTCTGCTGGCCATTGCTTTCCACTGGCCGTGTTTTTAGGTTAATTTAGCCGCGCTCATTGTTGGCCTACCGCAAGCAGCTGCAGTAGAAAAAAATACTACAAAAAGCGAAGCGTTGCAATTTTAAATAGGGAAATATCAGGCGCATACCATTCTGCTGACATGACACTTAAGCGCTTTCGACAGCGCAGCGGCATACTGGGCACATGCAACAACCTTCTACTCGAAAATCTCCGAAAAAAACACGGCACCAAATGTTGGCGCGCCCATTGCAGCCAAATTAAATGAGCGCTTCCAACAGCGTATATAATGTAAAACTAAAAAATTCCAAAAAAAAGTGAAAACATTTTCCGAAAACTACAACATTGTCAGCATGAATTATGCATTTTTGGTCACAACCGACTTGGTTTGCCTTTCCAAGGATGATATTTAATTAACATTTGCTGTGTCAGCCACTGCCTGACAGTGCATTTTCTGAATAATTAAAATTTATACTGCAGCAAGCTGTAAATTGTCGCTTTTAGGCTGAATGAGTGATGTAGAGACGTAGAATAAGTTTTCCGGTGAGTGGAAAGTGTGGTGAGTAAATTTTAGTTTCATAGTGCCGCAAACAAGTACTAACAATGAATATTTATGCAGTTGCTTAATAAAAAATTAATGGCAGGAGGATGTCATTAAATTTGCTTCCATTTTCAAAACGCGGAGTTTTAAACGAAAAGACTTGACTTTAAAGAAAAGTAGGAACGTAAATGGCTCCGCTGTGTAATAGAAGACGAAGTATGTAGTTATGTTAATGGTAAGTTATGGGATTCTACTTCCCTTCGCTTTTCCCATACTCGCTTTGTTTGTAATCGTCTCGCTTGTTTTTGAGAACGCCTCAATTAAGTATACAATATTTTTCTCTTTAATTTCTATTTTAAGCGAGTTGACTGTTCGATTCGTCAGTCTCTAAATTTTGAATAATTCAAAATTTTTGTGAAAGCCTCAATAAAGTATATAACCTATTTTTTCAATTATAATTTTAAGCAAGTTGATTGTTCGATTCGCCAGTCTCTAAATTTTGACTAATTGAAAATATTTGTGAAAGCCTCAATAAATAGTATGACTTTTTTCTTTTCAATTTCTATATTAAGCAAGTGGATTGCTCGATTCGCCAGTCTCTAAATTTTGAATAATTTAAAATATTTTTGAATCGGATAAAAAAAGTATATAACCTTTTTCTTTTCATTTTCTATATTAAGTGAGTGGATTGTTCGATTCGCCGGTCTCTAAATTTTGAATTTTGGTTAAGAAAATAATATAACCTTTTTCTTTTCAATTTCTATTTTAAGCGAGTTGATTGTTCGATTCGCCAGTCTCTAAATTTTGAACAATTGAAAATATTTGTAAAAGCCTCAATTAAGTGTAAAACCTCTTTCTTTTCAATTTCTCTTTTAAGCGACTTGATTGTTCGATTCGCAAGTCTCTAAATTTTGAAAAATTTATAATATTTTCAATGCCACAGTAAAGTGTATAACCTTTATTCAATTTTAATTTTAAGCGACTTGATTGTTCGATACGCCAGTCTCTAAAATTTTAATAATTGAAAATATTTTTGAATGCCTCAGT
>CM050323.1:57597313-57637294 GCA_027475135.1 Bactrocera correcta | reverse complement strand
AACCCTTTTTTCAATTTTTATTCTAAGCGGGTTCATTGTTCGGTTCCCCAGTCTTTAAATTGAAAATAATAGAATTTAAAAAATAACTAGCAATATTTCTTGCGATTTCGAAACTTCATAGTTCAACAAGAGCCGGGGAAAAAAACTTCTTAGGCTAGTAGATTTCTGATTTGAATATATTCTTTAGGCTTTCTAAGAGTCCCGTATTCTCAGAGTTGTATTCTGATTTTTCGTTATCATCTACTCTTGCTCTAAGCTTTTGTATAAACTTATTTTCCCAACAGCAAACAGTCACCTGGTCAACAAGGTTAGATAGAATCACCAATAAATCTTCTCTTCCAACAAGACCTTGCATTTTCTTCTTTTTTTCATTCAAGTGTATCATAAGCCTACAACTTCAGCAGCCATTTTTTTAAAACCCTTGTTATAATTGCTTTGGTTACCCCCGCCTAGTGGCCGTTTCCAATAACATGACAAACAAATAATAATAAAGTCGAGTTTTATTAAGATTTCTCTTATATTTTTAGAAAGCAAAAAAATCAAATATAGCTATATCGAAAGTGTATACACGAACACACATAAACACACACACACACTTCAATGCATGCACGTATTTGCTTTCGGCTGGTAACCAAAATAACGGTGCGTCGCTTAGCAACAGCTGCAGCGCGAAACAGTCCAGGGTCTCAGGTTAATTTTGACAAATGACTTTGATTCCCCTGATGTATTGAAGTAATTTAGGAAAATTAATGCCCCAATTAATCAAGGTGGTGGCGCTACACTAATGCCCTCGGCTTAAGGCTACTGCGCCACAGGCAACGTCAGTGCCGAAGGCCACCATTGGGACGCGATTGTAATTGTGGTTGTTAAATGCGGTGCGTGTGTGGGCGATGCTGTCTGCGTCGGCCTGTCAGTCGGCTGAGTGAGCGCCGCACACGTATTAAATCAGCCAACATGGCTGATGTTAACGTCTGACAGGACATTTGTGAATCAACCTACAATTACGACACCGCCGCCGCGCACCCAAATCGCATCGCATGGCGGCGATACTCAGCGTGGAGTTTGGGCGGCGTTAACGGTTGCCTGCAATTTACCAATTTCTTTGGCTGCCACCCAAAGTGACAACGTTTGCGCAAAGGTCGTCTTCTATTCATTTCTGATTTTACATTTAATTTGTTTTTCACGTCATTTACGTGCCGAGTGCTTCATTTGTCATTTGTCCATCAATCGATCGATGGTGCGAGATGAATGTCGCTTGGCTGGAGATATGAGTTTGGGCACAATTAATTGGACATGACATAATAAGCGAAATTGGAAGTAATGAATGGAACTGATTAAGTAAAAAACGCGACAAAAGTCACACAAAGCTCTGTGAGAGAAAACATGAAGATATTGTAAAGCCTTGAGGACTAATTGAAAGCAAATAAAAAATGTGCAGATACAAACCTACGCACAGTAGCGTACAATTATGTAAGTAGTTATGATGGAGGCATAATTAGCTAAAAAGAAGCATTTGGTCGGGGTCGGAATAGATGAAATTCTTTGAAGATGCTATGTTATATAAATTTATGCTTCGAAGTCCAAGATAAGGCTTGCCAAATTGAACCAAAATTGGACCTTCATAAAATGTAGTCCAACTTTTGTAATTGATACAGCAAAAATGTTGCTGAGCTCAGTACTTTTTGGGTTTTATTTGATATTTCACTGCTATACCTCCAAAAAACACCCTCTATTATCACTATATCAAAACTATAAGCAAAGTACTGCCAACCACATTCAACGTGAGTAAATGCAGCAGTGGCAACTTCTAATGCACGAAAGCTAACAACATTTGGGCGGAGGAGCAGGCTATTGCCGTTGTGTCACTTAACACGCTTGCATCAGTTGCAGTTGCACATTTCAGCCGCATGGCAGCAAGAGTGCCTGCCACATGACACATGAGTTGCATGAAAATATTTGATATACAGGCAACACAGTTGTTTGGAAACTTTGTTACACAATTTGCAGGCTCACTTAATTAGCACTGCTAACACCGAGGCGCACATAAATATCGAAGTTTTGAGTGTGGCTTATGTTAGGGATATTTTGCATCGCTTGCATGCAACATACCACACGTGTGGTAATAAATTGAAAACATTATCGAACTGACATAAATTAAGAGCAAATAAAATTGTACGATTTTTTCTAAAAAACTTTGTGTACTGCGGTGCGTATGAGTAACGCATGAAAAACGGGGGTTATGAATGAGATTGATAGAGCTCTTCTAAGATATAGTGACGAGGACATTAGTACATTAAATCATAATTTTCATAGTATTTCGCTTCGAATTAGTGCGCATTTCTTCAAATGGTTCATTTATTATGAATCGATTAGACTTTGGAAACTATAAATTTATAAGAATTGCAATAGCACTGCACTTTCAACTTAACTCATCGCTAACTACAGGACTGTGGAGAGAAAACCCGGCTTGCAACCTGCTGATATAGCGAATTATTTAGGGGTAGTCCTAGATAGGAAGCTTTCATAGAAGCCAAATATCGAAGAGAAAAAGGAGATATTGGGAAAAGTTGAAGTCTCTTACCAAAAATAGTCCTCGTGCGGTCTACAATTGCAAGAAAGCTCCAGAGCGTTCAACGGACGGCACTATACAAGTATATGACATGCGGTGCCTTAAGGTCCACTTCAACCACGGTATTAAATGCCATTTTGCTTCAACGTTGGAGGAGAGTGGCAGTAAGCTTCTTTACGGATGGGTCAAAGCTTGGAAGAAGGTTGATGGAAGGGCACAATGTCAAAAGCTCTCTGCTTACTTCATTTTAAATCTTTCTGAATAGATCTTATGCTACATTATGCAGCCACCTACAGAGAAGTCACCATCCAGTCTGATAGCAAGATGGAGATATCACCCTTGACCTCACTAACCGAGCGTTTGGGTTACGGGTTAAGGAATACCTAATCTCTTTATCAATGACAGCGAACCACTTTTTGATGAGACTGGTATGGCTACCAAGTCACAGCGGAATCACAGTAAACTCTAAAGCTGATGAGCTGGCAATGAAGGGTACCCCAGCCCCGGTATCAGTAGAAGCGGAACGAGTCGGTGCTACACTTTCCTCGTGTGTTTAACTATGGATAGCAGAGCTTCGCTAAAACTAAGCCAGCGCTAGGCTACTGTCGGTTCATGTGCTGCCGTAAGATTCTTTTTGCTCAAAATCGATCGTAAGCGCTACAGTAAACTCTTTGCCTTCAGTAAGACTATCCTCTCCATGGTTGTGAGGGTACTAACAGGCCATTGTTCTGTCGCCATCCCAGCTGTAAAGTCATGAATCTTACCCGACGCTAGCTACTAAAGGCATATTGAAGAAGACGAGCTGGAATATCTTCACACTTCCTTCTTGATTGTTACGCGTTTGCGAGATCAAGTCATAAAAACTTAAAAGCTCACACTTTCAGATATCCCACCGAACTTATAAACGTATAAATTAAACGCTTGGGCAAAGTTTTATTGGCTACAAGGTGCTTTACTGATTTGTAAATTCGAATTAGAGGAATCCCTTTGGAAGCCGTCTTTTGCTATGATATAAACTACAGGGCGTATGAGTAACGCACAGATGGGAGGTATACTCTCATACCAATAGGAACTTCTTATATTATCCTTATATATACACTGTAAGGACACTAATCATTAAAGACGCATGCGAAGTAGAAGCAACTGCAACAAAAACAACAAATAAAATTAAAGAAATAAGAAAACTATACTTACGATATATGTATATGTATGTGAATACAGTGAGCTGTACTGTGATATGCGATTTGCAATAGATGAACGACGAATTTTGGGGCGAAAGATAAGAATGTTCACTTTAAATCAAAAATGATCATTTATTTATTTTGAGAGTCTGTATTAAACTGAATAAGGCAATGTACATCCTACTAAACGTTGTCATTTGAAACTCTTTCAAATTCATTTAAAAACACAATCGCAAACACGATCCACACAAGCAAACATTGAGCAAGAAAATATTAATGTGTGCCCACCATAAATCTGTCCGTTTTCAGAACATTAAATTTTAATTTTCCATGCATGCGTTTGTTGTTTGCTTATGGGGAAATTGTTTATTATATTCTCAGCTTCAATTTGAAAGGCTAATTTCGCCAGATCTACACCAACGCACTCGACTTTCCACATTTATTGCAACGAAAAGGTTTCAATGGATTTTAATTAAAACATGGAAGCACACGCCAGTCGCTGCTTTGTGCTAATGAGTTCGAGTAGCCCGACGAAACGTAAATACAAAGGCACATCATGTATTCTTGGCACACATATATGGCATGTGTGTGGGTGTGTATGTGCAGGAAATGGTCATCGGTTAAATATTTTATAATGTTCGGTATTAAAATGAAGTATGTATTAAATGAGTATGTGTGAGTGCGCGCGAGGAACTGGGTCATTCACAATGCTACATATATAAACGCGTGTGTGTGTGTATGTGCGTGTGAGTGCAGCAAGCAATTTGATGTTGCAATTACGGTTGAGGCATTGTGCTACATATGCAACCAGAAAGCTTTAAATTATGACTAACCTCATAAATTATTCGTCCATTAATGTATATACGCTCAGTATCGGGCTTAAGTGTTGACTAAGTTAATTCTCGTTTGTGTTTAAGTGCATATATTAATTAAGGCGAGAGAGAGAGAGGCGAGTGAATTTTAAATGATGCTTTTAAAAGCCGAGTAGACTTTATGTTGCATGGTGAGGTAATAAGACTTAAAACCTAGGCAACTCGGTTTGCTTACGTGTTCACAGCTTCTTTGTAAAGGAAAGCGTAAGCAAAGGAAGACACGGTGATTAAGCGGTTACAAGGGTTTCACGGGTTCAAAAATTCGATGTTTTTATTGTCTCATTTAAATGTGTGGTATTTCTAAAATATTTTGGATTTTTTTAAAAGACAGCCATGAAAACATAATATTATCAATAACCAAAATTCAACATGAAAATTTAATTTTTGTAAATTAGTAGTTTTCAGTGCTCACGGGAGAGTTTTCAAAATTTAGAATATTCACAAATTCAGCACTATTCTCTACACATTCAAATACCCACGCATATAACCTCCCTCCGTCTACTCCTCGAAACCATGCCACCTGACAGCAGTTTTCCCCCAGCTGCTCGTGTCCGAAATTTCAAATTCAAATCTATTTACTTTCAAGCAGCCATTTTTGGTTTTTTCCTCCTTTTGTTTTCATTCTATTTTCTATTTAGTGCACACGGCAAATGCCTGGCAAATCAGCTTACTATCCCGCTTAGCCTTTCAAACACCTGCTCGCAATATGACTACCCTGTCCGGCTTGAGTTTGTGTTCTTTAAATAATAAAGTTACCATTACCTGGCAAAACAATTTTAGCATCGCATCACCCTCGCTGACCCTCGTCATGTCGCTTTCACACTCATTTCAGCGAAAAGGTCAAGTGCTAAACTTTAGCATGCAACTCCCTAGGCGCCAAAGCATATCTTAACCGATGTGTTTACTTTTATAGCCAGTTAAAAAAAAATCTACTTAGCTGGGCTATAACGAAGCACTGCAATATTAATGGAATATTTAAAGCGCTCAAATATGCTGGTGGACTGTGCAGAGGGGGCGGTTTATATTAGAGGAACTAGTATTATCTATCCGAAACAAAAATGTTTAAAGATTAAGATACAATCATAATATGGGCCACAGACATTTTAATAATTTTATTAACTTGAAAAAAAATTTTAATGCTTTTGCAACTAACTACTAGTGAAGGTAAGCTCTGAGGCAACCCGAGCTTTTAACATATTCAGACCAACTTCAACAGGACATAGTGTTTCTTTTATAGTAATAAAAATATTCATTAAAGCATTCTAAAAAGGCTTTAAGAAGTAAATAGAAAGAGGAAAGTATGAAAAACTGAGCTCATGGACAATTGCTGGCAAAGTTACAGACCGACTTTTTATATTGTTGATGAAATTAGCAATAATATTAGTTATTCTCACTTAAACATGAGATCAGAGCATCTTCTGTCATGGGTATATTCATTTTATGAAGCTGATATTATAAACTTTTGATAGCAAACCTCAAAATACCTCATTCTAAACATCATTAAGGTCTGCTGGATACTTTACTGCCGATATGTGTGCGATAAATCCAATGGAGCCACCAAAACTCTTATAGAATTAGGAATATCCAATTATATATGTTCATTATCCAAATCACTGTCTTTTTTTCAGGTGACAGACAACTTTGGTGAGCTCTAAAGAGTTTTCACTGAGAGTTCTGAATTTTTTTTTAATTACATGGCTTGACTCTAGTAATACGTGTCATCGCTGAAATCCATTTCACGATAAAAAAGTAAATGCAAGTTTGTCACACGAAGCGCGAATTTTAGAATTAAATTTCCATGATTTGATAACATTTTTTTATGTATGTCTTTTTAAGATAACTTGGCACACAAACTGACTTAAATGTCAAAACCACATGTTAATTATGACAGCTAAGTTGACAGTTATCTCTCTAGCAGACTTTTCGTCAAAATAACCTATACATAGGTTACTTTAAATGCTCCAGTCTTTAGAAAAGTAAAACCACCTATTAAGCTATATGGAACATTTTGCAGGAGTTCAACGAAGCTTAGCTTAACTACTCTTAATTTTTCCACAAAAAATCCATATGTCTGCGTCACTGTGCTTCGTTAAGAAATTTACATGTACTATACCAAAATTGCACTTAAACATAAACAAAGTTTTCAATGCATACCAGAAGTCTAACTTGCCATGACTAGATAGTGTCTCCCTTGGTATTTAAGCACATTTCAGGTAAAATTCAAAGTAGATTAGAAATTAAGACGACGTACTTTCTTAAAGTAAATTGGTTTATTCCAACGCTGTGGTACTCACAGAGGCAGCTGACCCAAAGCTTTCGGAAATTGTATATAGTCTACAGTAACTATGAGCAGCCATCAACACAGGTAACTTTCGGCAGGAATTATGGGGTAATAAAGATGCATATATGTATATAAATATATAAGCAAATATATAGACATGCAGAGTTGTGTGTTAAATCAACGCTATTGAGCAACTTTGCATGTATTTGAGTGACGAAAGCTGCACTCAAGTGCCGCCATTTCGCTTACAATTATCATTTATGCCACAGCCACTTAGTGTGCATGTGCAACAGCACTGTATGTCAATGGCATTAGACGAGCGCACAACGCTTACTGCATTTGTGCATGAAACGCTTATAAATACACAGGCACACATACACATACTTAAAGATTGATGTATGCAAATACCGGAGGTATATGGTATTCAGGAGCGTCTACGCGTACGTATGTTTCTTGTCTCGCGCTGCAGCCATTAATAGCCGCAGTAACTTCCTGTTAGTGAAAATTTCAATTATTAATGACCAAGTTGAAGTATACACATATTAGGGTGGAACAAAAACAAAAATATTTAAAAATTTTTCCATATATACATACCATTAAGATTTCATCCGAAATGAGAAAAACTGGCAAAATTGTAGTAAAGTATTAAAATTTAGTAGAAGTATATATTAGGGTGGGCCAAATTATTATTTTTTTTTTGGTTATCTTTATAATATCTTCCGAAATGACGAAAAAATTTTGGTAAATATTGACTAAAGTATGAAAAACAAATTGAGGTATGTATTAGGGTGAGTCAAAAAATTTTTAATTTTAATTTCAAAAATTTTTCCCCTAAATATCTTTCGAAATGGCAAAAATTTATAGTAAAATTTGAGCAAAGTATTAAAAGAAAGTTAAAGTATATATTAGGGTGGGCCAAAAAAATTTTAATTTTAATTTGTTTTTTTTATCTTGAAATTATCTTCCGAAATGATTAAAAAACTTATGGTAAAGTTAAAGTATATACTAGGGTGGGCCAAAAAAAATTTTAATTTTGAATTGTTTTTGTTTTCCTTTGGATATCCTGAATATACCTATCTTCCGAAATGACGAAAAAATTTTGATAAATTTTGAATAAAGTTTCAAAAACAAGTAGAAGTATACATATATTAGGGTGAGTCAAAAAATAAAAAGTTTTTTTTCTTTGGATATCCTGAAGATATCTTCTGAAATGAGGGAAATATTGTGGTAAAGTTTGAGTAAAGTATTAAAAACCCGTAAAAGTATATATTAAAAATTTAATTTTAATTTCCGTTTTTGCTTTTGTTACCTTGATTAATATCTTGTGAAAATACGAAAAAATTGTGATGTGAATTTCAAGAATATGGTTTGCCAACTCAACTATTCAGTAAGATTTCTAGAATTTTTTTTATTTAGCATGATTGAAAAAAAGTTATATAAAGACATACCCAAATAACATAGTTGAAGTATTAAAAGTATTGAAATTTTGAAAATAGATATTTTTTCGGCTCACCCTAGTATATAAATATGTATTTATATGCAATATTAGTTGGTTATGCTAGCGTTAGAATATCTAACGGTGCAAGGACATATCATTAGACCGGCTTGGCACAAACTTTGCTGTGCTAATTTTACACGCACACACAAACACATAGCCACGCACACATAGTAAATACACATAACTAACGACCAGCATGTTTATCTATCTGTCAGCCGAAATGGGAAGTACATAACTTGAGCTTAGCCGACGGCACATAGTCCCAATCGGCTCAGCGCCCCGCAACTGCACTGACTTGTCGCTTGGATTGCTTTGCTTAGCATGTTTCTTTTTCACCGTTGCGCTTTGTTGCATGCTGTCTGCGCTGCTGACGTAAAAGCAAGCAGAAAGCCATGTTGATGCGCCACTGATGGGACTTTGTGCATTTTTCATAATTTTGCAATTTTAATAAGGAAATAAAATCAAGCAGAGGCATACAGCTGAGCGAAGAGCACACTGCGGCGCACAGACACTTGTAGACACAGAGTACACGCCGTTGCATGGGGTGAGTGCGTTGGAGCCAGCCAACAGCAGGAAAGTGGCTTAAAGCAGCAACTACAACAAATACAACAAAAGCGCTGCTAACTGCAGCTTTGTCAAGTCAAGCGCAAAACGAAATCACACAGCACACAAACACACACACACTCTTATGTCACCACATAACAGTATGTATGCACTTGGAAGCAAATGTTTGACGTGGCTTAGCTATGCCGTTAAGTGCACGCTGGTGTGCGTTCGTGCACCTTGAATAGTGAACGATGAACCGTAAAATGTTTATAGCCAGTCTAGTTGACAGTGTTGCATACCACACATTGCACACATGCACGTCTGTCGCTACTTTGTTGCGTTTTATTTTGCAGCAACACCATGCGCAGCGCAGCGCAGCTTTCTTTTCATCACTTAATGCTGCCGGCACGGCTGAAGCGCGCTCTGTTGTTGCTGGTAATGGAGTAGCTAAGCCCGCTGGTGCAAAGCTGCCGCCACACAGATTCTTGACACGTTGTTGTCCCGCAGCGAATGCGCTTCGCTCATTGACATTTGAAAGATGCTTGTCACATAGTGATATTGAAGATGTCGCTGCTGTTGCTGCTCGGCTCAACTACTCGCATGTAGTTGTTGTGTCCGTGATTGTTGTGCTTTTGGCCATGCGCTGCGATTGACCGGCGCTGTCACTTGCAACTGCAGTTCAAGTTGAAGTTGATGTCGCAAATCAAGTCAACGTCTGTGCTTTGCGCGCTGCGAATGAACCAAGTGACGAAGCAATGCTGGTGTTTCACTAAAGAGTCCTGTATTACGTATGCGTGGGTTTTCAGAGCAAGTACGAAGTCACAGCAATCAATTAAAATTTTATATATTCGATATTTTCATATATATTAGCTACCATGCGTACATTTGATCCATAGTTTCATACCAAATCAATTTTTTACCGATTAAGTACATTTATGTCAAGCTAACTTCGATTTGCTTTGGAGAAAATTAAGCGAATAAGGCAGAATTTACGAAAATTTATAATGGCATTGCAATAATCATAAAACAAGTCCTTAAAGATACAGAGCTCTGCACAAATAGTGTTCTTGATCAACTTCTTTTTACCTCAGCGCCTTGATGTAGGCAACGCTCGATCGATCGATTGCGGGATCGATTTGAAAATAAGAATCTTTTTGTTTAGTGTATTGCTGAAGAAATATTTGCTAAGCGCTACGAAACCCCCTTTTTGGAAATATTGAAAGTTAAAAACAACAGTTCCCAATTACTTTTCATGCATTTTTAAGGTATACACGAAGCATAATTAATTGCTTGGTCATTGAAAAAAGTCGGAAGACAATCCACAATAAATGTAATCAAAATAGGAAATAATGTTTTTTTAGTACAATATAAGAAATCACTGAATTTTGAGCTAAATATCGCAATTCACTGAGTTTCAGAGTTTTCAAAATTAACAACGTTTTATTCAAGGCAGCAAACAACTCTAAGGTAAGATAGTATGGAGATGAAACCGTTCAAATATAAAGCATGTTAAGTCTGCCCAAATGGTTTCTTCGTTTTATTCTATGAGTTTGAACTCAAAACAGAAGTATTGCTCATAAGCACCAGGAAAATTGAGAAAAAAAATTAACTCTCACTATAGGAGAATGTGTGAATACTTCACAGCCACATTTGAAGTATTTATATAATGTAATATTGGACTCCACACTAAAATTAAAGGAGCACTTGGCATCCAATAAAGCAAATAACATTTGCAATGCCTTATCAAGAATTATGGCAATTACAGGCTGTGTGCGGTGTAGCCGTCGGCTTTTAATCACAAAAGCGATGAGCTCAGTAATATACATATATGCTAATCCGGTATGGATACAGACACTAGACATAAAAGTCCATGACAGACCAATAAAAGCAAAGACTCACAGCAATGAATGTAACAATTGCTTTCCAAACTATATGCAGCGAAGCAGCTGAAGTACTAGCTAGTAAGCCGCCCATAGGCAACCTGTGAGACGAGTTCACGAAATCATATGAGTTATCAGCGTCAACTACAGAAATTAAAAAAGAGGAGATAAAAAAGAGCATAATTATATGTATGGCAACGGTAGCAAACTTCAACCAAAGGAGACTTATACCAGACTTATACCTGATTTCCGACTTCTACGTGGATACCTAGACTACATAAGGACCTGGATTTCCACTTCACCTAAGTATCAAGTTGGCATGCGTGCTTCAGAGGCTATATATACGAAGTAATACCTTATCCGAAGGTTCCGTGGGAAAGTCTTGAGTATGGAGTAGGTTAGTTTTAGCGGATTTAAGCTCTACACTCCGGTTTTCGATGCTTCTCTGTACTATAACACAAAAAAAAACAACAAACAAACAAAAAAAGATGAACTAAGTCCTCACATCCAAAACTTGTCGAATACGCATCAAAACAAACATTTAAAATTTCATTATGTAAGCATATATATTATCAAAATAATCGTTCTTCAATAGCAAGTTGCATCGCCAATTTATAGATATAACAATGGTTCAATTGTGCTCTCTATTCGTCGAGTTGTTAAAATTTCGAGCGTACATTTTCTTTAAATAATCTTCAAGTACTAATAAGAAAAAGAACCACTCGAAGTAATGACAATATTGCAGCCGTTCAGGCAAATGCTGCTGATGACCGTAATTTGTCGATTGCAAGACGTACTCAAGAGTTGGGATTATCTCAGACCACAATCTGGCGGATTTTGAGAAACAATTTGGGCTTTCATCCGCGTATAATTATTCTTGTTCAATAACTGAAGCCGTTGAACTATCGCAAACTTCGTGAATTTGCTGGTCTTGCCTTGGAACAACTTAAAAACAATAATGATGTTTTTTTAAGAAAATTATCTGCTCTGATAAGACTCACTTTCATCAAAGAGGAGCGGTAAATAAACAAAACTGTCGGTTCTGGTGCGAAGAAAATCCATAAATTATTCATAAACAACTATTACATTCACCTAAAATGATAGTTTAGTGTAGTGGAAACATTGGCCCGCACTTCCTTCGAAATGAAGCTTTTGAAGCTTACTGTCAAAGAGGAGCGGCAGAGATCGATGGTAACCAATATTTATCGCCGCAGTTGGAAGAAGTTGACTTTGACAACATCTTGTGCCAATAAGTTCGGCGCTGCGTGCCACAGAGCATATGCAAAAACCGAATTGTTGCGAGAAAACTTGGAGATTTGATTATTTGAAGAAATTGTGTCATTGTGTGGATTCCAAGAAGTTGTAATTTAACACCACTAAACTACTTCTTGTGGAGTTATTTGAAGTCATTGGTTTTTAGCAATAAACCAGCCTTAGAAGTCAATATTGAACGTGCTGTTCATAACTTATGACTTGATTTTGTTGAAAATGTACTAGAAAATTCTCTCATTTGCCGCTCACATGAAAAAATTGAATTTCCTTAACATTCAGTGTGTTACTTATTTTTTTATTTTTTATTTATTTATTAATTTTTGTTTTTTTTTTTTGACAAGAAATCAAATCACTTTTATTGAAAAACCCGGTATAATTGTATAATATACAAATTTTCCAGCTTGCGGTTGACCTTTTACCAAATTATATAATATTGAGTGCATTAAAGTTTACTGCTAAAAATAAGCAATAAAAGTTTTTGCATGAAAACCAAATATTCGCTCAATTTATAGATTTACCTGTCACAAAAATATTTGGTTTTAAAATTGTCTATTTCCGCATGAACAATTTTCAAAACCAAACAACTTCCGAGAAAGCAGAGTTTCTCTCCTTTAAAATAGCAAACCACTTAATATTTTGAATAAGCTGGCGAAACCGTAATTTAGTAAAATTGTTTCAATAAGCAAAAATCTGGAGCAAGCAAGAAATTTACAAAGTACGCTTACATAAGCTCTGCGCGCTGCACTTCGAGCACACACAAAAATTGCACATGAAATTCATATAAAATTCATACACTTACACTAATTGAACTCTTAAAGTGAGGGAATAAGCAATTTAGGTCATTCCATCATCAGCAATGCAGGCAACTTCTTGATTGTAGTTGTGTATATGTGTGTGTAAAACACAACTACAAGCGCACAACTATAAATACTGCACAAAAATAATATACAAAATCTCATAAAGCAAATGTTTATGATGCCATAAAATAAACCAAGCGCAAATATTTTATTACACTATAACACAGCAGTGAAGCTACAACCGCACACAGAGTGATCCGCACACACTCACCTACAAGCATGTGCACACCTTCACACTTGCGCGCACACAGTTGGGCTTGTGTGTGAGCGCCAGTACAGCAGGCAAATGAAAGCCTTATCTTGGCGAACTAGTATTTATGCGCTCATGCCGCGCCACGCTGCTCGCTCATATGTGCTCTCAAACGGTTTAATATGTTATTACTTATCGTACGTAGTGTGCCACTAAATAAGGCTAGCGTAGAAAAAATTTAAGTAGGCTGCAGAGTTATTGCTCGAAAGTTTAGTTTCTGCATTTGCCCGCCTCACCTGCAGCTAGAGAGTGTGCTACGTGCCGCATAATGTTTGCGCCGATTGTAAAAATCCGTGAAAGCTGTAAAACACACATGAGCATATACAACATGTGTGTGTGTGTGTGTGTGGTGGGAAAAAAACATCTTAAGTGCCGAAGCGTATGCAAACACGAGGCAATATTTATGTGGGCAACGAAACAGCGCGGGCTCTACGCTGAGTCAAGCAGTAGTCCTTACTTACTTTACTTCGTTATTTCGGCAGTTGGAGGCGTAACAGCAGAAACTAACTGGGAAAATGCAAATTACACATTTGGGAGCCACAACAACAGTAAGCAAAACACAACGTAATGGAAAAGTGGAAAGCAATGCCGGAGAAGGAAAGTAGACTCTAAGTGTGGAAGTGGAAGAAAACATACTTCGGTGCGTATGTGTGTGTGTTTGCATGTTTATGTAAAACAACTTTAAGGCGAAGTTGCTAGCATTTACAACCTAACATGGCCGCAGTAGTTTATTTGGTGCTCGCTGCATTTCGCAGGTTACGTATACGCCGTGGTGGAAAAAAGAAAGAAGTGAGTGATTCGTTAAATAACTATATGTATTTAGTTTTGCCAATTTTATCAGCTTAGGCAAGATTTATTATGTTTTTACCAGTTTTCAAAACTATTTTGATGAGAAATCTCAAAAAGGCGCTGCATTTAAGCAAGTTTCCAAGTGGTAAAGATCTTTAATTTCACTTTCTATAAAAAATAAATAATAAAACAACAAAATAATTGACTTTGGCTGTTTTAAAGCTATAATGCCCCTCACAGCTGCATTAGATAGTATAAAAGGAGTATAAAATGTTATAAGAAGATATTTTTATTGATTTTCATCGCTCAATTTGTATAGCAGCTATATGCTATAGTGGTCCGATTTAAACAATATGTTCGCAGATTTTAGCCTTGACTTTGATATTAATCTGTACCAAATTTCATGAGTATAGCTCTTCAAATAAAAAAGTTTTCCATACAAGAACTTGATTTTTAACGATCAGTTTGAATGGCAGCTATATGCCACAGTGCTCCGATATCATTGATTCCGGCAAATAAGCAGCTTCTCAAAGATAAAATGAAGCATACAAACTTTCAGATTGATAGCTCAAAAACCTGAGACTTTTTTGCAGGTTGTTACAAACTTCGTGACAAACTTAACACACCCTGTTCGGAGTATTAGCAGACTTTATGGAATTATATGTTGCTCTAGACTTTATGGACATGTTGAAACCAGCGAGCTATAACACGTTGTTTTCGTGTTTAGATTTTAAGGCAACCCACTAAAGACTATATGCAGGTCAAGGATGTATGAAGCACACACCCAATAATTTCCACTCTACAACTTTAAGAACACACTAATGTATGTGTGTATGTACGCATGTATGTATGTATGTATACATGTATGTATGTATATATGTAAAACATTTGGCACTCTTCGGAAGGACAAATACATCTGAGAGATATGGAAAGCAAATAATACTTCATGCTCTGCTTGAAAGTGCGTCTTTCATTAGTAGACACACACACACATGCAAATAAATCACAATTTATATTTCCCTACGCCAACCCACACACACACACATGCACACGTGCACACACCCACTTACCATATGTCGAAATAAGGATACACAACATCATCATCTTAATGGCAATAGTGCCACGTTGCCCCACAATGCTAAGTGGCGAATGTCTGGCTGCCTGCAAGGCACAACTTAGAAGGATTAACGGTTTTTCAGCAGCGCTCGGCGCACAGCAAAGCAGCTGTCAGACTTCAGGCTTGTTACAGGCAAGCCTGATGACAGTAAAGTGTGTTAATGAAGCCGCATTAATTTTTCTTGCACGACAACAACTACAACAGCCGCTGTGTACCAGCAAAACACGCACACATACAACAATAAAGGCTACTGTTGCTACACACATATACACGTGAGTATGTGTGTAAATACCGCTGGGTATATGGCAGTAAGCCTTTCGTGGTAAAAAAAGCGTAGAAACAACAACGTCTAAGGTGGCTGAGAGCAAAGTGACAGCGGCGGCAGTAAAAAGTGGCGTAAACAACTAAGAGTACAAGGACAACAACAGCAATTTATGAGCGGCAAACCAAACACACACACGCACACCTACACCACCAACAGTTAGGTTGACTTTAATAAAAAAAAGGGACTCCAACAGCCTTCACAGCCGTCGGAGACATGCAAATGTTTGCCATATTTAGCGCCCGGCAGCTTCTCTGTTATTATTATGATTAAATTTTTTTCACTGCTGTGCTGTGCGGTGCGGTGCCTTGTGTTGTGCCAAGGGTTCGGCTGCTTGTGAGCATATAATTTTGCGTCATAAAATATGCAGTTAACATCAGCGCTGTAGTTGTTGTCGTCATGTTGTTTTCATTAGCGACGCCTTTTGTTTTCAACCATTATGTTAATTATGATTAAGCTAGAGGACACGCTTACTCCTTGTTATTTATTACAGATATTAGCAATGGCAAACAAAGGCCGACAGATATGCTCAAAATTAAAAATATTTATATACATACATATATAGTATTTATTATATAAATTAACTTTTATGAAGTCGCATAAGCAAGTGTCGTATTTTGCTAAGGTTAAAGGAGACATAATTGAGGTTAGGTTTACATTTCGATAGGGAAATGTTAACAATCACAAGAAATTTATTGGAAGGAACTTCAGTTTTGAGATGTGAAATGTTTTTTTTTTTTTATTTTCTGGAGAAAATGTATCATAGTTTGCCACGATGTTTGTAAGTATATGTCAAAAAGCCTTTTGCAGTATATATAACATCTGATCAAATTTGACCCGGACTGGTCCTTTTGAATTACAAATCGATAGATATTTTTTTCCTAGAGTGCTATAACTTTTTCTTATTTAAATTTAATTACTACAAGTATGTATTTGATTCGTTTGTTTGCTTAGATTAGTTTGTATGCGACCGACAAATTTCTCTAGCGATTTTTATCATGGAAAAAATCGAGTTTGCCTTAAATTTTCTATTTTCAATGAAATAACCACAACGAAATCGTTGAAGACGTTGCAAAAGTGTTTTGAGGAGTCTACTCTGTCACAAATAAAACTATTTTAGTGACACCAAGCATCAATGGCGCTCGTGAAATCATCAAAACCTTGCCTCATGCAAGTCCTCTATTCACCTCTGTTATTATCGTTAATGAAAAAGTTGAAAAAATTAGTATATTTCTTTGAAGCCACACAGAAGATTTCTACGCACTTTCTATGTGGCCTCAAAGAAATAGATGAGTGTATGCATATGACTTCGAAACGGTTCACCAATTTAACGAATGGCGCGCTAAAAATAAGTTAAAACGAAAAAAACACTTCAAGGGTCAAATCAAGATCACAGTTTTCTGTAATGCGGTTCCGCATGAAATAATCTCTTAAAGTTGAACGGTCAATACTACCTTGCCATTTTAGGAAATTTATACCTAAAGCATTTCATCAAATTTGACCAAATTTGTGATTTGTGGGGAGAAAATTTAGTTTTGGGCCCCATATGGCTCCCTCTGATTTTCTTCTGTTTTTTAAACTGAAAAATTCACTTCGAGGAAAGCACCAGGAGTCCTATGAAGCCGTTTAAAGTCATTTGCTTAAGGCAATGAAGGACATCACAGTTGAGGGAAGTTAAAAGTATAGCAGAAGCTGAGCAGGGTGGCTACTCCAGGCTCACCATGCGAAAATTTCAAAACCTTATAAACACGTATTATCTTCTTAAACTAAACGAGGATGCAGAATGAAATATTTTATGTATTTTTTAATTGAATTTCCAAGACAATACTGTGTAGACTCAATACAAGTAATGCTTCATTAATACAATAACTGCTCTGAACAAGCCATAGAGTATTCAGACGAAGTCGTAACGAAATCACTCTCTCTATCACTCTCTCTCTCTCTCTTTCTACTTATTGAACTTACAGCTCACCGCTTTTGTAACAAGTCAATGTTGTAAGCCGAACGCATATGTCCATTTAATTGGCGATGAAAGTCAAAAGGAATTAATCTGACAACTATTGTACATACTTATGCACAACATTCGAAAGGCAGACAAGTACTGCTCGTTTTCAATGAAATTTATCATAAAATCTGTAAAATAAACGTATTTGCATTTTTTGAAAATGTTCATCTTAAATACTGAAATATTGAAAAATTGAACGTCTGCTTGGAAAATATTATTACACAGCACAAAAACGTGGCACGGCCTACTATATAAATATACATACATAATTTACAGATATGTGCAGTGCAAGCATGTGCTGTTATTCTTATTAGTGCGTCGCTTCAATGGTTAATTTCACTTGTGCACAATTCCTTTATGAACGCCGAGCATGCACTGAATAAATATTTGTTGCATAAATATGATGAAATAACCTCCATACAGATAAGTATATGAGCGTGTGGATGGCAGAAGACCTGCATAAACGAGCACGTCAGTGAGAGTGAATAAATACTCACAGCTGAATGTCAACGAAAAATAACAGTAATTTCATGGAATTTTGCTACGGCAAGCAAAATCAAATTGCCATTCAACTGATAGGCCTTGCTCTGTGCTACATGCGGCAAGTACATGCATGCTCTGGAGGCAGCGCATAGTGGCAACTGGCAAATAAAGCCTTATCACAAGTGTGTGCGAGAACAACGGATATTATTTATATTTATTTGTGCATATGTATTTTGGGTTATATGCGTGTATATTTGTGCACTGACAGGTAGTGATAAATGCCGATTCGTGTTTAAGTAGGATTTGAGGCGAAAACGCACGCACAGCACGAAAGCATTTGAGAATACATATTTTTATATATACAAGTGTATACAGTTGTATGCTGGTAGACTACCAGCTCTACGCACCTGCATATGAAAAATATTATATAAAGCGCCTGGAACCGCTTCTCGTGACTTGTGCAGCATTACACATGCAACATGCGTGTTGTGGCAAGCAAATAAGCGACTTTATCAATTTTAATAAGCATTTAAGCAAAGTTTTGCTTATTTACGCTTATGGAAATTAATAGAATATTTCTAGCAAATTAGCATCTGAGCTAAACGAACAGAGATCTAGTTCAGAAATTATCTGCCTAAAATTATTTTTCACAATTCAAAATATTTTCAAAATTTAGCCGTCATGGCAACTACTTAGACCCGGTCTGAGCGCATGTAAACTTTAGATAAATATATCTCAAGATAATTATAAGTCAATAAAGTTTAGCATGAATATTCTGAGGCAGCTCAGTTGTCTACATAAACTACAGATCGTCAATTCAAATGCAAAATAGCGTAACAACAATTTTTAATAAGTTTACAGGCGAAGGAAAAACGATATCATCGAAACCACTCGTATTGAATCAAAATTTGAGTTTTGGTTATAAAATGGTTATATATTGGTCACATGTTGATTATATATTGGTCACATATTGGTTATATCTAACAGCGGAAGCTGAAAATTCTATGCTACATGCATGTAATATGATGTAGTGAATCGCAAGCAACAAAACTCTCAATTTCGATTTTTTCATGATACGTTATTTTGCATTTTAGGTAACGATATATGTCTGTATGCGTACATCACATGCATGAAAATGTTTGAAAATTATTTCAGATAATTTTAAAACTCAAATAAGCAACTGCTGCATAAATCCGCAAATAATACCATATTCATTTTATTTTTAACTTTTTTGAGATAAAAAAAATTAGAAAAAAATGTTGAAACTGAATAAAAAACAATAAAACATATGTATGCTTTGCACTTTGTTCGGCCTTTTCTGATTAAAGGTATTTTATTGGGTAAAATATTTTTTAAATCATTGCAAAAGTATATCTTTGTTAATATATTCTAACATAAATTTTTTGATTTATTTCACGCTGAATTTTTTAAATTTTTTCGTGTTCGTTCATTTGGAACAAAGAAAAATCAAGTAAGGAAGATTGACTTCAAGCGGAAACGCATTGTGAATGTATTCGCAAGTTTTTAGAATAAGTTTTTACTTTTAATACTTCATATTGGCTAGTATTAGAATAATATAAGATACAAAAATAACTGAAGGAATTTCAAATATTTATGTAAGTCCCAGAGCATTATAAAAACATACAAAGAAACAACCGGAAATTGTAATTAAATTCCCAGGGATAATAATATTTCAAAAAAATATATTTTACTAAGTTGGTAGAAATGTCCTTAATGACTGTATCAAATATGAGCTAAACTGTCAACCAGTTTGCCTACAGCAGCCGCTTTAGTCAGTACACCTCAAAAATGCATTGCGAATGTTGGAAAAGGCTTACGGTGTTTCAAAAATAAAAGCCTTCAAAGAAGCTCCAGAGATCGTTGACGACATGCCTCATTCTGGACGACCTTCAACTGATCAAAATATTAAAAACCTGAAGAATGGAGTGCTTGAAAACCATGAGGCAAGAGTTGCAGAGATTGCAGGAGAACTCGGCATCTCTCGCGAGTCCGGTCGATTGATTTTGGTGATTATTTTGGGTATGAAATGCCTTCTTGCTCGACTCGTCCTGATAAAGCTGATTTTTTTTTTTTCAAAAAAAGTACCGTAACAATCCCACATTCTTGAAGAGTATTATAACTGCCGATGACACATGGAAGAGAAAGACGGTCAATGAGGAGCTATATTTGCCCGTATTCAAGCACCGTATTCATCATCCTTGGCTCCGTGTGAATTTTTTTGTTCCCCACACTGAAATTTCTGCTCCGTGGAACTCGGTTTCAGTTAGTCGAAGAGATAAAAACAAAATTCGGTGAAGAAGCTGAAGGTCCTCCTAAAAATTTCTTATGAAGTGTGTTTCAAGATCTGGACACCTGGTAGGGATTACTTTAAAAGCAACAAAATAAATGAATAATATTTTTTGTTTTTTTTTACAATGTATATATAAATATTATTTTCCATTTTTGGTAACCTTAACCAATCATCTTCTTAGAAAAATCTAAATTAGAGTATGAAACCGAAAGTGATTAACAATTTTTACATAGAAACAGCGATTTGCTTATGAAATGCTTACATAAAAATATAAAAATAATTTAATTGTATATAATAAAATAATTGAAAATACTTGGCAGTGTTTTCAAATTAATTTCGGTTAGTTTAGAGGGTAGCAGAAGAAAACGATTCAACTGCTAGGGAAGAGTTCAGAAAATACACAAACACCTTGACCCTAGCAGTGTCTAAAAATTTGTTTCTGTTACAGTTGTGGGTAAGCGACTAAAACGATTATACTGCTAGGAAGAGGGTATTGAGTCCTCAGAAAACACTTAGCACTCAAGGTATCATATTCAAAATATTGGTAAAGGATACAGAGCAGACGCGGGATGTCGAGATTGTATAACATTCCATCTACGAATGCCCAGCTTTCAGTCGGTTGAGTCTGATTTTGTATATAATGACTCGAATGCTTCAACTTAAACGATATTGAAGAGCCAGGGTAAAAAAACTTTAAGGAGCCAAAAAAAATAGAAGCTCACTTGGGAGTAAAATGAGCCTAATGACAGCCCATCAAGAAAACAAGTCCTTTCAAATGTGGCTCTGCCACTAAACCGCTTATTCTATAGTCTTACAAGCAAGCGTTATGCAAACAGAGTCATTATACCACGCGCAGCATGGTGCGATACCACAAAACCCTTATATTTGTTTGTGATATTAATAACTACGCGAGATTTAATTAAAAAAATATTTAATATTTTAATGTCAACAAAGTAACACAGCAACAAAAAAACGTTTGCAGAGTCCTGCGCAACGCTGGCACATTCCACGCACATATGCCATTGTATGTGTGTGTGTTTTAGCAGCCAGTAACTCACACGCGGCATAGATAGCATGCATGCATCACCTGCTGCGAGCGCATAATGAAAACAACTGTGCCAGCCATTCACAAAGGCGGGCATACAAATAGAGAAAACTGAAAGAAAAACGCCCACAAATAAATAACAAATGCAACAAAACCAGCCGCCGTGTGGCAGCTAAAAACGCATGCAGAGGAGTAGCAACACCAGCATTCACCAGCAGCGAGTTGGTGATATAAACAGAAGAGCGGTGACAACAGCAACACCACCGGCAAGCAGCCGCAAACAAAGAGCACACAACACAATTTCATTTAGTGTGCGCCAGATTATTTGCAACAGCGGCACCCACACCGCAACACTTACGCGCAGTCATACAAACACAACCAACAACAAACGCAACACACGATTGCACTTACTGCGATCAGGCGGCTTCCTGCGGCGCCTGTGCCCCCCGGCCGGCATATCAGCTGCCACAGCTGCTGCGTCAGCGACACACGCGCCACACCACAAAAGTGCAGCCACAAAAACTTGCTGCGCTGCAAAGCCAACGCCGCAGCGAGTAGAGTGTGGCGGGAAACGCAGCTGCAGCGCCACCACGAAACTAAAACAGGAAACGCCGCTACGTGTCCACCTTGCAACAGGAGTGTCCCCACACGCCGTTTGCTGGAGTTGTTTACAACGCTTTCTTACGCTCGTCCGGCCTCCTTTACACGCCACATGCCACCAGCGCTGGCACAAGCTGAGCTCGAGGGCAAATTCGCCATTATCCATTGTGTAGGTATATTTGTATGCATGTATGTGCTCGGAGGTGTTGCATGTAGCATGCTGTTGCCGCCCAGTCACCCAGTCGGATATGAGCAAAATAAATATAATTTAACAATTTATATTGCAATACCGTGTGTAACTGATTTGCGTTGGCGACCACCCGCATAAGCGCACAATCGCAACCGGCATACACACGCACACCATTTGCTGCACAAAGCAAAGCTTTTGTGAGCGCGTTCGCCACACAATTTCTATAAATAATGCAAATAAATCTCTGGAGGGTTTATTTAAAAAATGCTGGCATTTACTTTGCTACGCGCATGATTGCGGCGAGCGAGGGGATTGCACAATTAAATATGCGTGCTGCTGGAGACTAAAGCTGCGGCAACGTAAGCCAAATCATTTAATGGAGCTTGCTTACCTTTACAGTTATGCACGAAACATAATATGTGGTGTAAAGATAGTCAGGCAATTCTTCTTTAACGCTGCTAAAGTCACAAAAACATTAAGATCCGTAGTTCTAGGATGGATTGTGATCGACATATAAGTCTTTTCCGGTAGTGGCAATATTCCATCAGTGTAGAACTTCTCCGATTTCTCGGCGAAAACTGCCACAAGTAATTCTCACAGGCTTCTCTTGAAGCCGAAAGTTGGCCATTAAGGAGGTTCTGCAATGACCGAAACAAATGCCAGTCCGATGGCGCAAGGTCATGGCTATGTGCTGGATGCATCATAACTTTCCAGCCAAGCTCTCCCATTTTTTGCCGAGTCATCAAAGACGTGTGTGGTCTAGCGTTATCCTTGTAGCAGGCGAAGCCCTTTCTGTTGATTAATTCTGATCTTTCTTGTTGATTACTTACTTCAATCTCTTCAGTTGTTAACCTTTCGCGGTTTCAATCTTGTCTTTGCGACCATTTGCTGAGCTTCCCCACGCCTGATGATCTTTTTCGCACATTATGGTTGTATTTGATCCACTTTTCGTCTCCTGTTACCATTCGCTTCAGAAATGGTTCGATTTCATTTCGTTTCAGCAGAGAATCGCAGACGTTAATTCGGTTCATTCAATTTTACAAACCCAAACATCGACCTTATTTTTATAGCGAGCCTTTTTTAAATTGTTTGAAACCGTTTGATGATGAATACTAAGTTCCTTAGCAATGTCATGGCTGCTTATGTGGTGGCCCTGGTCAATCTTTCCGTAATTTCATCGACTTTTTCAACGATAGGTCGACCAGAGCGAGGTGCATCTTTCACATTGAAATTTCCAGAACGGAAGCGAGCGAACCATTGTTGTGCTACACGAACTGAAACAGCATCGTTTCCGTAAACTTCGGAAGCTTTGTTGTTGGCTTGTATGACATGCTTCTCTTTTTTATACTAAATTTCAAAATATAGCGACTTTTTTCATTATTTTTACTTATTTTTGAACAGCTGTACCTTTTTTCTACTTCCCCGAATTTAACTGACTTCCTGACTGTTGTGGGTATCCTAAAATAGACTACAAGGAATAAAGATGAGATATCTGAATGAAATCCAGTAAACCTTTGCATTGAAACACTAAAACATACAGAATTCCCAACACAAACAAAGCACACATATTTTCGAAGTATGTATATGAGCTCCAAAAATAAATTCAATAATAATTAAAAATTAGAAAATTCATAAAATTCATTAAGTTAAGTTCTAATAAAAGCAGCGGTAGATATGCAAATACAAGTATGTATAACGCAAACATTTCTCTATAAATTGCCTTAAAGTAGGTTTGAGTTTTGGCGAGCAAATCCTCATTCTTTATATATAATATATTCGCACGTTTCAACACAATCAAACAAACGCCATCACTTAGCAGGAATTCGTTAGCATCACAAGCAAATCTAGATCCGACAGGTAACAACAGTGACAACAACAGTAACAAAAAGAAGAGTCGAGGCGAACAGCACAGGAAGATTGCAAATGTGGAAAGTGGAAATGTTATAAAGTATAAAATAAATTTATAACGCACACGTGATACGGTTATTAATGGACACAACGTTTTGCAATCACGACACATACACACATACACACATGCATAAAAACGTTGTGCGAAGAGTAATATGGCAAGCACATAGTTCAGAACTAGAGCATTTCGCCTATTTCAAGTACATAATAAAAACTAGGACCAGAGAGCGGTGCCGAGTTGACTATTTCGGGTCAATAAACAGGTCCGGTCTCTGATAATAATAGGTCTGTGTGGACGACACTTCCAAAACAATTTTAACTCCACAATTGCTTATAATGAAGGAGTGTTAATAACCTAAACTAGTATTGGTCTTAGGTGCACTGGAAACGAACTAGTGATATACTAGTGCTTTTTTAAGCCGGCTAAATCAGTTTACTTGCAAATATATTTAATATATATAAGCGCAAGCACACACTATTCATTTATTATCTTGTGCACCTCACAGCACTTTCACACTTCTCTCACTCTCTCTCTCACTTTCTGCGACTCTGCGACAGCATACTCGTATATGTATTTCATCTCATTTTCAATGCACAGCTTCTAGCGATATAAAAAGGTGAATAGTAAAATAGTAGACAACTTAGAAATTAAAGTGTAGCACATAGCGCGAACGTGCCAATCGAGCTTGAGATTGTCTGAACCTGTCTGTGTGGGTGGATATGCGCGTATTATATGGAAAACAAATGGCAACAGAGTTGCCAGCATTTAAAAATATAGTGGTGAAAATATAATATATAGTGAAGACATTTAAGTTTTAGATAAGTTTCTACTTTTCATAGGAAAATAAATATTTTGAAATTTTTAAAGTAACTGAAGCTTTAATGAATCGTTGATTGTACAATTTGTGACAAAACTTCCAAGGAAACTCCAAACAAAATCAACTAAATTTTTTTTTTTTACAAATGGTCAGTTTTCCGCTGTTACGAAGGTTCTTGCATTATACGAACGGTTTGCATGATACGAAAAATGAGACAGCGCTCTATTTAGAGTTAAAAGGATACCACAATAAAAGACTATGAAGAAAGACTGGCTTATTGCATAATTATGATAATTTTTTCACTGAAATGAGGATGTTATAGGCGCTGAAAATTAAAAAAAAAAATTAAATAAATGTTATTTTTTCATCAACTTTTGTTAATACGTCACATTTTTGAAAGATATTCAAATACTATTTAATGTTTTGCTTTATCTATATTCTTCCAAAACACGCTTCATAAAAGTGGCGAAAATTTCGGTGTATATAGCATCACAAAAAATCATTATATCTATGTCAAAGCTTTAATATTCTTACCACAGGTGAGCTCATAGAGAAAAGAAATAGTTATGTTATTTCTCTTTAAAGTTTATGTTAAGGGTTACATGGGTTTATAGATTTTAAAAACTCGATTTTTTATTGTTACTAAATTCTACAATACCTCTTAAATATTGTCCTAAATTTTCAAGTTGATCCGAGTAATAGTTTCGGTTATACAGTCTTGAGAACATGTGCGCTCGCGGCTAGCTAGGCTAAGTGCGCCGTCTTTAAAGGGGGGAGCCTGCTTTAGAGGCTTCAAAAAATCTATATTTTCAAGGATTTTTTTTTGAAAGAAAAGAAATGTCTGATTGAAATGAAACTTTTAAAATTAATTCTTATATATTTGAAGAGTCTTCTCAATTTTTTTTTTTTATTATTATACATTAAGTATTCTTCATGTTTGAAGAAATTTACGGAGGTGCCTCGAGTGTGCAATTTCTGTGTGGCGGGCAAGATGCAGGTCACAATTTTCATATGAAACTAAAAAACAAAAGAAATGTTTAATTGTCAATAGTGTAATTCCTAGGACACCATGAAAACTCAAGAAAAAGTGAAACATTCAACAATTTTTCGCAGATTAAAAAAAAAAATACATTTAAAAAACAAAAAGAAAATGTAGTTTAAATCGTTTAAAAACCGGATTAATGTTAACTTTCTTAAGGTATTTTAGGTTCACCTAGAAGAGAATTTAATTCCAAATACAACGCAATTAGATTCGTTTCGATAAGACGTTTCTTGCTCGCCAATTCAGTAAAATATTAAAAATGAAAAACCGAGAAATCGGCCGTCAAAGTTTTCGCTTTCTAGACTATTGGTCACTATTTTCCTTCTAGCTTCGAAAATATTTCGAATTTCCATCTATAATTTTGGGGATATATTCTTATACATTTTTTTAAGGAGATTTAAGCAAAAAAAATCGATTTTTCGAAGCCTCTAAGCGGGCTCACCCCTTAAACACGTTTTTCTTGAAACTGTGTTTTTGAAGTCGGTTAGTAAGATTTGTCGAGAACTACTCAACCGATCTTCATGAAATTTTACACAGGTCTTTGAAATACAATTCTCAAAAACTTGGATGAAGGATTTGCTTTTTTTCGGTTACAACTATTTGAAATAAAAACAAATGTTGCAAAATTTTAATTTATTTGTTAAAAACGTCTGCCAAAAATTCAATATTCATCTTTTTTCCTTGAACCAAGTTCTAAGTTAACGTTTTAACGAAAACACGCACTTTAGATGATCTGGTAAGGAGTTATGGCATTGGCCGAGTTTAAAATTTTTTTTTTCAAAAATTTCAGACTTATTTTATTAGAATAAAAACAAGTTGAAAATAGGCTGTTTTTTACCTGAGGAAACATGTTACCCTTTAAAGGTGAGGCTTGAATTTCAAGCGGTTTTTGCAAATATTTAAAGAAACATTTGATGTTTTTACTACCGTACTTTCTCATTAGTTTACTTTTATTTGAAGAGTATACACAATTTATTAGTTTTGTTTTCTCATTAAGTTACGCATCAATAAGAAGAGGGAAAAAAGTCATATGCTCGTCAACATGATTTTAACCCTTGTGGCCATTTGAAAAATAAAACTATGATGAGTTCTTGATTAGTACAAACGTCATTATCTCAAAAAAGCCGCAAAAGTTTCAAAATGGTGGCTACTCAAAAGCAGGTGGATTTTTTTAAATTTTGCTGAAATATTAAATATTTCAAATTTTTATTTTCGGTTAGTTCATGTGATAGAGAGATATTTAAAGAATATCCATGCCAGTTTTCAAGGGAATCGCCCGATTAGAACTAATGATACGATACTATATTATGCTAGCTTTTTAAATTTCGTCCACAGTCAAGCCGGTTCAGTTACCACAGCACTAAAGGGCCTACAACTTTGAAAATAATTTGAATATTGAAAAATAATTTTAAGGAGATATTTATAAATACCTAAACTATTGTATTGTAAAGAAAATAGAGTTCAATTTTTTAAATTTCTACACTAGAATACTCCTTCAAGATAACCCTAAGATTTGCATTCTTTTATAAAAAATTATACATATTCAAAAATATATATTAAATACAATATGAAAGATTCAAATTTTGTACAGCGTAGCTTATGGCGGTTAGTCGTTTAAATATTTCTTTCGTCGAAAGCATTGCATATATCCATAACCCGATATCAAACCGAAATTAAGTTCATTACCTCCCAAGTGGTTAAATTGTTTTTACGTAACAAATAGCAACCCTGCTCTCAAATAGTTTGCGTATATTTTTTATCTTCAATATGAACTTTCATTATTTTATAGCACAAACAATAACAACTAAAAGTTTCACATTTCCGCTCTAGTGACAATGCACGTACAGAGGAGCCAAACGAACAAACGGAAAATAAAATAGCGAAAAGCAAACAAAACGGCATGCAGAGCATGCGATAAAACTGCAATAAGCAGCGTCTTTTATTGTTTTAATACTTTGGCTGCTGCGTACGTGTTGACTAAACCAATACTGAATTTGTAAGCTAGTTTAACAGCAGCTACAGCGCGTTATGAGAGTTCTGGGCCAAGTTTCTCGCAGCGACTGCACAACAAACTAATAAATGTTTTGTAATTAAAAATACAAAAATTCAAAACCAATTTAAAAAATACAAACTTTTCGAAATTTAAAAATTCAATTCTTACTTTAAACTCCAAAACAGGAAGCAGCGACTTCGAAAAATATGCGCAGAATATTTGTGCTGAGAAAGGGTTAACAACTTCTAGCTTAGCATGCACACAGCAGCATGTTCGAGCGTACCGCTTGAGCTGCCAGCAAGCTTTACTATTAAATTCGTGTGCTGACTTTAATTTCTTGCTTGTTTGCTTTGGCAACAGTCGACGTATTAGTGTTGCCACTGATGTCATTTGCAATACTAAGAATTTAATATGTGAACGCACACTTACATACACACACACGCACGTGCCTTATTTAGTGTGAACGCGCATGTGGACTTAGACAAACATGCCGGTTTAGCGTCGTGGTCATTTTTGCCGAAAGTGATTACACATTTGCAACGCTTTTAGCAAGCAGCAACGACGCAGTTGAGCTTTAACCAGCACTCCTTTCGCCATTTTGCTACACTGACACGCCCGCCAGCCAGCCAGCCAGCCGGCCGGACTTAACCAACAGGCATTGAATGTGTGCGACGTGTCATTCGTTTATTGTGTGGGTTGGATTAAAAGTTGGCCATTTGGCCATTTGCTGCTGCCGGGCTCGATCTCCTTGCTCTGCGCTCATCGCGCGCTCAGCGTATGTGTGGACTGTGTAAGTCAGCACGGCATTTAGCCAGTCAGCCATCAGCCGTCCGCCAGCCAATGATGTGTTCGTATGCGGCAATCACTGGGGTATCATCACTACGTGCCACTGGCCTTTCATAGCCGCTTTGGCGCTCGCCGCTTTTGCTACAACACGCACGCACTTCCTCTTGCTATTCTATTTATCTTTTATTTGCTTTTTATTCTCTACATGTCTGCTTCATTGCACCGGCGTACCCCGCCCAACTCATTAAATGGCAACAACATTGACTGCCTCACAAACACTGCGGTGTGTGTATGTGTGTTTGTGCGGCTTACTGGCGTTTCATGTAACTTTACTAATTATACGATTTTCTCTTTTGTTTTGCAATTAAAAGTGAAAAAGTTGAAAAGATTTTGTAATGAAGTACATGATCGAGTTCATTGTCGTATGTTCGTGCGTCGAAGCGTGAGTGCGTACGTGCTGCCTGGGAGTGTGTGTGTGTCAGTGGTTTGTGCTTCGGAAAAAGTGTGTGTTTTCGTTGTTTACGGTGCGATATTTACCGTAATGAATGTCATTCGTATGTTTACATGCTACTTTTTCTCTTTCCTCTAGGTTCGTTGGTGCGTATGAGCGACACTTTTTTGTTCGATACGTTAAGTTGCTCACACGCCATGTCGCACAAAAACAAGCCAAGAGTGGGAATTAAGAAAACAAAGGGAGTTAAGGATTATTTGTCGTGAATTGGTACTATGAATTAAGCCGTTAAAATACTTAGCGTTCTTTTAACGGTATTTTGATAGTAAAAACAAGTTTCTTATTTCAAGGGATTACTGTGGTATGGAACACAAATCAGAAAAAAATAGTTTTGGAATAATTTCAAAATATTTTTTGGCTTTTCCAAAGCTATTTTAAGATATATAGTTAATAATAAAAAATCTGTTTGCTTATTTTTCACAGGTAAATTAAACTTAAGCGGCGTCTACGCTAATGAAGAAGAGGAAGAAGTTCAATTAATAAGAAAAACCTTGAAATATGGAAATAAGTCAACTCCATCTATAAGAAAGCATGCAAAGTATAACGAAAAACTGTATTGAATGAGTTATTTATTAGAATACATTTTTTTATTTGAAAGAGTGTCTTTAGATCCCTCTTTGTTAAAGGTCACAAGCATTTTGCCTCGCAACTCTGCTACAAAAATATTAGCTCACCCGATCTACAAAATCTCCAAACCAAAAAATGCAATAAAATATTGTTTAATTTCCATTTGAAGTCGCCGACGAAACGAGACTGAAAAAGTGTTATAACTATGACAGCAATTACCGTTATAAATTTTATCATGCAGAATTATTCTACTATGCCATAAATAAGACCTACAATACCTCCATTCAACTCTATGTTCGCCTCTTTTTCTATGCCGCTCTCTCACAATCACTTCCGCTTTGTCTCGCCTTCAAGTTGATTGACTTTTTTATATGACATTCACCATTGCAACTGACGGTTGTTGCATGCAACCGCGTGTGCTCTAATAGTAACTATTTGCTATTGCTTGCTTGCAATAAGTTTAGCGCTCATCATTCCGCCATTACGAAACACTTTTGCCGCCATTATTTGCACTTTATTCACTTACCTGCAACCGCAATTCGCTCCCACCTCATTCATGGCGCTTTAAATGTGCGCGCCAGCCGTTGTCGTCATTGCAGCCGACACCTAAATGACACTCACTCAGCTTTCAACGCTAAGGCTGCTCTGATCCGACTGCAGTTAGAGGTCGAATCGGCTGCATTATTGTGTACACAGCTTCGCTTGCGAGTCGGAAAGGTATATATCTGCGTATGTGAGTGTATGTGTGCGTGTATGTTCTGCACTTTTGCGATTTTTACTGCAACTGAGCAGCTCTACTTCACCTTCTTACTTATATGCGTAACTCTCCTTACATTCACCTTCCCTCAACCCAGTTTCACCACTCCAGCCCAACACTTGGATCCTAAGCACCTTCCGATGTTCCGATGCTTAACTCAACGCAACAGCTTTATTACTTTTTGCACTTGTTGTTGTTATTATTGCTTTTGCAGCAGCATATAGCAGTGTTTGCTGGCGGTGTTGCCATTTGTGAAATTCAGCATGCTTTCTACTTTTATAGTCTTAATGGCGTTTTATGCATTCGCTGCCTTTTAACTGCGAACTCATGGCTGCGCGTTGGAGCACAAGTGTGCGTCAGTGTGTGTGTGCAGCTGACGGCGCTAACGGTACTTAAAACATACTGCCGTAATCAAATATTCAAGGCGCCATTTCCAAAAGCAAAGCGAGCAAGCGCTCTCTCTTCTGGCGCAAAAATCGGCACTTTCAGCCAACAGCTGCCTAACTTTGCATTTGCCGCCGCCACTGCCGCCACCGCCGTCCTCGTTGCCAAAGTGTAATTAGGGAAAATCGTAATTGGAAATCGAACAGGAAGTAATTACTGGCAATTTCCTCTTTTTTGTTGCCCCCACAGTTGGCAATGTACAATTCGCACTTGGAGAGTGTAAATTATTAATGAGTTCCAAGTATGAAAAAATACGAGAAAAAAACATTAACAATCAAATTACATAAAAATATACCGTTATAATTAAAATGTGACGTGGCATGTATTTATTTGATTGGAACTTTTATTGGCATTTGGTTTTTTGTCTCTTCATAAATGGATGCCGCCAGTAGATTTGTGTTGACACACGAAATCATTTTTGTTTGTTATGAATTACAATCATTAAAAATATATATTTTTTATATTTTTATATTGAGAACTAACAAATAATTGTCAATTTTTTATCTTCAAATCTGTTTTTCAATTTATTTCATGAAATAATATTATCCAAAATTGCTTTACTCAACCGTTCTTGTATTAACTACAGACACAAGTACAACTTTTGATAATAATTTTATGCTTCTGGCAATAAGCCGGACAATTTCACATTATTGAGCATATTGTGTTCGTAGGACTGTCCTTAATTACAATGCCAAAGATGAGCACGTTCCCTCAACCAATTTGTTTATAGCAGTCGGTACATCTCAGTAATGTGTTGCGCTTTTTACAATGGATAAAAATATCGAACAAAGAATTTAAACCAATTTTCTTAAATTGTGTATTTCTAAGCAAATTTCGTGAGCGTTATCTTTGCGAATGTTGGAAAAAGATTACAAAAGTCTATGAGTGGTAAAAGCCTCATTCTGGATGATTTTCGGGGGTATTGTGGTCTAGGATTTAAAAAAAAAAATCGATTTTTTTTACATATTTTGATAGTTTAGACTTTTTCAAAATTCGACTTATTTTCGGAGATGCAGCCGATTTTGTGACGTGGCGTCCGTGTTCACTAGAATTGTTTCCTAAACTTTAAACGCGTGTTTCTCGAAACTGACTTTTTCGGAACGTTACCCACAATTTCTCAGGTTCTATTGGGCCGATTTACTTGAAATTTTTATAGAGTCTTCTTTATAGACTTGTCTATGATTGAAACTAGCCCCATCTCCAAATTTTTATTTTTATTATTTTTAAAAAATTCTAAATAGTCAGAAAAAGGGATCCAAAAAACTTTTTTTTTTCAAGCAGTCGCCATTTTGTTTAAAAAAAATTTTGCCACTTTTCCGTAGTTCCGGCCATTGCGACATTATTCTAAATTAATAATCTTTTTTTTTTTGGTTTAACTAGAAGGATTGAAATCATGGGTATGGTCACGTGGAAATTTTTAGAGACTCCCACTTCGTCAGCTCATAATTTTTGAAATTTTTTACTTATTTTAGTTTTTAATTTTTTTCTATATTCTTCTAAAATTAACAAATAACTAATAAAAAATGGATGGTAAAAATATTAATTGCCTTTTTTTTACGACACTTGATGAAAATATTAAACAAGTGATAAATATGGTGCTTGAAAATCATCTGGCAAGTGTTGGAGAGCTGGCAAGAGAGCTCGATATTCGTTCGAATGACTCGTCCCAATAAAGCTGGATTTTTTCAAAAACAGTACGATCAACAACCGTGCTTAACAGATTTGGCTCCGAATAATTTTTTCTTGTTGCTCCGTGGAACTTATTTTTAGTCGATCGAAGAGATATAAACAAAATTCGCTGCGGGCCATGCTAAGAAATGCTTATGAAAAGTATTTCGAGGACTGGAAAAATCGTTGGCAAAAGTATATTACGGTAGGGATTACTTTGAAGTCGAAGAAGTAAATGTTGACGCGTAAATAAATACTTTTTTTATATTTACAATTTTCGAGTAGTTTTTTGTGACAATGTATCGTTCAGCTGGTACTATTTTTTCGTTAAATGTTGTTGTAACTGTTGCTCTAAAGCAAAAAAATAAATAAAAATTGGTGGTCGTCCTAGATAAACTAGCCTTTCTGATGATTGCGGTGAAGGAGTTACGATTAATGTTTACGGAAATGATTTTAAAAGTACTGACCGTCCACCTAAATGTAATTTAAAACTTATTTGTAGATACACAACAGAGACAATTAAGTCTTTGGGCGGAAACATAATGGCGTGGGGATGTTACTCCAGCCAGGCAATGGTCCTGATTTTGGATGAAAAATCGCCTTTAAGTTCAGAGATATTTTTCAAAACATTATGCCACCATACGAGGATGCTGAAGTAAGGTGCTGAGGTGATGTTATCAACAAGATAATGACCTGAAACATTCATTGAGGTTGATATCTCTTAGTCAATCTCCTGATGCCAACTTGATTTAAATCATTTGGAGTGACCTTAAGATGCAATTGACAGCCTTTTCGTTTCAAAATAAGGAGAAATTGTGGTGAAAATCAAAGAAACTTTGGGATGATACTACATTAAAAACCAGCCAAAAATTAATTCAATCTATGCTGAATAGATTTGGGGAGCTTACGAGTATAAAAACTAGCGGAAGACATACAGGTCATTTAGTTGTATATATTGCGAACATGAGGGAAATCGGTCCTCAAATAGAGATACATAACTCAATTACAGCGATATTCAAGGCATTTTCGAAAAGTTGTCGGTAGAAAAATCAATAAAATTAATTCGGTGGAATTGGAGTATAAGAGGTTCACAACTTTCGCCTCTTTCGTTATACAGATTAGATTAAAATGGACCAAAAAGAATTCTTTAAGCATACCTATACCCAATATATTCATCGACACTTAATCTTTTTCTGCCCACGTTACAAAGAAAGGCTACAAACCGTCTGACTCCTGAAGTTACATAATACACATCATCCAATGCCAACACGTGTAGAACCAGATTAAAAATATAGTGCGATAGCGCCAATTAAGCTAAGAAAAAAAGTGACAAAGAAGACGGAAAATATTCAGAAGTAGACCAGGCTGGTATTGGTGTAAAATCAACCGACTAAAGCTTGTGCTTGCGACGAAATAAAGGCTTTGGTATATAGGTGTCATGCTTCGCAAGTTCTGTAAAGCAGGAAAACTTTGCGAGGTATGATCCCGACTTATGAAACGTGTAAGCCATACGCAACATAACGCTATCTTTCAGATACTCCCCCTTTGATAAAAAAAAAAAAAACCTCGACACCCATTGCAACCAATTAAGATACGAGCAGCACGCGTTTGCCATTCTCTTCCACTGCTTTTCATTGTCCAATTAGCAAGCTCAAGTGATTCACAATTCAAGCAAAATAACTTCATATAAAAATATTCATGGATGTGTGAGTAAGTGGAAGTACCGACAATAATCCCGTCGAAGCTGCTTAGCTGATAAGTGCCCATAAAAGGATTGCATCAACTGACCGCTGACCTCACAGCAACGAGTAATCCACACACAAACAATTTGCCAACAACAAAAGCACCTCGCATAAAACATCCGTTTATTGTTGTAAGTGTCTCCGCCGTTCGGCGAGTTCGGTGAGTTCGGTGAGTTGAGTGGCTTGCACTAAGTTATGCTATTGCATGCCATCAATCAATAATTCGTTTTGTGCGCCCGTCAACGACGCAGCGACGGCGGTTTGTGTGACCGAAAAGCCGCATGCAATTACCGCATTAAGCGACCAGCAACAACAACAACGACAAATAGCCTTTGAAGGGATTATTAGTGTTCACAACTACCAGCGCACCGCAACGACACTCACATCTACACATGTGACGGCGAATAAATACACACACCCACACTCACACACTCATATTGGGCAAAAATAATTCGCTGATCGCTTTATTTTCATGTTTTTGTTTCCGCCCATTCATAATTTAATGAACTTCCGAATCTGCGGCGACCGCATGCATAGCCAAAAACCGCCACACACACACGCACTCACACACATATTTGGAAATATGGCTGTGCTGTGCCCTTCGCAGTACACAGACACATGCATTTATGGATTAAGTGACAACGCTGTAACCGCCACCACTCGTTCGGATTATCTAGTGTAATGCACACGCAGCGAGCAGCCCGCGCACTTGACACGCAGCAAATGATATATCGCTCGCCATTGACAATTGATTGTGGGCGCGCAGTAACGAAATTATTAGTTGGCATTAATCGCCGCCACAGCATAATTCAGTTGCATGTAATACACCCTACAGCGTTATCATTGCCCAGCGACACTGCGTTTAGTGACAGCTTAGCATTATGGATGTGTGCTCGCATATATTTTATGTGACATTTATTATTTCGAGTTGTGCTTGACCTTAGTTGGTTGCAATTAGTCAGCATAAATTTCCACTTTGATGCCTCATAAATACAAATGTGGAGGGTAGATATATAGAAGGGTGAAGGAGGGTGTACGATTTGCGAAAATACAAAAATATATTTTTTATGTATTTATCAGAGCATATTTTGATCAAATTTTATCATCAGTATTTGTAACAACAAGCATAGCCTATTTTTTTGTTGTTGAAAGCGTCCATTAAAAAAATGTGATGTCGGAGGCTCCGTCTTCTTTTTCTTCCAGCTCTATCGGTTGGGTTTGCGTTGACTGGTCCGCGGCTTCGAACCCCGCTACTCCGTTTACTACCGGATGCGGTATTTCTGCCTTTACGCACCTTCGAGGCCGGGAAAGCTCTGTTTGCCCCTCTGACTTATCCTCTCGGCTTCCTCAGGAGTTCTTCTCTCCTGAAGGTGTCTTAGGTACCATTTTAAACTCTCACTCTTCTTTCTTCTTCAACCAGGGTCATCATGACCACCCGGGCGACCTGTTGATGGTAGTAAAGGGCCCAGTGTTCCCCTGCGCCTCCTCTTTCTTTTGCTACCGCCTTCTGCGGGAAAAACAAGTTGCGACTCGCCTGAATCCGAGGAGCTGAGCCTCTTTTTAACGGATGCAGTGGATGTCGTCCGCTGAGCGTTGCTAAATATCGTCATCATCCTCCCTGGTATGCTCCTCAAACAGCGCTTACTTACTCAGGCGATAGGGTATCTAGAAAACTGAACTTGTGTTTAGCTCTTGAACACTGCTACCAGCATCGGTGCCGTTGTTGTTGCCGTTACCCTTTATCGTCTGCATAGGTCTTTGCCTGGTCATAGATACTGTTTTGACCATTGTTCTTCCTGTTCTTACGACCCTTGGCTCAATGAGGTAAGCGGCTGGGTCTGAGGGAACTCAAAGGTTCGCCTCGTCAGAGCCCCATGACGTGGCAAGACCATCGTTACTTCCCAATTCAGTCCGGTGTTGCGAAGAGTCCATTAGAATAGAGCGGAATTTACCTCCTGGCCGCAAATCATCCAATGAGGTGATAGCCGAAACATTTAGAATGCGCGAAAAGGTCTTCGGTGATAATTGTTTGTCAAGAGCGAGTGTTTTTGATTGCTACAAATTATTCAAAGAGAATCGAGAAAGCGTTGATTATGAAAAATGTCCAAAACGGCCATCAACATCAACAGATGATAAACACGTCAAAAACAATAAAGGAATTGGTGCTTGAGACTTGACGATTAACAGTCATAGATCATACTTGCATCATTGAAATATCGGAAGGATATGTGAAAACTATTACGAAATATCATTTGTACCTAAAAAAGTGAAAGACCGATTGGTTCCTTTAATCTCCGTGAAACCATGCTTTCCGACTACCAGGACGTCATGAAATGTATTATTTCTGCCGATGAGTCTTGAGTATATGATTACAACCCGGAAAGTAGACGACCAATCGGCCGAACGTTGGGGCAACGGTGAGCCGAAGCCGAAGCCGAAAAGCAGGTCAAAAATCAAGGTTATATTGACAGCTTTCTTCGATTATCGAGGTTTTTGCCTGATTTAGCTTTTGGATATTCAGCAAACTCAAGGGACTGCTCCGGAGAAACCGTTTTGAGTCAACTGAAGACAGTAAACGTGAATTGCTTGGCGTATTGAAAGTTATTCCGGAAATTGATGTTAACAACTGTTTTAAGGATGAGAAAAAGCTTTACCATAAGTATTTTTTTTTTTGAAGAAAAAAAAAAGAATTTAAAAAATTGCGAAAAAAAAGTCCTTTTTGCTCAAAGTAATATCGTAATGAAATTTGACATGAACTATTATCTAAGACAATAATGTAATCTGCCATTCAAACTAAATTATCGAAACCAAGTTCTTATATGGACAACACTTTTATTTGGTATTTCTCTCTCTATTCGTCCACCGAACTCGGCTTGCATCCTCCAAGCGGCGGTACAGGGCATAGAGAACGCCTGTGTAGCTCTATTGAATAACTGCTTGAGAGGATACATAAAGCAATACGCGCATAGCAAAGCCGCTCTCCTAACTGTGTTGTCGCCCGTAACTAATTCCAGCATAGTCTTTAACTGCAAGAAGGAAGATAACTAGACTCATAACTCACTAGTAGATAAGCTCCACCTAGACTTTATCTGACAAAAAGCAGACGAGTTGGCAAAGGCAGGTGCTTCCTTAACGAAGAGCGTTAGGATCGGTCAGGAGAGAGCTCAATATACAATTTCAAATAACAGGTGGAGAAATATAACAAAATGCAATATAACTAAACAGATATGGCCAATATATGACAAGAAAAGAACTAACGACTTGGGTCCAGCGAAAGTATCTAAGACTAACTACTACCATAACAGCATTGACCATTTGGAGAACATGAATCCAAAATGGGTAAGCCCTACCACAACATCTGCCGAAGCTATGAACTATATAGTAGGGAATAAAGAAACAATTTTTCACTTTCTCTGTAAATGCCCATCGCAGATACGTGATAGAACACTCGAAATCCACCAACTACCAAATCTTGAATGGATGTCTACAAAAAGCACACCGGACATTAGTGGCCACATCGAAACCAAAAAATGGTTTGAACGAGAATGTGAAACGTGATAGCAATAAGAAAATAATAACAAAATTGCACACCTAACGCTAATTGAGCCTGAAATACAACAACGCTGCACTTCCACTTACCAACCCACCTTTTATTTGATGAAAGTTAGCACAGGTTATTGACCAACGCAATAGCGCAATCCCTAAGGGTAACTACTATGTATATCGGACTACTATCTTTTTAAAATATATTTTTGCCCTATGAAGTAACCTTAATCCGCTTTGAGAGTTGTTTATGTCAAACAATGTGGCTAAAAGGAACTTGCAAAACGTTCTCCATTGTACATTAATTAAAGCAAGAAGCATGCACATTTTATCTTTCATGAAGTATATGAAAGCTCTAGTCATCTAACTGCAATTGTTTCTAGCAAAAATACATAGCTAAGTTAGCCATTTTTATTATGAAGGGGGTATTCTAGTCTAGAAGCATGAATTTCAGGTAATTTTTAAAGTGTCGTAAAAAAAGCCAATTAATATTTTTACTATCCATTTTTTTATTAGTTATTTGTTAATTTTAGAAGAGTAGAGAAAAAAATTAAATACTAAAAAAAAGTAAAAAAATTTCAAAAATTATGAGCTGACGAAGTGGGGGGTCTCTAAAAATTTCCACGCGACCATACCCATAATTTCAACCCTCCTAATTATCTGAAACCAAAAAGAAAAAAAGATTATTAACCTCGAATAACGTCGCAATGCCGTAACTACGGAAAAGTGGGAAACAAATTTTCACAAAATGGCGACTTCCTGAAAAAAAAAATTGTTATCACTTTTCCTGATTATTTCGAATTTTTTAAAAATAATAAAAAAATAATAATAAATAAAAATGGGATGGGGCTAGTTCCAACCATAGACAAGCCTATGAAGAAGACTCTATAAAAACTTCAAGTAAATCGGTCTAGTAGAACCTGAGATATCGTGCGTATCGTTCCGAAAAAGTCAGTTTTGAGAAAACCGCGTTTAAAGTTTTCCTAATGTCTTTGTTCGATTAGTTCCGGCCGAACCAGTTTGGATGCCGGGTCAAAAAAATTGCTGTTCTTGGGATCAGAGTCCCATATTTTTGAACACTGATTCTTAAGTAAAATTTAACGAGGAATCGAATGGGAAGGTCAATTTTGAAAAATAGTTGGGGGAAAAGCACAAAAGACCGGGTTTTTGGAAAAAAATGTATTTTTTTTTGATTTTGAAATTTTTTTTGGATTTTGAAAATATTTTTATCAGAAAGCTGAGATTTTTTTATGTAAAATTGGATTACTTAAAAATTTTTTCACTCAATTTTGAGAAAAGAAAAAGTCATTTTTTTGTTTGATCTCAATTTGAAGTGCGCGCCACAAAACAATGGAGCAACTTTGACCACTAAAAAGTTAACAGATATTCTTCTATTGGTCTATATTATGATATTCTAAAATTTGGTCAAAATCGGAGAACCACGGGTACAAAACCATGTCGGAAATTGATGGAATGGCCCACATATATTAAGTTTTTATTAGAAGACGAAGTTTCGCTGGATTTCTGTTGAAAAACTGCTTCATGCAAATGCATTCGAGCGTGCCTTTAAATACGTAAACGCTGCAAAACTTTCTTGAGCAAAGTGACCTCAAATATTTACATAAATTACAAGCAGAACATGAACAAGCCACGCACTGCACGAAGAACTGTGTTTGATTTGAAACATCAGAAAGTCAGAAGTGCATCAAAACAAGTCAGTTTAGTCACATCCGTCAACACAATAGCAAAATACTCGTCATAAATACACATTGCAAAATGTTTTCTATAATCTTTTGTTTTGCATTTTCATTTCGCTCGCTTTGCACTTGCACTTTTGACCTAAAAATATAAATTTCACAGCAAACTGCAACAATAAAATTTAAACGAGAACAAGACTTGTTCTGCTGGCGCTTGTACATTCGCCATCAATCATAAATGAGGCAGCAACGAACAACAGCAAAAACAACAAAAAACGAGGTGGTGGCTTAAAATGCAGTAAGCAGAATTCAAAAAACAAAAACTGTAAAAAGTGAAAACAAAATTTGCAACTGTGACTAGGGTGGGAATTGCGAGCGTGTCACGAACAAAGCACAACAGTCAAACTTCGAAGTGATGGCGACCTTCGGCGCAGTGC